>OX596224.1:10593894-10701342 GCA_951394215.1 Glyphodes perspectalis
AAATTATGAATTATGTATGTAACAATATTGTTGTTTAAATTAAGTGTATACAAACTTACATAATATGTATGTAGGAATATTATCTATATATGGACCTTTATCTGTATATGGACATAGTTTATGATTCCAATGTACATTGGTAATGGACATAAATATGTTTTATTTGCATGTAGACGCGCAAGACACCAATGAGGAAAAGTAAGAACAGAGTAATTAAAGAACCTATTACTTACCTCTTTAATATTACGACGCGAGACTAAAACACCCGCCCAAAACACCCGCCATAAAACAACTTTCCTAACTAACTTCATTTATTGTTGAATTCAACAATGATACTAAAGTAAATAAATTATGGAAAATTTTAATTTAACTATTATTAAATTCAAAGTATAGCTAGACACCTAAAAATAACAAAACACATGAATTTTATCAAGTAAACCAATACTCAAATGTATGTACCTACTTCTAAATCGAATAAGTCACTTATGAAACTTTTCATACATTAATGTATTCTACAAGCAAACATTATAAATAGACATACCAATTTTAATTTTAAGTTTGTACTTAGTGGTACGCCACGCCTCCATTTTGATGCAAAAACGGAATGATAGAAAAAATCCAAAAACACTTGAAAATATCTCTACTTATAGTTAAATCTCATTGAGTGTTAACAAATCCCCATCATAGGTAGAAATCCAAGTGGGTGAATTTCAACAAACTAAATTTTTGCCTAATTACGGTGGCGAATGTTTATAACCACTTTACATAAAGTTTATGTGGGGTACATAATAGAACATACATTGTAGTATTCAATAATATAGTAGGGATCAAAAAAGGATTATTATTTCTTGAGATATTTCAATTTGAAATTATTAAAAGCCACCGTAATTGTATTTGAGCCACCGTGATTTAAACCAGACCACCGCAATTGGTTTATGCCAGCGAAATTTAATAATTAAACAAAATATAATTATTTACTGTTATTTATTTATTTCTACATATTCATTTTAATTCGACAAGCTCGATGGCTCATATTTTATGCGCCAAAAGTTGTGGGTTCGATTCCCACCCAGGACAAACATTCGTGTGATGAATACTCGTTTTGTTCTGTGTCTGGGTGTTAATATCCAATATTTAAGTATATATTTGTAATAGCACTGTTGTTTCTGATATCTGTAACACAAGTGCTTAAGCTACTTAGCTCGGAGTCAGATCAGTGTATGTGATGGAATCAGATATATATATATATATATATATATTTTAGTTAAATAAATGTAATGTAAGTATATCACATATACATTGTAAGTTGTTTTATAATTATTACAATTACAATAACTATTCAAAACTGTTAATATTCTGTATGACTTTTTATCTACATCAAAAAGACATATTACTTAGTCCTACTTACATTTATTTATTCCTTATATTTATTTACTATAGTATAACTAGGTAGTCTTTGTTGTTATTACATAATTCTTAGTTTTAAAATCACAGATAGATTGCAAGCTATTGCTTCATTTTAGCCATTATATAAATCAACAAAACATTTTTATTTATACTTAATACAACAGATATATGTCGGCATGACAGCGACGTCATTGTACACCGGTGTAGCACAACACCACGTGCACCGATCACGCCACCGAGCGCTCCCCACCGCCCCGCTCTACTCGACTTGTTTTGCAACGGGTATATAAGGGACCGCGCAGCGACGGAGCGGGCAGTCTTGGCTCTGGCGTTGCTCGGTGCACTGGTTGTACTAAGCTAGCTTATCCTAGACGCTCTCGGACAATTAATTTAAAATTAATTATTAGAGCGGGGCGGTGGGGAGCGCTCGGTGGCGTGATCGGTGCACGTGGTGTTGTGCTACACCGGTGTACAATGACGTCGCTGTCATGCCGACATATACGTATTTAGGAACCTTTTCAATATTTTAATTTTATTAAGCTGTAATACAGTAGCGACATCACAGCTTAATATTTTTTATTATAATCAATCATTTATTATAAAACTTGAACTTAATAACTTAGAAACTTGTTTTACTATGAAGTAATCTAATTTATTATAATAACAATCAAAAAGTATTCTTATAATTCCTATTCGTAATTAGTGTGACCCTTGTTGTCATTACATAGGTAATTCATAATTCTAAAATCAGATACAACTTAAAATTTTTTTGCTTACATTAGGTCTGGTTAAAATCAACAAGACATATTTTTTAAACCCTAATTAAAAAACAAAGTGGTTGCAATTTGTCCCTTGATAACAAAAAAATGCCGAGTCGGCATCGGATCCGCAGCAACTAATCACAATATTAAAAGATGATTGATGGAAAAAAGGGAAAGTCTTACATTTGACTTTTAACATAGATTATGGTGTTTGAAAGAGATGAAACTAGAACGGATACAAGGATAACGGTTGACGATGTAGTGCTGGAACAGGTGAATGAAATTGTATGTATAGGATTTAGAAAAGATGGAAGGTACTCCTCTGATATAGAAAGAAGGGTGAATGCAGGGAATAGGGTGAATGGAGCGTTAGGAAAACTTCTAGGCAGTAAAGCCTTAAGTCAGAAGGCCCAGCTCGCTATACACAATGCGGTGCTGATTCCTACGCTAACATATGGAAGCGAGAGTTGGGTATGGCAGAAAGAGCATGAAAGTAGATTAAACGTGGTCGAGATGCGTGCGCTGCGGAAAATCTGCGGTGTATCTCGCCCACAGGCTGTGTTCAGAATGATGATGTAAGAGTCGGTTTGAAAGACAGCGTCGGAGTCAAGGTAAGAAGAGGCATGCTCCGGTGGTTCGGACATGTGGTAAAAAAGAATGGATGGCGAAAGATTGACTAAACAGATACATATGGGTGATGAACCTATTGAAATAGTTCAATCAACAGTATTTCCGGGCATTACCATTGATTCTAAACTGCAATGGGGCCCCCATATTGCTGCTCTAGCGGGAAGACTTAGTTCTGCAGCATATGCCGTTACAAAAATACGGCAATTGACTGATGTGGCTTATTTTGGCTACTTTCACAGCGTAATGTCGTACGGCCTTCTGATGTGGGGGCCTGCTGCTGACATACAAAATATCTTTGTATTGCAGAAGCGGGCTATCCGCGCCATATATGGCTTTAAACCACTGGATTCGGGAGGATTTAGGGAGGTATTTATAGAAATCAATATATTAACCATAGCATCTCAATACATGTTTGATTGTATTATGTATGTACGCAAGAACTTTAATCTCTTTTCCAAAAAATCTGACCATCATAGTTTGAATACCAGTAATAAACACCAGCTTGTCGTTCCACATCTTGGACTTCATAAAAGCAGCAATTCTTTAAGTGGGGCTTAGCATTAAGTTATTTAATAAGTTACCAGATAAAGTAATTCAAATGCCCGTTCATAAACAAATCACATATGAAAACATTTCTCATGAAAAAGGGCTATTATAGAATTGAAGATTTTTTAAATGACAGGAATCTACAGTCTGCGCTCTAATTCTTGCATGGTCTACTCTACTATTGTAATGTATTACATTAATTATATTTGAATTATATAAATTTTTAGAAGTAGATATAAAGTAGCATTGTTATTGTATACATGGCGATTTAAAAGAGTAACTACCGAGTTTCTTGTCTGGCGGTAGAATATTTATTTTGTATTATTATGACTATTCATAAGTGCTTTTGTGGAGCCTACATTAATAAAGATATTTCTATTTCTATTTCTATACAATGCGAAAGTGGAAGGAAGCAGCCGCTGAAGGCCAGGCTCACCTACCACGACCAGATTGATCGTGTAATAATAGAAGATGATGTTAGAAGTCATAAAAACCGTAGAGCTTGTATGAAAAGGATTGAAGAGGCGAGTAATATGTATAAGAATCAATTACGGTGCGCTATATTCCGCCACCGGAGCCACCGGAATTACGCCACCGGACTTAGAAACAGTAACAAAACTTGAATTATAAAAAAATATATTATTCCGTCTTTAACTTTCAGTCTATAAGTATGACAATACACCTAACCTTAATTAGCTAAAAAACTGTTTTTTATATAGAGAAGAAAATATAGCCTAAAACACGTGCCACCGGAATTTATGAAAAACATATACCTGCGCCACCGTGACAGATACTGACGTGTTTGGCGGGAAAACAATGATAGGGCGCCGCACGTCCTTTATTCCTGATCACGAGGACACAAATGAGCGATGCGGGGAAGGAGAGCCCGTATCTCCCAATGCACGTCTCGACATGTCAAGAAGGATTCAAAATGCGCCACCGTTATTGCCATTTCACGAGGGACACTTTTAAGATCCATATAAAATACGAATAATTATTATTTAAATAATTCCTTTTGATTAATTTAAAAGTATCGTCTATTATATTTTAAGACTACATTATTCAAAAATTACATTTATACATCAGAAACTTTAAATAAAACTTTTTTCGTATACTAATGCAGTTTGGATAGCTCACCGTAATTAGAATTTAGGTCTTTCAATATTTTTAAAACAATAAATACGTAGCTATGGCCTTAAAGGCTTATGATATCTCATAAATAACAGTTTAAATATTCACAAAAAAAATAAAAACTGTTACTGGTAGTTTTAAATACATCGATTTTTAGCTCCGCCGTCAAAAAAAAAAGCACTTTGGAAATTCACCCAAGTATAATATATTTTTATTTGATCTATTAACGACAAGTAATTACAAAAAAATATATAATTACCCTAAAATTGAGGTTAAACTTTTTTTTACTTTTTTTGTACTACAACACCGACTGACTTTTTTAAAACCGTTTAGACGATCTTGAGTAAACCTATGATATTGACCGACAAGTTTATCATACTATTTATATGGGTGTGTGCTGTGGGTCAGAATATTCAAAAATAATGTAATTTGTAAGAATTAAGTCTTTGAGGAAGATGCGTTTTTAATAATTTATTTATTAATGATTACTTAACAAAAATAAAAGTTTATATTTTACTAATATCGAAAAATATTAGTTTCGAATAAAAAGCAACATTTGACACTGTCAGTGTCATTGACAACTTTCAAACTTACAAACAACAGCTTCCCGCGTTATTTAGTTAAAAAGTTTGCTTCTTTTCTTCTTATTTAATGAAATCGCCTGCAAAACATTGAAGAGGCAGAATCAAAGGAGACAGCAACCGCATAGGTCAGGATAGCTACCGCAAAGGTCATTATGATATTAATAACCGGCTTAGCGTTGTTTAGGCATTTTCATAAAGCAAGTGATATCCCACAGGTTAGTATAATTGATTATCGATTTCATCTAATGTAGACATATTTGACACACGTGACTAAGTGTTTATAACATTACATTTCATAGTAATGTTATAAACACTTAGTCACGTGTGGTAAATTGTTTAGATATTAGTATTTTTATGTTAAAAAAATATCAAAATATTAATCTCATGTATTGAAGCTGTTAAAGTACTTAGTTTAATAATTTTAATGAACAATACAGTGAATCAATACAGTGTTAAGCGGTTATTGGTTTTTTGTGTGATGTTTATTTAAGACTAGCTGTGCCAGCGGTGTCACCCGCGTTTATGGTTAATATTATAAAGACTATTTCCGTCATACATGATTTCTATGTAACTTTAACCATTAAGGCTGCACACGCGACGGAAGCTTAAAAAAATGGAGTAACTTATCCCGTTTTCCCTTCACTACTCTGCTCCTATTGATTGTAGCGTGATGAAAAGTATACTATAACCTGCCCATGAGTATGAAGAATAATTGTACCAAGTTTCGTTAAAATCCGTCGAGTAGTTTTTGTTTCTATAAGGAACATACAGACAGACAGACAGACAGATAGAAAAAAATTTACTAATTGCATTTTTGGCATCAGTATCGATCACTAATCACCCCCTGATAGTTATTTTGAAAATATATTTCATGTACAGAATTGACCTCTCTACAGATTTATTATAAGTATAGATAAAGTCTACTTTTGATAAGAGTGAAAGAGATTAATGTTTTGCTTAGATACAGATTTACGCGGCTTCAAAGAATAGGGATGTTGACTGGCTAGTCAATTGAGATACTTTTTAAGAGCTGTCAAAACGAAATCACCTCATAGATTTTGTATGAGCTTGTCAACATGTGACGTCACTAGTTTTTGTAGTCAACTGACTTAATTTTAAGCAGTAAAATCTTAGACTCAATATGATTGAAAATCAATAAGGCTTAACAGCATTCTACGATTCTTTCTTTTCCAGAAATTAAATATAAATGATGTCAACATCCCAATTGGAAAAAAATGAGCAATGCATTTTCGATAGCTTTTTATGCAGTCAATCAAATGGATACAATAATAACTAAGTAGTGTTTATTGGAAACAATTAATTGTTTTTTTTTTTTATAATTATAAAATTTTAAAATTTGTTTTTTTATTCACATAGTAAACTGGAAGTTCATTTTTGAAATATTATTTTTTCTAATACTAGCATTTTTATTTTTTTATATTTTTACTCAAAAATATAGCTAATGTTATGGACTTATTATTTTAAAAAAAATTGTTAGTATTTTTGCTTGTTTCGAAGATACATCAACTAAAGTACGACGATGCGGCACGACCTGCTGCACTGAGCGGTTTCTTAGTGAGGGTATCTTACTCCGCAACGAAAGAAAATGAGGCAACATAGATATTAAGCCGAGTACTCACTAATATCTTAAATAAAATACCAACGTATAAACTCTCTAACCCTAATTATATATTTGGATTAATAATCCAACATTAGGGGGTCATGTGCCAAGGGCGTGCTCGTCGCGACTCCTGCCAGTCCGATCTCTCGGATTGCAACCTTAGACTGATCTAATTCCGCAGAGCGGGGTAGGGCGTTCCCCCGATGCGACGCGCACCGAAGAGCCCTCGTCGGTGCGAAAAGTGGCGAGTGCGGCGAAGGGGGCCGCCACCCTTCTCGCCACGCCAAACACTGCGGAACGAGGAGAACAGAGTGCCGTATAGGCCATGGAATATAAGAGGTGGAATGAAAGATAAGATGTATGAGATGATTGACGTAATGAATGAGAGACGCCTGGATGTTCTGTGCTTGACAGAGACTAAGCGGAAGGGCACCGATGCAGATGAGCTTCCCGGTGGTATGATGGCTCTGTGGTCTGGTGTGGAACAGAATTGTCATGCCAGCGGTGGTGTTGGAGTAGTGCTTTCCTCTCGTTTAGTCTCTGGTTTGAAAGACTATGGATTAGTTGGCCCGAGACTCCTCTGGGTTCGTATTAAACTGGGTATTACGCGAGTCTTTCTAGTTGCAGGCTATGCGCCAGTAAGCTCAGCCAGTCCCCAAGAACTAGAGGAGTTCTGGGAGTCTGTTAGAGAAATTCTGGACCTGACTGAAGGAAATGAGAGGATAATTATGCGTAGAGATTTGAATGGTTGGGTTGGCACCAAGCGATCTGACTATTAAGCAGTCCTTGGCCCATATGGAGACAAGAGAGTGAATGATGCTGGTAAGCAAATCTTGGAAGTATGTTTGGAACGGAACCTCCTTGTGGCAAACACTATTTTCCGTCATAAGGATATTCACACGTATACTTAGAGACGGAATGACCAAAAAAGTGTGATTGATTTGATTTAGTCGATAGCCGCCTCCGCAATAGTATATTGGATACAAGAGCCTACAGAGGCCCTACTCTTGAAACAGGCCACTACCTGGTAGTATGCTGGTTTGCTGGGCTTTTCAAGAACTGGAGGCACTGGCGAGTGCGTACTCCATGCGGAGGCACTGAAAGGATAAGGAATGAAAAACTGGAAGATGAAAGTGTAAGGAGTGTGTATGTAGGCTTAGTCAATGAAAGACTTGCGAATGCGAGTCTTTCTGACTTAGATGTTGACGATTAGAAATAGAAATAGAAATAGAAATATCTTTATTCATGTAGGCTCCACAAAAGCACTTATGAATAGTCATAATAATACAAAATAAATATTCTACCGCCAGGTTCGGAACGTTGATTCTACCGAGAAGAACCGGCAAGAAACTCGGTAGTTACTCTTTTAAATCGCCATGTATACAATAACAATGCTACTTTATATCTACTTCTACAAATTTATATAATTCAAATATAATTAAGGTAATACATTACAATAGTAGAGTAGACCATGCAAGAATTAGAGCGCAGACTGCAGATTCCTGTCATTGAAAAAGTCTTCAATTCTATAATAGCCCTTTTTCATGAGAAATGTTTTCATATGTGATTTGAATTTATGAACAGGCATTTGAATTACCTTATCTGGTAACTTATTAAATAAGTTAATGCTAAGCCCCACAAAAGAATTACTGCTTTTATGAAGTCTAAAATGTGGAACGACAAACTTGTGTTTATTCCTGGTATTCAAACTATGATGGTCAGATTTTTTGGAAAAGAGATTAAAGTTCTTGCGTACATACATAATACAATGAAATGAAATGAAATGAAATTATTTATTTCAGCAAGTAGATTTGTAACAAATTCTTTTGCACGTCACACTTTTTTACCCTACCAGCACCTCGACGTGAATGGCCTGATGAGAAGAGGTGCCGAAAGAAACTCAACAGATAGCCTTTTTTTTAAAAACATGTTTTACATATCTTGCTTGTTATCTATTTGTGTAATAAGGAAGGTCATTAATATATATTAGGAAGAGCAGAGGTCCCAATATCGAGCCCTGGGGCACTCCCATGGATAGTGGGGCGCCAGAAGAATTAGCTCCATTAATGTTAATTATTTGAAGTCTGTCAACTAAATATGACTTCATAAGACTAAGTGAATTTGTTGAAACACCATAATGCTTTAGCTTCATCATTCATAAGGTCTGGTGCTCAACGCAATCAAACGCCTTCGATAAATCGCAGAAAATACCGATAGCATCCTTTTTGCTCTCCCAAGCCTTAATCACATGTTTCATAAGTGCCACTTCAGCGTCAGTTGTGGATTTGCCCTTAGTGAATCCATATTGTTTATTATGCAATAATTTATTGAGTGTAAAGTGATAAGTGTAGCTGATTAAATATTATCTTTTCAAAAATCTTACTTAGGGCTGGTAAAATAGAATTAGGTCTATAGTTAGACGGGTCACTTTTATCACCTGACTTAAACAATGGCATTACTTTACTGTACTTCATTAGATTTGGAATAGCGGTGGTAGCTCAATGGTAAGGACACGCGCCTCTTATCCAAGGAGTGCGGGTTCAAACCCGGGCACGTACCTCTAGATTTTTCAAGTCTATGTACGTATTTACACCACTAGCTGGACGGTGAAGGAAAACATCGTGATGAAACCTGCAAATTCAAACAACTTTGGATTTGTAACCATGATCCAACAATTGTCTGGTTCCCCTATCTTAGGGTAACGAAGGTCAGATCGGCAGTCGCATCAATGTAATTACCAGACTCGCTAAATCCTGGATCATGGTCTAAGCGGACCCCGTTTAAGAACGGGACATAATGCTAGGAAGACGACGACTTCATTAGATTTGGAAACTGTCCAACGTCAATACATTTATTAAATATATTCGCTAAAGATGGGGCAATAGATTGTATTATGTATTTTAGAATGTCTATTGAGATTCCCCATAAATCTTCAGACATTAAGTTGCAGGTCTTTAAATATTTTTCAATACTGTAATGTCGTTGATGTGGTAAAAATTAAATGGAGAGGCACATTCGTCCACATAATATGTTTCGAGAATGGAATGAGCAAGATGTGGGCTAGAATTTAGTGAGCGGGTTGTTGCAATTCGGATATTGGAAAAGTATGATTCAAAAACATTTGCAACTTCATCATCAGAATTAACATATTACTATCAACTTTTAAAGAGAACTTGTGAGTATGTGTTTTATTTTTACAAGTCTCTTTATTCATAACAGTCCATGTTGATTTAATTTTATTATTAGAACTCGCAATCTTGTGCCTAAGATAGTTAGATTTAGCAACTGGACAAATTTTCTTAAACATCATCATCATCATTTAGAATAATTCCTGACATATACAATTACTTTAAGATCTTTCGAATGAGCCTTAATATCATATAGCTCGAATAATCGGCGTCTGCTTATATAAATGCCTTTTGTGGCCCAGTCACTGAATTTACTTTTAGAATTATCTATAGTAATTTTTTTTTGGTAAAAATGCTCTCAAATTCCTTTTCAATAACATTAAATAAAAGCTTATATGAATCATTCATATCCTTATTTTCAAATTATAATAATGCGACTTTATTACCTCCATTCTCTCTAAATCTATCCACGCGGTACGCTGTAATCGGCCTGCACATAAAAGTAGATGAAGGGGTGGCTTGACGGTGTTCCATTACAACAGTTTGTCCACTATGATCTGAATTTATAAAATTTAATATTGATTTATCAATTACATCACAATTACAAAAAATATTATTAATACAAGTAGCTGTCGTAGGAGTAATCCTAGTAGGTTCGTTAAATAATTCCTGTAAATTAAATGTTCGAAATAAATTTAAAAACATTAGACATTTGTGACTTTTCTAAAAGATTAATATTAAAATCTTCGCAAACAACAATTATTTTATTACAGTAAAAAAATTTTTCAATACCTCTTCCATGGTGGACTTAAAAACATGGTAATTCCCTGAAGGGGGCCTGTAAACACAAATAATAATAAACTGCTTGAGCTTTGCACATGACAGTTCAATAACTCGTTCAATTGAAAGTGCGACTATATCTTTACGTTCCTTACATTTTAATAATTTATTTAATAATATCAATGACCCGCCTCTAATAGCCGACTTTCTTGTGAACGAACTAACGACTGTATAGTTAGTTGTCAATATTAAACATAAGTTCACTTTGCCTCAACTAATGTCCTGTTAAGCATAATACATGTATATTCATCTGATTGAGACACAGTTCAATTTCTAATTCTTTGCCGGAAAAGCCCTGAATATTTTGATGTATGATATTTATAATATTGGACTTTTCTTTTGTCATTGATTTATACAAGCTAGAGAGATCCTTCTATTATCTTATGTTGACATTTAAATTATTTGGAACACATTCCAAAGTCTGTTTGTTACTGCATGTCTGCTCAGTAAAAGCAGTGGAGATAGCCAAGTTATTGGCTAAAGATTTAAAAAAATATGATAGCGACTCAGCTATTTGTCTTTTATAATATTTTTTAAGACAGTATTTGTCTCTTGTCAGATAAAATTTAAATTTAATATAATTATTTGTCAATTACATGAAATTTATTACAATAAAATGTCAATGTTCCTAATGACAAATTCAAATTATATCTAAAGTCATTTTCTACTTGTGGCAAACTGTTACTATAGGGAAATGTAAAAATCACAATATTTTTTATCATCAAGGATTCTAATGTTTGTAAATATTTAGAAAGTTGTATCTTATCTACATTTCCCCTATTACCTACCATAATTACTAATGTGGTGTCTGTATCAAATTTATATTTTATTATCCTATTTATTATTTGATGTAAAGAAGCACCTGGTATGCAATAATTAATTATAGAATATCCCGGCTGATTAAGTAAATGCCCCATGTCTTTCCCTAATTCGTCACTAAACATTACAATTTTATTTAACAGTACTTTTTCTGCAGTGGAACCATTGTCAAAACAAATTGTCATTGGTGAAAGGCTTTGTTGAGTGATGGATGGCTAAAATGAAATGAAATGAAATTATTTGAAATGAAATAAAATTATTTATTTCTGCAAGTAGATTTGTAACAAATTCTTTTGCAAGTCACACTTTTTTACCCTACCAGCACCTCGACGTGAATGGCCTGATGAGAAGAGGTGCCGAAAGAAACTCACAGATAGCCTTTTTTTTTAAAAACATGTTTTACATATCTCTAATATGTGGTACATTAAAATAACATGACTAAACATTTCACTGTGCATGCGAGCAGATCATCTTGTCCAAACATTTTTATCATTTAAATAATCATCTATTTTGTAGTAACATTTTCTTATTAAACATAATTTAATATAAGACTTAAATTTATTTGTGGGTAATTCAATAACATTTTGAGGCAGTTTATTCAATATTTTTATGCTTAGACCTACAAATGAACCACTAATCTTATTAAGCCTGAGTTTTGGAACGGCGAGATTGTGTTTATTTCTCGTATTAAACCGATGACAATCAGATTTCTTATACAATTTATCTAAGTTTTTATGAACATAGATAATACAATCAAATATAAACTGGGAAGCTACGGTCAATATATTTATCTCTTTGAATATTTCCCTAAGTGAGTCACGAGGTCTAAGGCCATATATGGATCTAATAGCTTTCTTCTGCAACACAAATATGGTTTGTATATCAGAAGCGGTGCCCCATAGCAATAGACCGTATGACATAACGCTGTGGAAGTAGCTGAAATAAACTAGCCTCGCCGTTTCAATATCAGTCAGTTGCCTTATTTTCCTAACTGCGTATGCAGCTGAACTAAGCCTCCCTACCAGGGCACATATATGAGGACCCCATTGTAGCTTAGAATCTATGGTCATGCCTAAAAAAGTTGTTGAGTCAACAAGTTCAGTATGTTCATTATTAATTATTATATTAGTACTAACTTGTCTAACATTCGGCATTGTAAACTTAATACATTTGGTTTTTTTTGCATTAAGTTGCAGATTATTAACAGTAAACCAATGCATAACTTGTGAGAGAGTATTATTTACATCGTCATATGAATCTTTCTGCCTGTCAACTTTAAAAATTAAGGAGGTGTTATCTGCAAATAAAACTGTCTCACATAGGCCTTCGGTGTAATACGGAAGGTCATTTATATAAATAAAAAACAGTAATGGTCCTAATATAGAGCCCTGGGGCACCCCCATTAGTAAAGGGGCGCCAGGAGAGTTAATTCCATTAATACAAACTTTTTGTGTTCTATTACTAAGATATGAGTCTAATAAACTTAATGCAACATTTGAGATACCATAATGCTGTAATTTCAAAATTAAGGTTTCATGATTAACACAATCAAAAGCTTTAGACAAATCACAAAAAATACCTATAGTATCCTGTTTATTTTCACAAGCCTCAAAAATATGTTTAGCAAGTGTCACTCCCGCATCAGTAGTAGATCTGCCTTTGGTGAAGCCAAATTGCTTAGTAAGTAAAAAATTGTTTTGTTTAAAATAAGATGTTAATTGACTAAATATATTTTTTTCAAAAATTTTGCTAAGTGCTGGCAAAATAGAAATTGGTCGAAAATTAGATGGGTCACTTTTTTCCCCTGCCTTGAATAAGGGTACAATCTTACTAAATTTCATTAAATTTGGAAAACAGCCTGTATCTACGCACTTGTTAAATATAAACGCCAAGTGAAGGGCAATAGTAGATATAATAGTTTTTAATGCATCTACCGAGAATCCCCACAAATCCTCTGTTTTCTTAAGGTTCAAATCATTAAAGTATTTCAAAATTGTCATGTGATTGATGTGGGAGAAGCTAAAAGAATTTTGACACTGCCTTACATTGGCTTTGAGTAGAGATTGAGCTGTACGTAGACAAGAATTCAGTTTATTAGTAATTTTGACAGGGATACTTGAAAAGTATTCTTCAAATGCATTTGCTACTTCAGCATCAGCATTGATACAATGATTGTTAACATGAAGAGAGTAGGTATGGTCTTGTGTTTTATTTCTGCAAGTCTCTTTGTTAATAATTTTCCAGGTCGCTTTAATTTTTTTACTGGAATTTTTGATTTTGTTCTTTAAGTAATTTGACTTGGCAGCTGCACATACCTTCTTAAATATTTTCGAGTATTTCCTAACATAATCTGAATTATTTTAATTATTACAATTAGCTTTAATGTCATATAATTCAAATAATCTGTTTCTACTTTTGTAAATGCCTTTAGTAGCCCAATCACTAAATTTGATCCTCGGATTGTCTACATTAATTACTCTTTTAGTAAAAATATCATTATATTGCTCCTTGACTGTGTTAAACAATTGTTCGTATAAGCGGTCAATATCACTATCTGTAAAAGGCATAGCGGCAATTTTATTATCTATGGTTTCTTTAAATTTCTCTGTACGGGGAATAGTTATTGGTCTATAAACAATACGCGATGGGGTTACGTGCATGATAGTACTCGAACACTGCCATCTGACCAGTATGGTCAGATTGTATAAAGTTAATTAATGATTTTTCGATCACTTTACAGTTACAAAAAATATTATCTAGGCAAGTAGCTGATGTGGAGGTTACTCGAGTTGGTTCGAAGAAAAGCTGGGAAAGGTCAAAAGACTTAAATAAATTTAAAAACCTAGTCGAGTTTTGTAAATTACTTTCTAATATGTTAATATTAAAGTCTCCACATACAACCACTTTTTTGTTACATTTACACACTCTCTTAAGAGCCTCTTCCATTGTGGATTCAAATAAAATGTAGTTGCCAGATGGAGGTCTATATACACAGAAAATGATGTACTGCTCAAGCTCTGCACAGCATAGTTCAATGGTTCGCTCAATAGAAAGCGATGCTATGTCTGTACGGTCTTTTGATTTTAATAAATTATGCAGTAATATGAGTGACCCACCTCTTATAGCGGTCTCCCTAGTGAACGAACTAATAACCTTATAATTATCAATACTAATCAAAAGCTCACTTTGTCGTAACCAATGTTCAGTGAGACATAAAACATGTATATTCATTTCATTCAGAAACAGTTCTAATTCATATTCTTTGCCAGGAAAGCCCTGAATATTTTGGTGAACAATATTTAAACACTGAGACTTCCCTTTTGTCAATATCCTTAATTCGCTAGAGTTATCCTCTATTGTCTTATGAAATAATTTAAATGACTTGGAACGGTTTCCAAATGTATGGTTCTGTCATTATTATTCTGCTCAATAAAAGCAGATTGAGTAGCCAAATACTTGGCTGAATTTTTAATACAATATAATAATTAATAATAATAATAATTTTTCGTTTATTGCACAAAAAGGGACATACATACATTATGGTACATTAGTACAGTTGAATAGTGCATAGGAAGAATACAATAACATTAGTTACACAGAGGTTCCCAAACTAGGCAATGCCTGTATCTTGGTAAACCAATGAGAGTTTAAATTGTTAAAAATAGAATTTCTTATTTATCTATTAAATGGACATCCAGGACTTACCTGGATGCAAACACTTTAAGGAAAAAATACAAAAAAAAATAAAACTTAGTAAAAATCAAGATAATAAAAATAAGAGAAACATCAATTTATCAGATTTTCGGTGCTTGAATAGTCCAGAGAAAGTAGCCACTTAGTTATTTGCTTCCGTTGGTGGTTGTCTTTGCTTCCGTGACAGAACATGATTTGATATTGCAGGAGCCCAGTACTGCATTGTAAATGTGTGCCCTGATGTATTTACCAAACTTACTGGCAAAATCGGAGTTTATGGTAGGAGTGGGAAATCTGTAAACACGCTTTTTGAGCAATTGACTATAGTTAACCGAATGAAGTAAATGTTTGTGAGCCAATAAAGTTGTTTTGAGTATAAATAATTGACGAACTGACAAGACTTGAGCTTCCCTGTAGAGATCTGTTGTAAGATATTTAAATGGTTTTTGGAACATTATTTTAAGAAGAGATCTATTTGCTCTTTCCACTGTTAAGAGCGTGGTTTTCGCGGTGCTACCCCAAACACAGACACAGTACCCTGCTAATGATGCAGCTAGTGCTTTATATATTACTATTAAGAGCTCTCTGCTGGTTACTTCTCTAATTTTCCTGAAAATGCCTGAAATTTTTCTCATACGTTTAGCCAACATTTCAGAATGTGTTTTAAAGTTAAGATGTTCGTCGACCATGATTCCTAAGTATTTAGTGACTTTAGTGCGGTTAATGGTATTGCAGACACAGGAAATGGGGGTACGAGCAAGAATGTATTTTAAGGTTAATATCAAAGTTGGGACTGGAAGCTGCTGTTTTGTGAAAGCAAATGAAGTTAGTTTTAAGAAGATTTAGTGTAAGGAGGTTATTTTGAAGCCAATTGTAAATAAAAGTCATCCCAATTTCTGCAGAATTAAGTACGTTAGCCCAGCCACTACCATTGAACAAAACAACAGTATCGTCGGCGTAACATATTACCTTAGCGTTTGAAAGATGTAGATTAAGAAGATCATTCATGTAAATTATAAAAAGAGTGGGGCCGAGTATACTTCCTTGAGGGACGCCGAAATTAACAGGAAGTAGGTCACTTTTGAGTTGGCCTATCCGCGTCAGCTGTTGTCTATCAGATAAGTAACTCTTGAACTATTCCAGCGCTTGCCCCCTTATACCGAGACTTTCCAGTTTGAGGATCAATATTTTAGTGGACACAGTGTCAAAGGCTTTCGCCAGGTCTAAGAACACTCCTATGCACTTGTCACCTTTATCCAAGTATCCCGCGACTAACTCGGTTAGTAGCGTTACGGCATCTTCTGTAGATTTATGCCGTCTGAATCCGAATTGTCTTGAGGATAGCATGTCGTTTAGTTCAATATACTTTGTCAAACGTGTGTTTGCGACTTTTTCTAGAATTTTAGAGAAAACACTGGGTAACGAGATAGGTCTATAGTTTCCAGGTATATCTTTGGGACCATCTTTGTAAATTGGAGTTTCCAGAGCAGTTTTCCACAATGTAGGAAAGCATCCAGATTCAAGGCTTAAGTTATAAAGGTACACTAGGGGTTCACTAATTATGTTTCTCGCGTGCTTAATCAGAGTTGTGCTGACTCCGTCTGCTCCAGGTGGGCTATCAGTTTTTAACTGGTCAATAATGTTACAAACTTCAGTCTTATCAGTTGGTGCCATGAAGAAGGAAGAGGGAGGCGAGCTGGTAAGGTTACTTTTAGAGGCCAAATCATTCTCAGTTACATCGGATTGTGAAAGTATGTTATTTGCCAGAGTTTGACCGACAGTAGAGAAGTAGACATTACATCTATTCAGACATGACTTTGGGTTATCTATGTCCGTGATAAGTTCATTGGATGGTTGGCTTGAATTACTATTTTTATACATTTTCTTTATGGATTTCCACAGTTGCTTGGGGTCTTTTTTTACATTTTGGAGTTCATCCTTTTCATAAGTTTTTTTTTTTTTTTTTACTTGGGGAACTCCCACGAGCCGTCACCCTCCGGACGGGGATCCAGAGGGCGGTGTATCGGACTCGAACCGACTAAACCCCAAGGTGGCCTCCATCGGCGCAGTTCCGGAGGAACCGGTATCCTCACTGTCGGGACTATACGACAGCTCCTCCGGTAGTGCGCGTGCCGCGCTGCGCGGCTCACCTCGCGCGGCGGTGGTCGATGCTGTGCAGCCCACGCCATCAGTCGTCGGATGCACAGCACCGAGCACGCGCGCGCGTCGAGACATGCCAGGCCACCCAGCATGTCTCAACTACTCCGCCCAGGATTCAGACGCCGATCGTCCCCGTGACCGGCGTCGTGGGCCCACTCTCGCGCTGTGCCCTCTGCTAAGCCAGAGGGCACGCGGAGAGCGTCTCGTCAGAAGGGGCCGCCTTCCGCCCGGCGACCCAAATTGAGGGCAGAGCCCTGTCGTCACGGAGGGAGAGCATCGAGACGCTCAATCCCTCCGCGACCCGCCACGACGCGACCCAGCGCGCCCCTGTCGGGTTGCCGAGGATAGGGAGGCGAGCAACGACAACACTCAGCTCCTCCTCTTCCTCGGCAACCCTGGTCCGGCTGCGGAGGTTACAGCCGGACCGCCGCAACTGCCCGGATGCAAGTCGTGCAGTCGCGGCTCACCTCGGGGTCCCTCTTCGCTTCAGCCCTGCCATGGCAGGGCCTACTAAGCCCCCCCGGTACGACAAACCGAGGACCCTGGCGGGGGGGATCCTTTTCATAAGCTAATTTTACTTTCCTTACTAGATCAATGTAAAAATTTCTGTACCGACGATATGAAGTAGATGTGATTTCGTCGTCTGGGTTTTGCTTTAGCTTAGCATGAAGTCTGTCTTTGTGACGTGAACATCTGAGTAAACCAGGTGTCATTCACGGCTTAATAATGTATTTTGATCGACTTATTTTAACTGATTTAGAATTTAATTTTATTGCCTCATTAATGGTTGCCATGAACAAATCGACTGCCTCATTAACATCGCGACCCCTCCTACGTAAACTATAGTAACTCCATTATAGTAATTTTACAGGAGAGCTGTTTGAATGTTCAAAGTTGTGTAGAGTTTTATAATGTGTAGGTATTGACATAAAATTTACTGTGCATAGTAATGAATTAATGTATTTTATAATGTGATTAGATTTAATACGATTGTATTAATGGTTTTTGAGAAATTGATGTTACTATACTTTACTGCGTGTTACATGTTTTTTATTTTATCGCAAGTATTACATACCATAATATACGTCGAATAATAAATGTCTGTAGATATAGCATGTATCACTTACTATTCTTTTCGTGGTAACTTAATTATTTTTTTTTGCCATTTGTAGTACATACTATAATGTTCGTTGGAATATTTTTGTTTTCTAAAAATAATAAAACACAATATAAAGCCAAAACAAGTTATATTTATAATATGCTTTTACAATTCTCTTTTAATTATTAAAATTACTGAACCGTGCTTATCTTAAACACCTTTTTAAGTTCTAAAAAATATGTTTTGACTTTAAATTTAATTGAATTCGACCTTATAATCAGTCTTTTAACAATACAATTTTAAAGCTTATAAAAAGAAATGTGCATGTAGATTGAATGATCCTCTCTTCAATTTTAACAAAAATCGAGAAAGATTTAGTTAAAAATAGTTAAAACATTACGGCAAAGTTAAACATTTGTTAAACCTGAGAAAAAAATTATATGGTCAATAAAGTGGATTGGAAGTGCTTTAAGAAATCGCCATAATGCATATTTCGGAATATAGCCTTTGCACATCTTACATTTCAATATTATTTAAATGTTAAAAATTGTAAAAAACATAATACCACTCTGGCAAAGACTAAATAAGTCAGATTTTTTAGCCATAGGTATGGGAAGCGGTCTATGATATAGGATGGGAACAGAAACTATGTCGCTTTGTTTTATAGATCAGGTATTGGTATTCAGAGCAATCGCAAATCTTTTACTATTGGATAAGTCATATTTGTAATACACTTTTGATAGATTCTCATATTTCAAACAGACTTGTGTAATTTTGTTACATTCAACTTTTTGTCCGCTTATATTTTTAGTCCAATTAAGACCTGGTAATAATTGTTTGAAATCCAAAAAATCTGAATAGTCCATTTCTTTAACTATTTAGGATGACCGTCTTGCTTCACCCATCATCGCACTAGGCTATACCATTCTATAGGCGTGTAAATACTTTATTTTTAGAGCCTCTCTCTATCAACGCATAAACGCTATCACCTTCAGATTGAGTAAGTATGCCCCTTTTCTAAAAATGTATGCGTTATATTTATTCTGTGATAAACATATATGAGTACAACGCGTACACGATTCTATTCATCGTTTTGTCCAACACAATTGTCAGAGAAAAATCTGAAATCATTAGAGCCATTCTCTATTTTGTGTTCTATAAATTCCAACAAGCAGCTTGCTACCTCATTTGCTCCTCGTTTGAAATGAAATGATGAAATGGAATTATCTTTATTTACGTAGGCTTAAATAAGCACTTATAAATCGTCAGTACATACAAATGAAAATTTACCACCAGATTCTGAAAGTAGCTTCTACCGAGAAAAACCGGCAAGAAACTCGATAGTTACTCTTTTCATCGCCAAATTCACAATAAGTAAAATTCAAAATAACACTCATCATATTCTTAAGCTACTATGCTGTACAAATCTATAAAAGGTAAATAGTAATTACAAATATTTGTTACTTAAAAAATCTTCTATAGTATAATAAGCCTTTCTCATAAGATGCTCTTTAATATGTAATTTAAATCTATGCATAGGCAGTTCAATTATATTGCTTGGTAGTTTGTTAATAAATTTTATACTTAACCCCCTAAATGAACCACTAGTCTTGTGAAGTCTTAGACACGGAACATACATAACATCACGCCCATAATCACTGAAGGGGTAGGCAGAGTCAAAAGGACAGCAAGTCCCTTTAACCTTCAGCCAAAAACGAAATCTGGGCTTGGTTAGATGGAACATTATGGAAAAGTAGTGACAAATGGCTAGCTTGTCGCCTACACAATCACATACCCAAAACTCGATATACCATTAGTCGCATTTTACGACATGCTAGGCAAGAAACACAATTGGCACATTCTTTTTAAGTCCCAGACCAACTCGGGACAAATACTGTTTAGTTTGTGTTTATTTCGAGTGTCAAAACGATGACAATCAGATTTTTGGATAAAGTTATGAAAGTTCTTGCGTATATACATAATGCAGTCAAAGATGTATTGTGATGGTACGGTTAATATGACAATTTCTTGGACATTTATCTTAGCGAATCTCGAGGTTTAAAGCCATACATTATTATTATTATATTATTATTATATATATAGCCCGAATGGCCCTCTTCTGCAATACAAAAATAGTTTACCCTGCCCTTTATGCCACATGTACCAAGCAACTACTGAAGCCATCAAAGATGTCCATTACATTGTTAATTGTCTCTATATCAGGTCCCGGAGGTAAAGGAGATTCTAAAACAAAGAATAATAACCATACATTTACACAATATAGAAAGGATTTACGATATCCTGAAACGTAACATATCGTATGTTAATATAGGGGCGAGGTAAATAGTGGTATGTCATACATACTATTTTTGATTCGGTATAATAACCAACGTAAACAACAGTAAGTGGTTTTACCATATCAATTTTACTCAACGTTTCCCATGTAAGATATAGTAAGTATCACATACGACAAAATAAAAATATTGATTTCCGATGTAAATTATAGTATGTAGTACTTACCGTTATTTACCCCACTCATTCGCTATAGAGAAGCAATCAATACATTAAAAACGTTTTACTAACGTTTTACTCTTTATTAAAATTAAATATTAATCACGAGTAATCACTAAACTAATACCAAAAATATTATGCATAAAAAGTAATGTTTACCTGGAGTTTCTTGTGTTTCTTTATTAACGCCAATTTTATTGACAGCTAAATTAATTAACATTTCTGATCTTGATGAAATTTTCTTCTTCACAAAATACTTTTCTTTATCCATGTTTAAAAATACTTACAGTAACTCTCTATAACTATAGTTTTTTTTCGTATTCTGAGCGAAAAATCTACATATGTGGCATTTTCCAGCGCAAACGATCGTAAGTGGCATATACGACTCGCCCGCGCTCGCGCCGCGGTCCCCCGCGCCCCTCGTAAACCGTCGCTTTGACTCATGCGATACTTTACATCGCGTACAATTTCTACTTACTATATTATACGACTGGAAAAACAGCCTTAACGTGCGAGTTTTGTTGTAAAATTTTATACACTGATTCTATGAAGAATATCTGACACGTTACTGTAAAAAAACGAAATTTGACTTTTTGTGGCTTACGATAGATTACGTAGGAGGGGTCGATCGGATAAGGATGTGATTAGGTTCTAGTCTACAGCAGCAAGGTTATTGCAGAATCCACCATGATCTATGATACTTTTAACATTGAGTTGATAATTGGTGCTCGGGTGCTTACATTTGGAAGCAAGGGCCATTGCTGCGATTTTGTGGTCCGTAATAGCGGCGTCGCATACAACACCAAGTGCTCTGTTATTAGTTTTCACGAAGATGTGATCAAGGCAGGCGTCAGAGCGAGTTGGTTTTGTGATAACAGGCTCCAGACCATGTTCTGTATAACAGCAAAGGTAATCAGATGACTCGGGTGCTAAAATATCAATGTTGATATCGCCAACTACAATAATACATTGTTTATCATTGGCGGTCTTCAGGGTTTCATCTAAAGACATCAAAAAATTATTAACATTTCTAAACGAAGGTGATCTGTATATTCCTAAGATGGTAAAGCGATCTTCGATACTTATTAATAGACAACATGCCTCATTGAAGCTTGGCTCCGTCACTACGGCAGACCACGAACACTTGATATATGCAACTACACCACCATTTTGGTTAATGTTATGTTTGGTTGAGTAGGATTTATAGCCAGGAATTTCATCTATTACAGTTGAGTCATCAAGTCTGCACTCTGTTAATATGATAACATCGAAGGTGATATTTAGCCTGTGTAGGTATACTAGAAAAGTGTCAAAATTTTTTGAAACACTTCTAATGTTCATAGTTAGCAGTTTGAAGTTATATTTAGGTGTAATTAGAGTACTACATACGTCAGGATCATCTAACTCGTAACATGTGATGTCAGGTATTGTATCTATTTCGGTGATAATGTTTTTTGAAACACTTCTAATGTTCATAGTTAGCAGTTTGAAGTTATATTTAGGTGTAATTAGAGTACTACATACGTCAGGATCATCTAACTCGTAACATGTGATGTCAGGTATTGTATCTATTTCGGTGATAATGTCTAAATTACCCATAGTAGAGATATCTATCATGCTGTAATGTAGAGTTAAAAGGCCTAATTAAGCTTATGCAAAATGTATTTATGTAGAGTAAGCAGGTAATATCAAGAGCTTCTGAGAGCAGTTTAAGTAATTTAGTTAGATTATGTATGAGAAATTGATGTTTCGCAGTATTTTTGGCAATATTAATACAAAGTTTTCTGTAAATTGTTCTTATATAAGCAAAATAAGTAAACAGTCTGAGTGGTGATCTATAGGAGGACCCACACCAGCATATACAATTGGAATATAAAGATGTTTTAACAAGTACAGTTCTTCTTAACAAATAAAAATAATCATAAAGTGAAGATAGTTCTGAGTAGAGATGGTTGCTCAATACATTGTGTGGGAAACATTGTATCATTACTAGAGTATTAGGAACACTTTCGTGGTACTTGGGAGGGGGGACAAAAGAGGTTCTGTTTTGAATTTCCAGTTTCTCTAGGACAGTTTCAGATGTGACGTGGAGGACAGAGCTTGTTTCAGACCTGCGCATGAAGATGTTTCCATTGGACGTCCATACAAATTTAAAACGAAGGTCATTCCCTAGCTTTCTAGCTTTGCTAAAGAGATGTGTTCAAAGATTATATTCTGTTCGCTTTGGTTAAGTGCTCGTTCAGGAAAATACGGCGCGGGTTCCCTGGGAGTTGCAGCTTGTCTGTGGTGAGGCCTCGGCGGGCTCGCGCCGCACGCAGCAGCTGGTCACGCAGTGCGCGTCGCGACATCGAGATCACGATGGGACGAGGGCGCTCCAGTGCCCCTACAGTACTTCGAGGTCCAAAACGCCTTACATCATCGACATCCCGGGGGTCCAGCTCCACACCAAGGGTAGCTGATATCACGGTGACACGGTGACCCCGTCTAAGCACGGGACATAACGCTAGGAAGATGATGATTTAAAAGTACGAGATCCGGCTGCAGAATTAATGCACTTATCGAGTATTTACTTTTTGGGAAACAATTTCATTCACTTGTTTTTTGAACAAAATCGTCATTCACTTTACGGCAATATATACAGGGTTATTGGAAATACGTAGCGACCTCTTTAAGGGGAGATAGTAGTTACCATTAGGTATCAAATCGCCCTCAGTTCGATAGGGCAAAAATGTACCGATTTCGAAAAAAAAATGTTCCTTTTTTTTCAAGAAAAGTGGGTCACGCTACTTTAAACTGGACTTTAAAAAACGCATATTCAACTATAACTTTTGGTGTTTTTAGTTTTCTAACACCCTAATACATATTATTAATACAAAAAAGAACAGAAATGTCGTACAGTTTGTGTATTATGACTTAGAGAATCTGAAAAGTTCATATTTTTTACTGGTGCCTATGAATGAATGCATGCATAATGGATGTCCAGCATACTACAGAACTACCGTATAAATTTTTCCCCAAACGTGATCATCTACCACTTTTTGCGATGATAGGGGTTTAATTAATTTGCGACGCAGTAGCATAAACGTAGGAACAATAAATTACCATGGTAAGGACGTCACTATTAGTGACTTGTGGGTGGTCCCGTACAATGCCGCTTTACTTTTGAAATACGATTGTCACATTAATCCTTCAAATTTATTCAGCCCGTGCTATAGTTAAATATTTATTTAAATATATGACCAAAGGTCCGGATGAATCACGCGTAGCGGTGATCCCGGACAGTGACAAAAACGATGAAATAGAGCAAAATAATAATATTAAAGGCGTAGGGACGTGACGCCCCCATCGCCCGCTGGAGAGATTTGGTGAGCTTGAAGAGCAACAACTCCCGTCAGTGCAGTCAGTCTCCGCAGGGCGGCTTGTGGCAATCCGTTGGTGGGTGGCGACATCACGGACTACCTCCAGGGGGACCATACAGTCATGTGCGAAACACACTCTTACAGACAGTTACTCACCCCCCCGCCTCTGCGCTTGCCTTGACCGGCCGGCCAGAGTGGGTTCGCAAGAGCGGAACCTATGCTCAAGGTTGGAAGTGTAAAATGTCATAACGCCCGGGGCACTTGACTCTATAAGGATCTTGCGCCCTGCAGTCTCACCTCTCCACAACCTTAGCTGCTTTCTAGTGTTGCCCCCTTGCCGCCCGTTTGGCAGCTAGTTAGGGGGCTCACAATTTGGATCAACAAGCGGCGAGTCACCGTCTGCCAACTTAAAATATTTGTGAGAAATTTTCGAGGCAGATGTCCGGTATCTCACTCCATAGCCCAATTTCCTGTCCATAGTAAAACCTCCCTCCATAGCCCCAGTTTTTAGTTTCCCTTTTTCGCAATAGTCCTGCATCAGCCGGATGTCGCCTTTAAGTGTATGTTTTATACTGCAACTAAGGGCAACCCGGCCGGTGTTCCATTACCCATTTAGATAAAAAAAAAAAAAAAAAAAAAAAAAAAAAATGTATTTATTTCATAAAATCTTATACATGTAAGTTGCCGGGGCTTCCCAAAAAGTTATCAAGACGATACTTGTGCTGGGATAGCCTCGCTCTTCCATAGCATTAACAATAAGATTTATTTATAACATTGTTGGTAAAGTTATAAGTTAAGGTAAGTATTGTGCGTGTGTGTGTGTGTGTCTGTGTGTGTGTGTGTGTGTGTGTGTGTGTGTGTGTGTGTGTGTGTGTGTGTGTGTGTGTGTGTGTGTATATGTGTGTGTGTGTGTGTGTGTGTGTGTGTGTGCGTGTGCGTGTGCGTGTGTGTGTGTGTGTGCGTGTGCGTGCGTGTACGTGTGCGTGTGCGTGTGTGTGTGAGTGTGTGTGTGTGTGTGTGTGCGTACGGGGAGGGGGGGGGGGGGGTTCAGCAGGTGCGTGTGCGCATGTCGGGTGATTTGTGTTTGTGTGTGTAAAGATACCTAGCGGTCCGTGAACATTAAACTACCTTAGTCAAGAGGTATTCTACGTCTTCGTAATTAAGAGAAGAGAGCCACTCACACAAAGCTATCTTACACTCAAAGAGTGGCATGGGGTAAATAGTTAGTATACGGTTTATTTTATTGTAGAGGTAAGGGGCCCGAGCTATATATTGCTGCCCTGCAAAGACTGTACGAGTGGGAAAAGCAGGAGCTACAGCATAATTCCGTCGCCTGTCAAGTTTGGCACGGTCAAAGGGTAACGTTTTATGATACCTTAGTATCATGTGTTTAATGTAAAGCTTTCTTACAGACAACAGCTTAGAGTGGACATATAGAGTTTCAGTGGAAAACCTGCGGGGCTTGCAGTACATGACCTTTATCAGTGATCTTTGCGCTCGCTCCAGATTAATAAAATATGATTTGGCTGCACCCCCCCAGACTGAAATACAATATACTAGTATTGATTGGGCTAAGGCGGTATATATCTTATTCAGTAGCACTGTACTCATGACATGTCTGAGAGATTTGAAAACCCATATGAGTTTTCTTATCCTCCCTATAGTGAGTTCCAGATGGGGATACCAGCTTAACCTCTGATCCACTATAATTCCGAGGTATTTCACCTGACTTTCTTTTTGTATTTTTGGGCAATTGCAGATGTTAGATAAGGGTACACAGCAGGAGTGAATCTTGATTTGAAAGTCAGGTGAGGGCTGCGAGCTAATGTAGGAGCCGAAGCACACATAATTAGTTTTAAGGGTATTGAGAGTAAGGAGGTTCTCTCTAAGCCAGCGACTAACTATAGCTAAGCCCCTCTCAGCCTCCACTCTAGCTTTATCCCAGGTTTTACCGGAAAAAACTATGGCGGTGTCATCTGCGTAGGACAGTATGCTCGTCCCAACGTTACGAAGGTTACAAAGATTATTAATGTATATTAAGAAGAGCGTTGGACCGAGTACACTGCCCTGCGGGACCCCAAATGTTACATTTTCTTCCGTACTCAGGAAATTTTCAATTTTTACACCTTGCTTCCTATTCTGGAGGTAGCTGCTGAGAAGGGAGAGAGCGGTGCCACGGAAACCGATACCCTCCAATCTACGTGTCAGAATGGAGATAGAGACGGTGTCGAAGGCCTTCTTAAGGTCAAGAAACGCTACTAGACATTTATTGCCCTTGTCAATTTCTTGAGTAACAACAGAAGTGAGCTCCGTGATAGCATCCTGGGTCGACATGCCCCTTCTTAAACCATATTGAGAGGTAGATAAAATACGGTTTTTAGCCAGGTAGTTTATTATTCTAGAATTTAATAGTTTCTCAATGATCTTAGAAATGGAGGCCAACACAGAGATCGGCCGATAGTTGCTGACATCGTCACTATCTCCACTCTTAAACACAGGGGTTACAATAGAGCGCTTAAGAAGATATGGAAAGATACCTGTGCTAAAGCATAGGTTAGCGAGGTCACTGATAAGGGGAACCAAGACATCCATAGATTTCTTAAGAAAACTGGTAGGGATTCCGTCCCAACCTGGCGCACTATTAGAGTCTAATGACATCAAGACAATTTCTACTTCCTTTTGGTCTGTGTCGAGTAAGGCAAAAGAGGACACAAGACTATCTGAGTTGCTTAATTCGAATGGTATTGAGCTAGTAGAGATATTCTCAGCAAGAGTTTGTCCAATGTTAATGAAATATTTGTTTACATAATTGATTGAGGCTTGAGGGCAAGATTTAATATTGAGTAAGTCACCGTTTCTGCACTTGGGTGGTTTGTAGTTGGTTATATCGTTTATGGTAGACCATAAAGCTCGAGGGTTTTGTACCGATGCCTTAATTTTATCTTTATTATATTTTATTTTAAGTCTTTTTATGAGATTTCCACAGAATGTGCGATATCGTTTATAAGTGATTAATAAAATTTGATTGATGGGGTTAGATTTATGTTTAAGGTACAAAGTATTTCTCAGTCTAATACACTTTAAGGCGCCTGATGTTATCCACGGTTTGATGGATCTTTTGCTATTCGTAACAATTATATTTCTAGAGTTAGCTATAATAACTGACCTAACCATTTCTATTAGTGCAAAGGCATAAGTATCAGGGTCTTTGAAAGCATTGAAGAAAGAGACGTCTGTGTTTATTAGGGTCTCGCATGCATTATCATAATCAACAATGGTTTTGAGCTTTTGCATAGGCGTTTGTTGATGATACTTACTATTGATAGATAGAAGTACAAAGGAATGGTCCGTTATTGTTGTGTCTAAAACCACAGTAAGCGCAGTATTGTTATTTTTATCGATTCTCATTAATACGTGGTCGAGGCAGCCATCACCCCTTGTAGGTATGTTGTGGGCCGCGTAAAGGCCGTGAAGTGATAGCATATTTAAATAGTCTAGTCTGTTTGTTCTTTCTTGGTTTTTTTCATTTGCGGAAATAATTAAATCTATATTGATGTCACCTAAAATTATAACATTTTTATAGGAAGTAGTGCTATATAAGTAATTGTTGAGAGATGTAATAAAATTAGATGCGTTCAAAAATGACGGGGAGCGGTATACACCCAGTAATTTATAGTTTGATATTTCTATCTCAATTCCTGTTGCATTTTCAAGGTTAAGTTCTTTAAATTTGGCAGATAGTTTATTTTTGGTGTATACAACTACCCCATCGCATTTGTTAATCAGAAGTTTTGTTTGGAAGGCTGTGTAATTCAAAAGTTGCGGAATATTTTTGTTAGGGTTTAACTGGCATTCTGTAAGGATTAGTATATCTATTTCACACTTAAGTTGTGCCAGTGTCAGTTGTAGGTCATCAAAGTTTTTGTATATACTTCTTATGTTTTGGGTAGAAATAATTAAATTATGATGTGTCATATTGCCTTTATTTAATTTTAATTCCTGTATGCTACACTTAAGTGATTCTGAAATTTGAATTTGATCAATTTCTCTTAGTGTGCCTAAGCTATCCATAGTATGTTAAGTAAGAACTCTTTGGGTTACTGCTGAGGTAGATTGATTTTACGATTATTAACCGGTTAGATTGTGGTACATATGAATGAATATTTGTCGGACCAGTGTAGATATGTGTGAGAGAGTAGGTATTATGTATAGTGTCTATGCAAATATAGTTTAAGTGTGCGCCTATAACAATCGGATAGTAAGAGGCGAGAGAGTTTATATGTGTATGTCTGTTTAGTTTGTGTATGTATTTGTTTATGAAGTGAGATTGTATTAAATGTGTGTAATGGTAATTGTAGTTGTATATATGTGATAGGATTGTACGCGTGTGAAAACAAGTATGTGCGTGTATGATTGTGTAGTTAATATAAAACATTTTTTCAAAAACAGTAGGTTTAAAGTTTATGTAAGAGAATTCAAAAAAGAAAAATAATATAAGGTGATAAAAGCACATAATGAGTCATAGTTCAATCATTAGATGTTGCACTTGTGCTTCGTGTTGAATATGAATAATTTTAGACGTGTCATCTTTGCGGACTAGAACTTTCCCCATGGAGGTCCAGCAGTACTTCACTTTTTGAGCCCGTTTCAGGTCCCGGGCTAGGAAAAAGAGGCGAGCGGCCTTGGAGGTGAGTTGCTCAGTGATGAAGATAGGTGTGTCTTCATTGCTTGAGAAACCTAGATGTTTGGCCTGTAATCGTGTCTTGTTTCTAGCATTGAATTGTTTCGCTTTTTTTAGAAGGTCTGATCTCAGGATCGCGGATCTTAATTCCACAACTATTGTTGGTTTTTTCTCCCCATCCCCCCTAGGCTTTAGTCGGTGTATATCATTTATGTCCCGATCATTCATTCCAAGATCAATCGATTTCGAAAGGTTTACAACCATTTGTATCAAGTCATCCCTAGATTCTTGGGCTTTTTTAGGTACGTTTTTGATTTCTATGAAGGCCTTGCGGGAGGTCCTTTGGAGGTCCTCAACTTTTTCTTCGAGCAGGCTAATGTATTCATGATCTTTTTGAACCTGCATCTCAAGTAGTGCAATTTTGCCGCGGTATTCCTCGTTTTGTGCTGTTAAGAGTGAAACAGCCGAGTCAATTTTGGTGTTTGATTCTGTTATCTCTTCCAATTTCTTGGTTATTGAAGATAGTTCCTTACTTTGGGCGCCGAGAAGCGTGCTAATAAAGTCCTTTATCTCGTCCTTAAAAATAGACATTTGGTTAGGCGAGGAAGCTTCTTCTCTTGGCCGTTTGTTTCGCTGCGTAATATTTTCAATGAGCGTAGGGAAGTCTTCACTATTGTTTTTTGATCGATTTAGAGAGGGGTCCGAGGAATACTGCGACATTTGGGCAAGATTATTTTCTTGTGTCGGCGAAGTGGTAGGTGTACGTTGCAAAGGCATAT
The DNA here is from genome assembly GCA_951394215.1 of Glyphodes perspectalis. NCBI lineage: Eukaryota > Metazoa > Arthropoda > Insecta > Lepidoptera > Crambidae > Glyphodes > Glyphodes perspectalis. Next base: position 10,623,644 of record OX596224.1, read on the forward strand.
TAGTGTAGGCCTATTTGAAACAGAAGCCGTCGGCAAAATATTTATGTTACTGTAGGTAGGCTTACGCTGGTAGATTCCGTTGGACAGAAATGGGCGGAACTAAGTAGCAGAGGTCTCAGGAACAGATATTTGTCTATATAGGTTTGTGCTACTCACTCGCAAGGAGGGCGGAGCCAAAAGTAGGACGAGCGCAGGCGCAGCTTGTTGTCTCCAATGTCAAAATAGGGCTGCCTCCCTTTCTCGTAGCAGGCTGGATTGAGCGCGTAGATATAATGTTGACCGACGCGTGCACAGCTAGTCGTCTCGTACTCTCACATAGGCTGATCTCGCTCACACTGAGATGGGTGGAGTCACTGTAGTTATAAACACCATCTACCTATGCAATCCTGGTACTTAGTTGATTTTTTTTTATCGCACAAATTATAAATTATAATTTAATTTCAATTATTACACAGTAGCTATAGGCGCGACCGAACGAGTCGAAGTCCGAGAGGGAAGATCAAACTCTCAAAAGGCCTCTACATGTTGGACCTGTAGAGATGACCGTGTGTATTTAGTGTTGAGTATGAGTAGGAGTAAGGAGACAAGTAATCACGACAATAATTAATTTCATACTGATTTATTATAACGCAAGTAAGTGCATGTATTCATTGGTTGCGTAAAGTGGGTCAGCATACCTAAGTTCACTGACACGCTAGACGCTACATTACTCTCCCCCTTTGGGAAAAAATTAGTTGTAATTTTTATAGGTGAGATTACATATCTACTAAACATACATAAGATACTGTTTGAACAATACATTTCTTCAAACTGTATCTTATGTATGTTTAGTCAAAATTAATACAGGGAAAAAAAAAAAAAAATAAACAATGGTTAAAATACTTTGTAAATTTACCGAAAAATTCAAATAATGGCTATTAAAAAAAAATCTATCGTTACTTAATATCTAACACTTAGTGTTTTTTTACACTGCACTTTCTTTAGTCAGTTCAACACTGCACTTGCGTTAAAACTTCACTTGTTTAGGGTACAAATGCGGGGTTCACGTGTTGTGCCTGTGTGGGTCTCGTTGCTGCAGGCATCACACCTACCGTTGTCATCGGGATGTTGGAGGTTATCTTCGTCAGCTCGTTGGTGATGGCCTTTCGGCCTCGTGCGATACACCGCTTCAGTACGCAGTATGCCAGCACGATGAGAAAAATTAGGCATACGGCACCCATTAGCATCTCGATTCTCGTGATGGTGCTCGAAGTTTGGGCGTTCCCACCACTTGCGGCTGCTTGTCCCTGGGAGACTACGATGTCCTCTTTTGATGAGTAGCTACCCATGTTGCAGTTGGTGTTGTCGTCGTTTGACGGTCGAATGTGAAATGAATACCGCTGTTTTGCTGTAATTGTAAAAAAAAAGATTAGTTGCGAAAACGGACGACGGGCTTGACAATTCGGCCTGACTTGGTAACATACGGCGGTGTCGGTTTTGCGTCATCGGGCCGCGACTCAGTGCATTTTTGTGCAGGCGGTGCATTTCTTGGGTCGTTGCCCTCGTGAACTATGTACGCCGGTTTCAATCGGTCGATTGTAATAACACATGTTCTGTTTGGCAACTGTATTTTAAAATATTTTTCATGTTTTTCCAACACTTTGTATGGGCCTTCGTATGGTGCTACCAAGGGTTTCTTTACGGCGCCTACTCTGACAAATACATTTTTGCACGTATCCATGTCTTTGTAGATAAAGGTGTTTTTGGGTGATTTTATATTGCTCGGAACTGGCTTAATGTTTTGGATTGATCGCTGCAATCCTTCAACAAATGAGTCGGGTGTAATTAGATTGTTGTCTTTGGCTTCCAAAAATATACCGGGAATTCTTATGTTACTCCCGTAGACCATTTGCGCTGGACTGACGTCATAGTCTTGTCGAATCGTCGTTCGTAAGCCTAACAAAACGGTAGGTAGCTCACGTGACCAGTCTACTGAGTTGCCACGCGCTATTATGGCTGTCTTCATGATTCTATGCCATCTCTCTACCATTCCGTTAGCTTGTGGGTGGTAACTTGTCGTTCTGATCTTTTTAATACCCATTAACTTAGCCAAAGATGTAAATAAATTCGACTCGAACTGGCGACCTTGATCGGTTGTTATCCGGATTGGACAACCAAACCTCGTGATCCAACTGTTATAAAATGTTTTAGCCACTACTTCAGCTGTTACTTCCGGTACTGGTATTGCTTCCGGCCATCGGGTAAAACGATCTATGAGCGTTACTACATATCTGTTATTATTTGATATTGGCAAAGGTCCGACTATGTCTATGTGGACATGCTCGAATCGTTCTGACTCGGGAAACTGCATAAGCGGTGTCTTATTATGTCGGATGATCTTCGATTTCTGGCACGATATACACTGCTTGGCCCATTTGCCGGCATCCTGGTTCATTCCGGGCCAAAAGTAGTATTTTTGAAGTAATTTTCTTGAAGTTCTAATCCCTGGGTGTGTGACGTCGTGTAATATACCGAATATTCGTTTTCTAAATATATTCGGTACATAAGGTCGAATTTCGTTTGTTGACACTTCACAGTATAATTCCTTGTTACTAGGTAGGCTTATTTTTTTCCATTTCAAATTTGTTTGTTGCACTATTTTCTTCATTTCAGGGTCCTCATGTTGATATGTTGCTATTTCATCCCAATCGATGTTACTAGGGCAGTCTATTTGAGAAACTCTGGAGAGTGCGTCGGCCACTATCTTATGCGAACCTGAGACGTGTCTTATTTCCGATGTAAACTGAGCTATGTAGTCTAATTGACGTAATCGTCTCGTTGATATTTTTTCTTTTGAATTTGATTTATTTGTATAGGTCAGTGGCTTGTGATCGGTATATATTATCAGTTCATGACCTTCGCAATAATCCTGAAAATGACGTATAGCCATGTATATTGCCAATAGCTCTCTGTCATAGGTACTATATCTCTGTTGGTCTCTGATAAGGTTTTGGAAAAAAATGCTATTGGTTTCCACTCATTATTTATGTACTGTTGTAATACAGCGCCAGCGCGTTCAGTGGGAGCGGTGGTAGCTCAATGGTAAGGACACGCGCCTCTTAACCAAGGAGTGCGGGTTCAAACCCGGGCACGTACCTCTGAATTTTTCAAATCTATGTACGTATTTATACCACTAGCTCGACGGTGAGGGAAAACATCGTGATGAAACCTGCAAATTCAAATGACTTTGGATTTGTAACCATGATCCAAAAATTGTCTGGTTCCCCTATCTTAGGGTTACGAAGGTCAGATCGGCAGTCGCTTCGATGTAATTACCAGACTCGCTACATCCTGGATCATGGTCTAAGCGGACCCCGTCTAAGCACGGGACATAACGCTAGAAAGATGATGATGTAATACAGCGCCAACACATGATTGCGATGCGTCTGTCATAAGTGATAGAGGAGCGTCGTGAGATGGTGGGCTCAGTGCAATAGCCTTTTTCAAGCTGTCCTTGCACTGTCTGAAGGCTTCCTTGGTTTGATCGCTCCATTCGATTGTACTGTTGTCCTTTTTGTTACTACCACACATATACTTATTTAGCGGTGCTTGATAAGAGGCGGCATGGGGTATACTCGTTCTATAGAAATTTAGCATTCCCATACATCGTTTTAATTCTCGTACCGTTTTTGGTAACGGATATTCATCGATGGCTTTTGTTTTCTTTGGTAATGGTATTATTCCTCGTGTAGTAATTTGGTATCCCAGGAATTCGACTTCAGTTTGACCAAATATGTATTTATCAATGTTTAATGTGATTCCGTGGTGGTTTAATCTTCTCAGTACCTCTTCGACGTGCTCTCTGTGTGACACCTCGTTATCTGATGCGACTAATATGTCATCAACGAAACAGAACACATAGTCTAAGCCACGCATGATCTCATTCATAAACCTCATAAATGTTTGACCGGCATTACGGAGTCCAAAGGGCATGCGTGGGTACTCGAATAAACCAAATGGTGTGATGATCGCTGTTTTTTCTATGTCTTCAACTGGAATTTGGTTATAGGCTCTTTTGAGGTCGATTCTCGAAAATACGGCCTTTTTTGGCAAAAGGTATGTAAAATCTAACAACCTTGGAATGGGGTAACGGTCGGGTTTGGTGATAGAATTCAACTTTCGGTAATCACCACATAATCTTATACCGCCGTCTTTCTTTGTTGTGACATGGATCGGGCTTGTCCACTCGCTCTTTGATGGTCTGCAAATCCCCATTGCGAGCATGTTCTCAATTTCCTGCTTTACCAGTTTGTATTTTTCAGCTGATAACGAGCGGCACTTAGAGTATACAGGGTGTCCTTCCGTGATAATTTGATGGACGACGCGGTGTTTGGGTGTTTCTTTAGCACAGAAGGGTTTCGTGATATCGGGGTATTTCTCTAATAAATCAGCATATACCATCTTAGCGTTTATGGTCTTGACTGTAGGTATATCTGTGTTAGTTATACTCGCTGGGGTAATTAATCCCGTTAGGCCATCAATAATTTTTTTTCTGCCTCATATCTACTAATAAATTGTATTTTGCTAAAAAATCTGCACCCAGTATTGGCTGTTTGACGTCAGCGATGACGAACGTCCATCTATAAGGTCGTCGTAACCCGAGATCCACTTCGAGCGTTCTTTCACCATAGGTCCTAATTTCGCTACCGTTCGCTGCATACAATTTGTACTCGTTCGACTTTGGTGCGTTTCTTGTTTTAGGAATTACACTTATGTTAGTCCCGGTGTCTATTAAAAAACAATATCGACTTTTGCGGTCGATAACGCATAGGCGGCTCGATGGATAAATATCGCTGACTTCCGCCTCCGTCAACACTATTGAGAGTTTTCCGACGTTGTATTCGATTTCCACAAACACAGCTGCTCGCATTTTGTCGATCGATTCCTGAATCGGATAATAACACAGCTGGTTTCCGTTTCCTACTCTTGGCCTAGAGCGACTTCGGCTCCTCGAATGGTATCCACGTCCGCGCCCTCGTGGTTCAAACTGGTGGCTTCTCAACTCAGCGACTTCCAGTGTTAATTTATTGATTTGTGACAACAGTTCGTTCATGGGGAAGTTACTACTGCTGGCTACCTCTGACACTTCAGCGAATTTGATGTTCTCCATTATTTTATCCGCTATGGCAGCTAAGTTATCTAGTTTTTGGTCTTGGCTGACTGTTAACACCGCTCTTACAGACGCTGGCAGTCGTTGTAGCCACAGGTTATGAAGAGTGGAGTCTGCTACTTGGGCATTTCTTGCTAACTCGGTCATCTTCCTCAATAGTTGTGAGGGCTTTTGGTCACCAAGTTCCATTTCTCCGATTAATTTTTGAAATTGTCGTTCTGCTGACTCCTCGTATATCGATAACAGTCGTTGTTTGATTGCGCCATACTTCTTTTCGCTTGGTGGGTTTAATAGTAGGTCACCGACTTGTTGTACAGTTTCTCGGCCTAATTTCGACACCACCAGATGAAACTTGCAGTCATCCCCTTGTTTTTGTGGCAATTTGAAACGGCGTGCTGCTGGCCTTGTCCGGCGTAACTGGTGCCTTGTGGTTGAGTTTGCATCTGCTGGTACTGGAACACGCCTTGTTCATCGTTCGACATCATCTTGAATTAGTAACACACGTTCACTCCACGAATTAATGTTTATATTTTTATTAAATTGTCCTTTAGCGCTATTTTTTATATTGTTCTTGATATTCGCGGGGTCACCAATGTAGAGATGACCGTGTGTATTTAGTGTTGAGTATGAGTAGGAGTAAGGAGACAAGTAATCACGACAATAATGATTTATTATAACGCAAGTAAGTTCATGTATTCATTGGTTGCGTAAAGTGGGTCAGCATACCTAAGTTCACTGATACGCTAGCTAAGCTACAGACCCGTGCCCCATGCAAGCCTCAAAGGCCCAGACTTGTCCCGTGATTGTGCCGAGAGATATCTTTACTGTCACATAAATGTTACATCGTTTCTTAGGGAAAGTACAGAAATGCATATTCAATATTTACGGAAACAGGTGACAACTGTTGCCTGTGGCAGGAGAACCTATGTTACAGGCAACTCATATAAAGGAGACATGATTGCAACAAAGGGTTTACATTGATGTTTTTAGTTACGCTACTTATAAAGTGCTTATTCAGAAGTTCGACATTAATATCATTTGAGAGTGAATCGTTAGAGTTTTTCCGATACCTAGTGACTTAAGAAATTTCCAGACTTTGGCTGGATTTTCATTTTCAACGGACTTATGAATATGGTGTCTTTGAGCGTCTCTACACAATCTATTGCAGCGATTCCTTAACAGCTTTTATTTCTCTTGGTTCTTGTCAGTTGGGTCCATTTTGAATTTACATTTAGCCGCATGCTTTTTGTCCCTTAACCTTTTCAAATCTTCAGATAGCCAGGGTGCAGGAGTATGCTTGATTTTGACAGGACGTACAGGAGCATGTTTATCAAATAGCTGGACTAACAGTGAGTTGAAAATGCGTACCTTCTCATCAAAAATGTCGGTATCTCCAATAATAGACCAGTCCATATCACTAGTGACGTAAGTCGTCAAGATTCATGCCACCAAAATTGCGCTGTAGAAAACATTTTGCCTTAGATCTAGGGGGTCGAATTTTATAAGACAAGTATAGGAAATCATGGTATGAAAAGGCATCAGCAGGACATTGACCATGTTTGGCTACATGGTCAGTGGAAGACACAATCATCACATCTAGAAGAGATGGGGTGCAATTTGGAAAAAAAGTGTGTGGCATTAAGTGGTAGGATGTGTAGATTGTTTGAGTCTATGACAGATCTGAGGCGACATGATCGGGAATAATTTTTAAGTAAACATGTATTGAAATCTCCCATTAGGATGGTGTGTGAATATAAGGGAATGAGATCCTCAAGCAGTTTTTCAAGTTCTGAAAAGAAATCTACTCTAAGAGAAGGACTGTAGAAGATCCCAAGAAGAAGATTTGTATGGGATAGAGTTAATTCAATAAATAAGTGTTGTGCCATATCAGATGAAGAAGATGGAGGGGAAATATTAACTATTGAAACGGGGATATTGGTTCGAATATAGATTGCAATAGCACCTCCAGTACGAATAATGCGGTCATTCCTGAGAAGTTGGAAACCAGGTAAGGAGAAAGAAGTAGACGAAAGGCTAGGGTTTAGCCAGGTTTCCGATACAAGGATAGCGTGAATGTCTCTGTTGTCAAAGGTCGTCAACATATCTGTAAAATGGGTCGAAATGCTCTGGGCGTTAATATGAACGACATTAAATTTTTTCGTGACATCAGAGAAGGCAGTTTCAAGTATGCTAGAGAGAGAAAGAGAGTTGGAGTGAAAACTTTCTTCCGAGCCAGAAGAAAAAGAGAGAAAATTGTCGCTTTGATTACTATTATTTGGTATATCCATGATTCATAAATATGTAAACTTTAAAAATTAATACTAATAATATTATAAATAATTAAAAAAAATATAAAATTAAAATAATTAATAATATATAGTCAAAACCGTTTATAACGACATTTAAGGTACCGTATAGTTGCCGACGTTATATTCGATAGTCGTTATAAGCAATACAGTCGTATACACAAGTACAGTACATAGTTATATTTTCATAGTTATCTATCTAGAATAGGTAGGTATGGGTAAAAGAAACAAAAATATTTATTACGAAATAATTAGGTACAAAATGTACTTAGCTGCTTACAGTTACGGGTTATAAAACTACACTAGTTTTTAAAGTAATCAGTCATTTTCGTCTGTTTTTTTTTAGCCCAGTCTCAAATATTTTTTGCATTTTACGATTCATACTCCTCAAGGTATGAGTATCACCAGTATCAAACTGTTCGTTAAAGGCAAAAAATTTTTGCAAAACTGTTACTGCGTTAAGAGCCTCGGAAATCGTTTTTGGCTGAAACTGTTCTTCAGAGTCTTGCTGGTCTTCGTTTTCTTCATCAGTGTTACGGTTTTTACTTTCAGCTTCTGCAAGAATTTCTTCCTCAGTAGCTAAGGCGCACACAGCGACACTGTCATCTATTCCAATAAATTCCTCTATCTCAATTCTTTGTTCTATAGCAGTAAATCTTTGCAACTGAGTAACCAGCGCGGCAAGTGGTACGTTGTCATCTTCATCTGTAGATTGTATCAGTCTCGCTAGTGGAATATCGTCGTCGTCCTCCGCTTGTGATGGAGAGAGATCTTTGAAACCGACATGGCGAAAGCAGTTAGCTATAGTGGTCTGTGTGACCTTTTCCCAAGCTTCCGATATCATTAGAATTGCATCCAGAACAGAAAGACTTTTAATATCTTTGCTGTTTTCAATATTCTGTATCATTTGTAACACTTGAAGTTTTCTGTATTGTGTTTTTAAAGCTTTTATTACTCCTTGGTCCATGGGCTGTAAAACAGAGGTGACATTGGGCGGTAAAAACACAAACTTTATGCATTTCAAATTGGAGACTACAGGGTGAGCGGGACAGTTGTCAACTAGGAGAAGAATTTTATTTCCTCCATCCCAGCTATGCAGCCATTTTTCAAAAAAATGGGATGTCATCCAGGATCTAGTGTTGTTTTCATAAGTTACAGGCAAAGATTGAATGTTCTTAAAGCAACGCGGTTTTTTAGCTTTCCCTATCACCAACAGTTTTCTTTTACATGAACCAGTCATGTTTTCCGCAACCAATATTGTAATTCTTGTTTTGGACAACTTTCCGCCCCTGCATTCCGTGTCTTTGAATTTTAGTGTTTTCTCAGGGGTTAAATTGTAAAACAATCCTGTTTCATCAGCATTTAAGATTTCCTCTGGCGTGTATCCTTCGCACAGTGCAGGCCACTTATGAGAGAGCCACTCTTCAGACACTCCTTTAGGAACGCCAGCCGCTTCACCGCAAACTTTTCCTGCCACAATATTATGACGAGCACGAAAAAGTTGTACCCAAGATGACGAACACTCAAAGTTTTCTTTACCCATTAGACGAGCAAAGTCATTGGCTTTTTGTTGCATAATCGAACCACTTATTGGGACGTTGTTTGCCCTCTGATGTTTAAACCATCTTAATAAAGCATCTTCTATAACTTTATGTTCACTTGTTCTCGCTCGTTTAAGTTTTAAAGAGTTGTTTTCGAAAATAACTTTTATTTTATCTCTATTCCTCCAAATCGTCGATATCGTCGAGTGCGAAACTCCATATTCCTTTGCAATTTTACTATTCGACTCGCCATTTTCTAATCTCCATATGACATGAGATTTTTCTTCAATAAAAAACTCTTGTCTCTGTTTTTGCGACATGATAACACATAAATGCACAGTCTAAACAAGACCAACACTTTTAAATCAAGCTGTTACTCACGCAGTCAATTAGCGAAGTAAACAATTGGTATAAAATATGCAAGGTCAAATGGCCGGGAAGAGATTCGGATGAGGTGGGAGAAAGTGCGTAGGTAATAATATGCCTAAATATTCCTTCAATGCTTATTAATAAGATTTAAAATCCTTGTATTGTTTTGTTTTGCTGAGACCAAGAAGCGGTTGGTCGTTATAGCCGATGAATATCGATAAAATTTCGTCATTGTAAGCGATATGTCGCTGTATCCGATGTTGTTATAAGCGGTTTGTTTACTGCATAGTTTACTAGGGATTCGGACGGGACCATACAATCTGGCTGTAATAACCAATAGGTCGTTGTAAACGATGTCGTTATAAACGGTTTTGACTGTAGTTTCAATAAGCTTACGTACGCTTATAAATGACTTTTAGTCTTATAACCTCCTCTACCCGCCAGTAATAGTCATAAATAAAAAAATATAAAACGCTCGTATAAAATTATTGAGTGAAACGAAACGCTCAAAAAGTCAAGTTGACACTGACAGTTGACAGACCGCATAGAAATAAATAAAAAAAAAATTAAAAAGTGAAGGTACAGGTACAAAAACTAAAGTGAAATAAATCGTTCGTTGGTAGCGAGAAATTAAAAGTATTAGTACTAAGAATAACTACCCAACTTAAAAATTAATTTGTGCCTGGGAAAATATACGACGTATTTCACTCACAGCAATTGCAGGTGTACTATTTGCGATTGCGCCTAGGCCTGCCGGTGCTCGCTACGTTAGGGACAATGTTCTCGGCAACTTTTTTCGGCTGGATGTTAAACGGCTGCGGACAGATCTTGTTTAGCTCACATAATGATATTACATTATGTTGCCTGCCGTCTGGTGCAACGACCACAATTACTCCGTTCCGAGTCCAGCTTTTTGATACTCCTAGACGTTTTCAGGCCTCCAAAAATGCATTGTGTCGTCCTTTGGTCAAGAATTCGGAAACCGTTATACCGGAGCCCTTCATAGTAGCCTTGGCATACCAAATACGATCACGGTCCGCCGCCTCACGAAATTTCACCAAGATCGGTCTGGGCTTATCCGAAGACCTCCCCATGCGTTGACTGCGGCTGATGTGGTCTTTTGACAGGGGAACCTTCACACGCTGAGCGACCGTCTTGAGAACGATAGAGACGGTGTCCTCATTTTGTGCCTCGGGGACGCCATGGATCAGCAAAATTTTACGCCTGGTGCGCATCTCTAAGCGATCACACTCACGTGCAAGAAGCTCTACCTATTGTTGCAGATTTGTGAACATTGCCATCACAAATTTCTTGAAGCCGGCGAAGTCTGCAGTCAGGGAATTTAAAGAGGTAGCCGATGGAACTTAAGGGGCCGCCATCTCCAGTGTTGACTGGAACTGTGCCATCCGCTTCGTGAACATACTTCTTACTTCCTCCAACGATTGCTGTAGCGACTCTATTTGTAGTGCAGTGATGTTGAGTGAAGTGATATAGTAGAGTAATTGATGCTGCGATCCGTTCAAAGTATAAAAACTTTGTTATGGGATTTAATGGCAGGTATTCAGTCCAATAAACAAACATTTACACCTCGATAAAAAGATATTAGTATTTTAATTATAAAAAATTATGAGGGGCACAATTTTACGACTTTTACTTTTGACAGCCTACCCATATGAATCTCTCTTAATATATGAACAGTTTATAAATTTTCAGCAGTCTTACTACGGCCGCGGATCTAGCTGTTTGTTGAGTGCTCAGCAGTTTAAAGATATTGCTCCATTATTTGTAATAGACTGTTCAAGACAAGACGATACTATCAAAGCAGGACCAGTTTATTTATTTATTTATTTATTTATTATAGGTACGCAGACAGATTACAGTCAATATACATTTCCATATAAGTACGTAACATAACTTAAATGACTAGAAGGTAATCTATAGATAGCGTACACAGCATGGTTAAATTACTGGTTACTTAACTTTAAACTAATTCTAAATTACATGTAACACTTAGTGAAAAATAAAGGAAGAAAATAAAATTTTAAGTAGGTACATATTACTGTATTTGTTGATTGTACGGAGTTGAGGACATCTCAGCCATAATAAGGTCAGATGTAACTTTTTTATACTGCGTAAAACTAGAATTAAAAACGTCTATGTATCTACCATTTAGAACCATATCATTATATGTACGACACATTCTCACCAACGGATTGTAATAAGAAGTATTGTTTTTGTATACCTGTATAGTAAATGTTTTTGAATGTCGAGATCTGTTATAGGTGTTGAAGTTTAGTGATGACACCAAGCTTGGGGAGTCAATAGCCGAGTGTACGATTTTGTGTAGACAGAGCAAATCATACCTCTTACGCCGCGCCTGTAGGCTTATCATGTTAAATTTCTTGAGCCTTTCATCGTAATGGTTCAGTGAACGACCAAATTTAAATTTGAGGGTAATATACTTTAGGATTTTTTTCTGCACTTGTTCAATTAACGTGAACATTGTAGAACGGGGCCCAGATAGGACAGCAATATTCTAGAACACTTCGAACAAGGCTAAAGAATAGGCACAAGATACTATTCGGTTTGCGAAAAGCTTTAGTTGTTCTCATTATGAATCCCAGTAGCCTGCGACTTTTTCCCAAAATGTGATCGTATTGAGGACGAAAGGTCAATTGTTCATCAAAGTACACACCAAGGTCGCGCACCAACTCTTTCCTGTTCAGCGTCTCGTTTTCGATGTGGTATTGGTGATATACTTGGTTTTTCTTTCTGGTGAAGGAAATAACACAGCATTTATCTACATTGAGAGACATCCTATTAGAGGTACACCAGTCGGAAATAGTGTTTAGATCGCGTTGAAGTTTTAAGCATTGAGCTGAATCACTAACATATGTGTATAGCTTTAAGTTATCAGCATAAAGAAGAGATGGGCAGGATAAACGATTAACTAAATCGTTAATGAAAATAACAAATAGAAGCGGTCCCAAGTGCGATCCCTGTGGAACCCCAGAAGTCACAGGCATGGAAGAAGATAAAAAGCCTTTTACCGTTACCAGCTGAGTTCTGTTCTTCAGGTAGGACATTATCCATCTTAAAAGACACCCGTGTATACCGTAGTACGCAAGTTTGTGACAGAGTAAAGAGTGGTCCACTTTGTCAAACGCCTTACTAAAGTCGAGGTAAATCGCATCCACCTGACTTCCCGAAGCAAAAACATTACAAAGGTAATTCTTGAATTCCAAATGATTGGTCAGAGTTGACTTTTTCCTAACAAATCCATGCTGACTAGAGGAAATGTGGCTACTAAGATGGTTGTAAAGAGGATCGTAAGCCAATGATTCGAAGAGCTTAGCTATATACAAGAAAGGATGCTTATCGGCCGATAATTAGAACAAGATGTTTTTTCACCTGATTTATAAATGGGTATAACATTAGCGATCTTCCATTGAGCGGGAAATATCCCAGTGGTAATGGATTTATTAAATAATATAGCTAAGGGTAAGGAAAGTTCATCGGAACAGTTTTTTAAGAATTTGGGGGGAATATCGTCAGGTCCAGGCCCTTTACGTCCATCTAAATGTTTAATTTTAATAGCAATTTCTTTCTGTGTAAATGAGAAACTATGGAGCGTAGAGTAAAGGACAGTAGGCAGGCTCAAGGTATCAAGCTCAGTTGACGAAGACCTACCAGTCCTATCGTACACTGACCCAAAATATTCCGAAAAAAGCTCACAAATGCCCTGACCATCCGAGGACGTACCACCGTTGTAGGTCATTCTTTGGGGAATAGTGACCTTGCCTTTCTTACCATTGACATATTGCCAGAAAGCCCTGGGATTGTCTTTAAGGGATTCCTCAATCGTGGACAAATATGTATTATAACAATGTGCTGTAAGTTTTTTACATCGGGAGCGAAGTAATGAAAAGGTATCATAGTCACGCGGGTTATGAAATTTTTTGTAGCGTTTGTGATACCTGGTTTTTTCTTTGTTGCAGTGTATCAATGCTTGATTGAACCAGTTAGGATATTTACAGGTGTTACATCTACCCGTTGGGGTGTGCTTAGATATGAGTTCATTGATTATGGAGTAGAATAAATTAACACTATCGTCGACATTGCTACAAAAAAACAACTTCACCCAATCAATATCTTTTAAGTCTGATTTTAAGCTGATATAATCACATTTGTTAAAATTAAAACGTTTTTTGTTGTTCGGTTTAAATGGTAAGTCTTTATTTAAATTAGTTACTTCTATGTTATATGCAAGATGGTGTCGATCTACATGACAAAGCGGTTCCGTTTCGGTAACAGAAATTGAAGAAATCGGGAGAGTAGCAAAAACTAGATCCAAATAACGGTTATTTATATTAGGAATAGTGTTAAATTGGGTTAAGTTACATATATTTATAGTTTCCAGGAGTAAGGTCGCTTTACGATCCTGTGGGTTAGATGGTACTAAAGTATTGAGCTCAATTTCCCAGGTGATGCTAGCCGTATTGAAATCACCGAGCAATAGGAAAATATCATCAGAATTTGAGTTAAGCATTACATTCTGGCAACCCCTGTGGAAGGTAATCAGGTCTAAAAGTGGCAGATCGGGGGGTAAGTAGCACAGGCACAAGTGAAAAGTAGGTTGATTAGATGATCGTGGCAGGATGGATAGCCAGATGTCCTCGACTCCACTTTCCCAACAGGTTTTTCTGACGATACTTAAATGGTTTTTGACAGCTATAAGAACGCCACCCCCACTTTGCTTAGCAGAGTATGAACTTTCACGGTCCCGTCTAAAAACAGTATATCGGTCATCTATTGACTCACAATCGTAGATACCACTGTTGAAATTAGTTTCTGTGAGACAAATAATATCGTAATTGTTAATTAAGATATTCAAATATATCTCGTTAATTTTTGATCTAGCACGTCCTAAATTTTGATAAAACACATTCATTATACATTTTTATTTCGATAGCCAGTTAATATATATGAGCCAAATATAAATAACTAACTAACTAACTAACTAAACTTCACGCCACTTCCCTAGCGGGGTAGGCAGAGAGAACCGAACGCCATATGGCACGATCCTTACACACCTCACTCGCCTCTTCAACATTCATAATCCTTTTCATACAAGCTCTACGATTTTTATGACTCCTAACATCACCTTCTTTTAATACACGACCAATCTGGTCGTGGTAGGTGAGCCTGGGCCTTCCGCGGCTCCTACATCCTTCCACATTCGCATTGTATATCTGTTTAGTCAATCTTTCGTCATCCATTCTTTCCACATGTCCGAACCACCGGAGCATGCCTCTTCTTACCTTGACTCCGACGCTGTCCTTCAGACCAACTCTCTTTCTTACATCATCATTCCGAACGCAGTCTGTGAGCGATACACCGCAGATTTTCCGCAGCGCACGCATCTCGACCGCGTTTATTCTACTTTCATGCTCTTTCTGCCATACCCAACTCTCGCTTCCATATGTTAGCGTAGGAATCAGCACCGCATTGTGTATGGCGAGCTGGGCCTTCTGGCTTAAGATTTTGCTGCCTAAAAGTTTTCCTAACGCTCCATTCACCCTATTCCCTGCATTCACTCTTCTTTCTATATCAGCGGAGTACCTTCCATCTCTACTAAATGCAGATCCTAGATATACAATTTCATTCACCTGTTCCAGCACTACATCGTCAACCGTTATCCTTGTATCCGTTCTGGTTTCATCTCTTTCAAACACCATAATCTTTGTTTTCTTCGCATTCAAATGTAAGCCTCTCTCCTTGCAATCATCTTTCAATGTTGTGACTAGTTGCTGCAGATCCGATGCCGACTCTGCTAGAAGTACGGCATCGTCCGCGTAAAGCAGGCAGTTCACAACCAGGTCACCCATACGCACTCCAACATTCATAGATCTAATCCTCTGGAGACAATGGTCGAGATATAGGATAAACAGCAGAGCAGACAGCACGCATCCTTGTCTGACACCAATATTGACGTCAAACCAGGGTGACAGGCTGCCCTCCACTTGCACGCATGCCGTACATCCCACATAGGTGGACTGCGCAGCACGAAGCAATGCTCCATCAATCCCATATCTCGGCAATATGTCCCAAAGGTCCTTTCGTACAACCCTGTCAAAGGCCTTCTCCATATCCACAAAACCGCAAAAAACCCTCTGACTTTTGGCCAGATGCTTCTCCACGATGTTGCGAAGAGAGAAAACTTGATCCGTGCATCCTCTACCATTCCGGAAACCTCCCTGTGCCTCCCACAACATTCCATCAGATTTCACCCTCATTCTCCTCTCAATAATCTTGCCATACACCTTTGCTGCTAAGCTGATCAAACTGATGGCTCTATGGCTGGCACAGTCCATACGTGACCCAGCACCCTTGTACAGAGGCACGATAACTGCCCGTCTCCAGTCCATTGGGACCTTTCCGTTTCTCCAGCATAGATTGCACAAGAACCAGAAAGCGTCCTGGACGCTAGCGCCACCTAGCTTGATCATCTCCGCAGATACCTTGTCTATTCCCGCGGCCTTTCCACTTTTCAGACTTCGTATCGACCATTCAATCTCATTCATAGTGATGTCTTCATCAGACGCTGGCACCACAGAATCAGACATAGCCTCACTCTCAGTGCCAACATCAGAGACATACTCATACATTTCTCCAAAATATTCACTCCACCGTTCTAACACCTCGTTCGGGTTTGCAAGAATGTCACCAGCTTTAGATTTAATCTTACTCATTCCGGATGCCGACGAATATCCCCGAGACCTCTTAACCTCCCTCCAAAAGAGCTTGGAATTAGCCTCGAAACTATTCGTCAGTCTCCTTTCTTCATTCATAGCTACTCTTTCACGCTTCTCTTTCACTAAAGCTTTGGTTTCACTCTTGCAATAACGGTATATTTCTTTCTTCATCTCAAGCATACTTTCATCCATTTGCAAAGATGAGACATAATCGAGCCAGGCCTTCTTCTTTCTCGCTACGGAGGCTTTGACCTCCTCATCCCACCATGCGTCACCTTTCATTGTTCTACGTCTCCTTGCGCATCCACATGCCTCTTTTGCACTGTCCACCATGCTCTCTTTCAAAATGTTCCAGCAATCATCAACATCTAAGCCAGAAAGACTCGCATTCGCAAGTCTTTCATTGACTAATCCTACATACACACTCCTTACACTTTCATCTTCCAGTTTTTCATTCCTTATCCTTTCAGTGCCTCCGCATGGAGTACGCACTCGCCAGTGCCTCCACTTCTTGAAAAGCCCAGCAAACCGGCATACTACCAGGTAGTGGTCTGTTTCAAGAGTAGGGCCTCTGTAGGCTCTTGTATCCAATATACTATTGCGGAGGCGGCTATCAACTAAAATCAAATCAATCACACTTTTTTGGTCATTCCGTCTCCAAGTATACGTGTGAATATCCTTATGACGGAAAATAGTGTTTGCCACAAGGAGGTTCCGTTCCAAACATACTTCCAAGATTTGCTTACCAGCATCATTCACTCTCTTGTCTCCATATGGGCCAAGGACTGCTTCATAGTCAGATCGCTTGGTGCCAACCCAACCATTCAAATCTCCACACATAATTATCCTCTCATTTCCTTCAGTCAGGTCCAGAATTTCTCTAACAGACTCCCAGAACTCCTCTAGTTCTTGGGGACTGGCTGAGCTTACTGGCGCATAGCCTGCAACCAGAAAGACTCGCGTAATACCCAGTTTAATACGAACCCAGAGGAGTCTCGGGCCAACTAATCCATAGTCTTTCACACCAGAGACTAAACGAGAGGAAAGCACTACTCCAACTCCACCGCTGGCATGACAATTCTGTTCCACACCAGACCACAGAGCCATCATACCACCGGGAAGCTCATCTGCATCGCTGCCCTTCCGCTTAGTCTCTGTCAAGCACAGAACATCCAGGCGTCTCTCATTCATTACGTCAATCATCTCATACATCTTATCTTTCATTCCACCTCTTACATTCCACGTGCCTATACGGCACTCTGTTCTCCTCGTTCCGCAGTGTCCGGCGTGGCGTGAAGGGTGGCGGCCCCCTTCGCCGCACTCGCCACTTTTCGCACCGACGAGGGCTCGTCGGTGCGCGTCGCATCGGGGGAACGCCCTACCCCGCTCTGCGGAATTAGATTGGTCCAAGGTTGCAATCCGAAATCGGACTGGCAGGAGTCGCGACGAGCACGCCCTTGGCACATGACCCCCAAATATAAATACTAAATCTTAATCCTATAATAACTATTTAATGTAGTTTACTAAGAGATTCCATATTTTTCTTTTTTTTGTTTTGCTTGTGGCAACACTACCGATAACACCTGATTGTAACTGCTCCGACTAAATTTTATATTTTAACTTATTATTAACGTTATAAATTCCTAAATTCGTCACTAATTTACTCGTAAAATAAGTGCTAAGCGTATTTATCATAAATCTGTTGTAATTATTGTGCGTAAATAGTGAATTGTTTTGTGTATTACCGGCGAACGATCAAGGTCAATGACCGTGCACTTTTGACTTGTTGACATTTGTATTTCGTATGTATTATCATTGTTATCTCTTATTTATTACTATTTCAGTATAATTTATTTCCTAACGTACTATTTATTAACTTATCAATTACTTTTAAAATAATCGCGTATGGTTAGAATTGACAGTGACCACTGTTAATTCAGCTAATCGTATATTTGTAGAGGTTATTTACAACTGGATTTAGCCTCGAGTTGTTCAAACAACTTTTTGGTCTTTATTTAATCACATCCTACTATAAACATAAACCGAATGACTACGCGTAGCATGGTCTCTGCTCGCCAGGAAGAGAACAAACTCGATATTATTTCGAAAAAACTCGACCAGGCTTTGAAGCAATTAGAGGCAGCCAGAAAGCTGAATGAACAACTAGATAGGGAAAGAGATGACAATGAGGTGGAGCTATTGAACTCCATAAATAGCAACAATAAATTAAAAAAAGATATGGCTGAGTTGCACTTCCAAAATGAGTTATTAGTCGATGAGCGTGACAGGTTGCAGAGCATCATCAACGGGTTCAGAGACTGCAGTGATGAGTACGAACAGGGCCTTAAGCGCATGTCGGTCCTGGAATACGAGCTACAAGAGGCTCATCACCACATCACCCACCTGGAGTCTGAAAAACAGGATCTCGCTATATCCCAAACCCAAAGCTTGTTCGATGAGTTAGTTGGGCCTGAGGAGGGCCTTGGGATGAGTTAGCAAAGCTTGTTCGATGAGTTACCAGGCTGGGTGCACAGACTGGTTTCTGTTGCAAGTAACAATCAACCCACTGTTACTATAGATTTAACTTGTAATGATTCTGTTAATAATACACTTAAAGAAGAGGGAATAGTTAAATGCAGCAGAAACAAATATAAAAAATATGTAAAATTAAATAGATTTATTACTAGAACAAGAAAGTTAATTAAAAAACAGAAATGCATTTATAATAATGTAAAATGTATTAAACAAAGAAGGCTATTAGGTGACGAATTAGACCTGTATTCTTTACTTTTAGAAAAAAACACTATTAAGTATGAATGTGATATTAAAGAATTAGAAATGGAAATGTGTAAGCTTGAAGAGTCATTGTATAATATGACTCAAAAGTATAATACTTTAAGAAATGAGTATGGAGAGCTTATGCTAGCGATGAAAGATCTAATAAATTCACCTTGTAAAAAAATTAATTCAATTAATGACAGCTTGGTCTTGGATACTTCATCGAGGCATGAGTCATCCATCACTCAACAAAGCCTTTCACCAATGACAATTTGTTTTGACAATGGTTCCACTGCAGAAAAAGTACTATTAAATAAAATTGTAATGTTTAGTAACGAATTAGGGAAAGACATGGGGCATTTACTCAATCAGCCAGGATATTCTATAATTAATTATTGCACACCAGGTGCATCTTTACATCAAATAATAAATAGGATAATAAAATATAAATTTGATACAGACACCACATTAGTAATTATGGTAGGTAATAGGGGAAATGTGGATAAGATACAACTTTCTAAATATTTACAAACATTAGAATCCTTGATGGTAAAAAATATTGTGATTTTTACATTTCCCTACAGTAACAGTTTGCCAGAAGTAGAAAATAACTTAAGATATAATTTGAATTTGTCATTAGGAACATTGACATTTTATTGTAATAAATTCCATGTAATTGACATAAATAATTATATTAAATTTAAATTTTATCTGACAAGAGATAAATACTATCTTAAAAAATATTATAAAAGACAAATAGCTGGGTCGCTATCATATTTTTTTAAATCTTCAGCCAATAATTTGGCTACCTCCACTGCTTTTATTGAGCAGACATGCAGTAAACAGACTTTGGAATTTGTTCCAAATAATTTAAATGTCAACATAAGACAATAGAGGATATCTCTAGCTTGTATAAATCAATGACAAAAGAAAAGTCCAATATTATAAATATCATACATCAAAATATTCAGGGCTTTTCCGGCAAAGAATTAGAAATTGAACTGTGTCTCAATCAGATGAATATACATGTATTATGCTTAACAGAACATTGGTTTTTTTTTTTTTTTTTTTTTTTTTTTTTATTTTTATTTTGTAAACCCTCCGATTTGTAAATATCAGAGCCTTTGTTTGCTCATTACCCTTTCATTCCAGTTCTCACATGTATTCTTCTCGCACTTTCATTCTTCATAGTGTATCTTTCTGTCATTCATCTCTTGCATTCTTTTGGCCTGGGATGGACCATTTTAACTATATCTATACTTTTATTTGTCTTTATTGAATAACGCAGGGGAAATGAGTGTACTCTACATTCTTAGCTTATTGTTTTGTTTACATTTAGTCCTTATTAGTAATCTTAGTCTATTTTACATCTTTAATTGTATGCATATGTATACATATATATCTCAGTATATCTGTTACATAATGCTTTTATTGCTATTATTATTCTAATTTTTACATTATTGTCTATTTGCTTACATTGTTCTAAGTTTGCTATTCTAATTACATAACTAATGTTTGTTTTCTTTTTCAGGTGCTTGGGCGCTGTGTCTCTACCAGAGGGCGTCATGCTGGCTGCGATAGCTTTTTGCCGCGTTATGTTAATTGGGGGCAGTTTCTGACGAAGCTGTTCCCAATTTGCCTCTTTGCTATCGGCGTGCGCCATCTTTTGTGTATGAGTGCTGTGTGTGGTGTTTGTATGGCACCTGGAGGTGAGTATGTGCGTGTGATCGTGGATGCCCTCAGCAGTAGGACACTGTAGCTCTCGCTAGAGTGTCCCACTTTTTTCTGACCGGGCATTCGCGGCTGAATGCGTTATGCGTGCAGCTCTCCAGGTCCGAGCGTTTGCAGTTGATGCACTGTGGCGCCTCTCCAACCACTCGGTCTGGACACTCAGTGTAAAAATGAGGTCCACCGCAGTGGCTGCAGAGGTCCACAGTTTCCTTGCAGAACCTTCGGCCGTGTCCGTACCCCAGGCACCTGGAGCACTGCACGAGAGGAAACTGGTCCTCCACATATATGTATTGGAGGTCTATTTTGAGTTTTCTGGCCTCTGTAGCTCTTTTCCATATCTGTGGAGGGACTGTGAGGACTACATGATTTGCGTGGGGATTCCTGGTCTTCTTCCTGTACTTTATTTTAATCTTTTCCATCTGGTCTTCGAGGCCCTGGAATACCCTCCGGTTCTGGTTCCCAAGGGCCCTCAGCAATTCATTCTCAGAATGAATTGCGAGCACGTCCTTGAGAACCAGAAGCGGGTCTTTGTTTTCCACCTCCTCGACTACCAGGTTGGCTCCCGCTGTCTCTAGCCTCTCCCTTATTTTTCTCCTATCTTCTTGAGTTCTACATCCCATTATGACTTTTCTATCTTTCGCCTTCCTCACTCTCTCCACTTCCACCCATCCCTCCTTTGCATCGACCGCCTTCCTCACCCTCTCCAACACCTCTTCCCCTGTGTCTAGGTCGTTTACAGAGGATACCACCACGGAGTGTAGCGCTGTTCTGGCCGGAGCTGTCTTCGGTCCAGCAGCCACCCTCGCGTATGTTGCATCCTCTGTAAACTCCCTCTGCGCTACGACCATTTCTCTCAGCTGCTCTATTTTCTTGCCGTTTTCTATGAGCAGTAGGTTGGTCTCTTCAAGCTTCTTTAAGACTTGGGCCTCATCCCCTTTTGGTTGTGTTATTCCTGTCGGAGGGCTTTGTGTGTTGTGCTGGCTGGGACTTTCCCTCTCCAACTCCTGGTCTAGTTTTCTGGCCGCGGATCCTATCTTTGTGAGGTCATATAGCCGGTCAAGTGCCTTTTTGACCTCGGCTCTCACGTCCTTCCTTAAATTTTGGAATCTATTTAGATTTTCCAGTCCCTTTTTATACACTGCAGCTGCTTCCGCCGCTCTACTCTCGTGACGCATCTTTGTCTCACTCCCAATTTGTATTGGGCTCGGTGTCGGTCTTACTGCCTTTTTTGGTCTTGTCATGGTAGCGGTCTGCAGTGTAGTTGTTTTTGCTGTTGTTGGGGTTCTTGGAGAGGGAACTGTTGCAGGCTGGGGGGAGCTATTTTTCGTCTGTGCATGTTTTGTTGTTATGTTTTGTGCCTGCTCTATGAGTTCAATGGACTTTCTGACATGATGCGGTTGTGGCTTAGAGCGTGAGGGTCCTGCCCTGCTCATGTCTGGTGCTGTGATTTTGTCCATTTTGCTCCCCTTTTCTGCCTGTGGTTGTACTGGTGTACGGTACATGTTGTATGCCAGTCAGCTGTATGTGTGTATGTGTATGTGTGTGTGTGTGTGTGTGTGTGTGTGTGTGTGTGTGTGAGTGTGTGTTTGGTGTGTGTGAGTGTGCTTGTGTGCTTGTGGGTATATGTGTGTGTATGTGTGTGTATTTGTATATGTATGTAGAGTGTTTTTGTTTGTGTATTTACCTGTGTATTTTGTTTCAGGTGTGCAGCGGTACCGTGAGTCCTCAGCAGCCGTCTAGCAGAGACAGCAGTCCTATCGTCAGCTACCGCTACTACAGGTAAGTAAATCTAATGTCCTAATTTATGTTTGTCTGTTACAGGTATGCAGAGCTGTCGGTCTACCGTTCCTGTCTTCCGGCGACAGGGGCCCTACGATCAGCAGCGCGGTTCCTGGTCAGGTGAGTTGCAACTTATACTAATGGGTGTACAGGTGTATAGGGCCTGTACACAGTCAAAACGATTAAATAAAACAATTAAAAGAAAGAGATTACACTATATATTGTATATTACTAGGTAAAAAGCAATAAAAATAAATGTAGACGGGGCTCTACTTCCGCTCTACCTAGAGTCCTGCTTTGTAGTTGAGCAGATGCCCGTTGCTGTGCCCAGTACGTTGGAGAAAGCCGCGTTTCTCTAAGTCAATAATTGACTAGGCTACAGCAATCCCGGGTTTCCCGGGATTGTTTGCGATTGGTAGGCTTTTCAAACGGAAGGGCTGAACCAGCCCTCGAGTTTGAAACGTCTCCCGACCTTCTAGGGCCGGTAACGGCTGAGATATTCGCACTTGAAACTTTCCAATATGGCGTCCAAAAT
This sequence comes from Glyphodes perspectalis, assembly GCA_951394215.1. NCBI lineage: Eukaryota > Metazoa > Arthropoda > Insecta > Lepidoptera > Crambidae > Glyphodes > Glyphodes perspectalis. The sequence goes on from OX596224.1 coordinate 10,646,587, forward strand.
GGCCGCCGGAAGTTTAGATTCGCTGTATCTCAGCCGCTATCGGTCGTATCGATCCGGGGTTTTCTCCGGGGTGTTTGGCGTGGCTAGAAGTATCGGTAGAGCTACTTTGTAGAGCCAAAATTTTGACTCTACGTAGAGATTCTCCGTGTGCCGCAGATGATGCTCTATGTCAGGCCAATTGTCCCAGCGAAAGTCCCGTCTCGATAGGCCTTATGGTTCGGGAGATATACGCGTTTTTACAAATTCAAAATGGCGGACCACCTGTCAAAGTCAAAGTTTAATCGCGTATATCTCCGGATCCCGAGGTCGTAGGAGGGCGTGCGAGGTATCGGCTATCTCGCCTCAGTCTCCTCTGTCCAATTGTAGAGTCAGTAGGGGGGGGGGGGGGGGACTCTATCACTCTCCCCGACTCTACCAACCTTTTGTTACTTTTGGGGGTGAGGGTTCTGATACCGGTTGAATTTTCCCTATTTCCGTTTTCAGGTTTTTCACCGCCAAACTCTATCTTTTTCCCCTGTATTTGTAGAGTCAAAATGTGTAGAGAATTTTTGTAGCCCTCAGCTAGCTACGCAATTTAGAAAAAACCCCGTTGAATTTAGCCTGATAGTTGCCGAGATAATGATTTTTGAAAAATTTTTAAGTTTTTGATTTACGTAATTTGAAACCGAAATCGACCCCCCCGAATTTTGAAGATAAAATTTTGAAAATTTGTGGACTTGTTTATGTCCTGGAAAAAATAGCTTGTGCGGCGGAAAATCCGAAAAACTACCCTTACTTTGGGAGATCTACCCCTTCAAGTTTTTTACTATAGAAAGTTTGTTTACATTTGTTTTTACTAATTCATTTAACTATTATTAATTTATAAATATATTATATATGATTTCGGATAGCCAGCAAAATACTACTAGTGTTGGAACTTTAAATTTTTCGAAAATGTTGTTAATCCTATTTTTTCTGGTAGCCTAAAGTTGGGTATACTATTTCTGATTAAGCTTTAATTAAGTTTTGAATAAATCCCTATAAAATGGGATGTATTTGCAGAACAACACTGAAATTCGGTAGGATGTGTTAGTTTTGGGGCTTTATCCTTCCAGGATTTTTCCCTTCAATTCCTGACTGTACTTTTATGTTTTTCAGGCGGGTCTAAAGTTTTGCCTGTTTTCGACTTGCTCGCCTGAAAATTTTATAGCTACGATGCTATCGGTCCTATTCTTTCCGGATTTTCCGTGTACTGTAGTCCAAAAGTTGCTCTAAATTATCCAGGGGGTAAAACCCACGCGCTTACACACCCCTATTTTATAGGGGGGTTGAAATATGGAACAAGCACTTTGTCGAGCACTATTTACGCTACAGTACACTATTCTTAACTTAGAAAAATATTTTAAAACACTAAATATACTAAAAACAGTGTGCCCAAACAACCCTAATTTTTTACAATTTTTAGGGGGTGAATTTCACCCCGTTCGAATTTTTCCCTTATTTTAAAACTTTTATAGCTCGGAAAGCTTCAGCGTAAAAAATCTGAAACTTTCAGGGAATGTTGTTAGTATACTAATTAATTTATGTAGGTGATAAAAAGTTAGGGTTGTCGATCTATCTTGAGAGTTAGGGCTGTCACAATTTTTGCTCAAGTTCTTATGTCTATATCTTAAAAACTACTTATCATTTTCAGTTGCTGAAAATGGCTCCCGGCCGCCTCCGACGTGCTCCCGGCTGCCTGCTGGTCAGTGTTCCCGAAAACCACCCGGAAGGGAAACCTCGTGTCCACGTGGTTTTCAGGAAAAATTTCGTATCTCCGGTTTTTCCAGCTGGATTTTCCAGGTCCAGGGGTCTGTGGAAGCGTCTCCTTGTGCCGCAACTTCTGGCAGTTCCAGAACTGCGGGTCGTAGATCTCGTTCCTGAGATAACGGTCTTTTTGTGTCAAAATTTTGCAAAATTGAGGTTAATGAACCCACGTTTTTCACTGTTTTTCCACTTTTCCACAATTTTTTATCACGCCCGCACTCGTCACAAAATTACAAAGCCAATGACGTATTGCACTTTTCTCTATCTCGAAAGATGCCACTTCGGCGAATTTTTTAATGCGGAGCGGCTTAAATTCGTGGCGCTCGGGACGGGGGGTGGCCCGGGACTCTACACAGAACATTGGTTGAGACAAAGTGAACTTATGTTTAATATTGACAACTATACAGTCGTTAGTTCGTTCACAAGAAAGTCGGCTATCAGAGGCGGGTCATTGATATTATTAAATAATTTATTAAAATGTAAGGAACGTAAAGATATAGTCGCACTTTCAATTGAACGAGTTATTGAACTGTCATGTGCAGAGCTCGAGCAGTTTATTATTGTTTGTGTTTACAGGCCCCCTTCAGGGAATTACCACACTTTTGAGTCCACCATGGAAGAGGTATTGAAAAAAAATTGTAACTGTAATAAAAGAATTGTTGTTTGTGGAGACTTTAATTTAATCTTTTAGAAAAGTCACAAATGTCTTTAATGTTTTTAAATTTATTTCGAACATTTAATTTACAGGAATTATTTAATGAACCTACTAGGATTACTCCTACGACAGCAACTTGTATTGATAATATTTTTTGTAATTGTGATGTAATTGACAAAACAATATTAAATTTTATAAATTCAGATCATAGTGGACAAACTGTTGTAATGGAACACCGTCAAGCCACCCCTTCATCTACTTTTATGTGCAGGCCGATTACAGCGTACCGCGTGGATAGATTTAGAGAGAATGTAGGAAATAAAGTCGCATTATTACAATTTGAAAATAAGGATATGAATGATTCATATAAGCTTTTATTTAACGTTATTGAAAAGGAATTTGAGAGCATTTTTACCAAAAAAAAAATTACTATAGATAATTCTAAAAGTAAATTCAGTGACTGGGCCACAAAAGGCATTTACATAAGTAGACGCCGATTATTCGAGCTATATGATATTAAGGCTCATTCGAAAGATCTTGAAGTAATTGAGTATGTCAGGAATTATTCTAAATTGTTTAAGAAAATTTGTTCAGTTGCTAAATCTAACTATCTTAGGCACAAGATTGCGAGTTCTAATAATAAAATTAAAGCAACATGGACTGTTATAAATAAAGAGACTTGTAAAAATAAAACACATACTCACAAGTTCTCTTTAAAAGTTGATAGTAAATATGTTAATTCTGATGATGAAGTTGCAAATGTTTTCGAATCATACTTTTCCAATATCCCAATTGCAACAACCCGCTCACTAAATTCTAGCCCACATGTTGCTCATTCCATTCTCGAAACATATGTGGGCGAATGTGCCTCTCCATTTAACTTTTACCACATCAACGACATTACAGTTTTGAAAACATTTAAAGACCTGCAACTTAAGAAGTCTGAAGATTTATGGGGAATCTCAATAGACATTCTTAAATACATAATACAATCTATTGCCCCATCTTTAGCGAATATATTTAATAAATGTATTGACGTTGGACAGTTTCCAAATCTAATGAAGTATAGTAAAGTAATTCCATTGTTTAAGTCAGGTGATAAAAGTGACCCGTCTAACTATAGACCTAATTCTATGTTACCAGCCCTAAGTAAGATTTTTGAAAAGATAATATTTAATCAGCTACTTCGTCACTTTACACTCAATAAATTATTGCATAATAAACAATATGGATTCACTAAGGGCAAATCCACAACTGACGCTGGAGTGGCACTTATGAAACATGTGATTGAGGCTTGGGAGAGCAAAAAGGATGCTATCGGTATTTTCTGCGATTTATCGAAGGCGTTTAATTGCGTTGAGCACCAGACCTTATTGATGAAGCTAAAGCATTATGGTGTTTCAACGAATTCACTTAGTCTTATGAAGTCATATTTAGTTGACAGACTTCAAATAATTAACATTAATGGAGCTAATTCTTCTGGCGCCCCACTATCCATGGGAGTGCCCCAGGGCTCGATATTGGGACCTCTGCTCTTCCTAATTTATATAAATGACCTTCCTTATTACACAAATAACATATGTGAGACAGTATTATTTGCAGATGATACTTCATTAATTTTTAAAATTGATAGAACCAAAGAAAATTTTGACGACGTGAATAATGCTCTCTCAGAAGTTCTAAAATGGTTTACAGTCAATAATTTATTACTTAATGCTAAAAAAACCAAATGTTTGAAATTTTCATTACCCAACGTAAGGCAGGTGAGCCCGAGCATTATAGTAAATAATGAAGCAATTGAAGTTGTCAATTCTACTGTATTTCTCGGGATCACATTGGATTCAAAATTGCAATGGGCTCCTCATATTGCGGCCCTGGCAGGGAGACTTAGCTCTGCGGCATATGCAGTCAGGAAAATAAAATACTTAACTGATGTTGAAACGGCAAGATTGGTATATTTCAGTTATTTTCATAGTGTAATGTCATATGGTCTGCTGCTGTGGGGTTCTGCGGCCAATATTAAGACTATTTTCATTTTGCAGAAGAGGGCCGTCAGAGCCATATACGGCCTCAGACCATGTGATTCACTCAGAGAACTGTTTAAAGAAATCAATATTTTAACACTAGCGTCACAATACATTTTAGATTGTATCATGTATGTTTACAAGAACATTCAGATATTCCCAAAAAAATCAGATACTCATTCTTTTAATACTAGAAATAGACACAGACTTGCTGTTTCAAATCACAGACTTAATAAGAGTGGTAATTCTTTCATTGGGTTAAGTATAAAAATATTTAATATGTTACCTCAAAATCTCATTGATTTACTTGTACATAAGTTTAAATTATATGTTAAAAATTGTTTGATTAAAAAGGGCTACTACAAGATAGAAGACTATTTAAATGATAAGAATATATGGTTAGACCCAGAATAGGCTGTTCGCCTGCACTGTAAATTTACATTCACGTATAAATTGTAATAATAGACTTGGCATTTTAAAAGAGTACCTATCGAGTTTCTTGCCGGTTTCTTCTCGGTAGAATCTACTTATGAACCGGTAGATATTGATCTTATTCTGACGATTTATAAGTGCTTTTTTTAAGCCTACGTAAATAAAGACAATTTCATTTAATTTCAATTTCATTTCACAAGAATAGCGCCCGTTGAATCGTCTTTACGTACGTAGATCTGTCCGTTTCTAATCCATACGTACTTAAAACCCTGATCCCTGACCGCCTTTCTTGTCGCAGCATGCAACGACTTTTGTTCAGGAGAAAGGTGCTCAAGTCACAAAAATTCTGTAAGTTTGGCCAGGGATGTCAAGGTCCGAGGAATCTAAGCCATGTCCAGAATGGGCTTTAATGTGTCGGTGTGTGGCCGACAGCACCAAGTCTCTGATCCGCGGCGAGGAAAGGGTTACCACAATATTACGCGGCCTTTTGGAATTGGTGTCGAATTTGGCAACTCTTCGGCAGGCACTGATATGTCCATCATTCATGGAAACCTTCACCACCTCACATAGTTTCTTAAAGAGAGCAACTACATTCTCGTTTCTCTGCTCCGGTACAGCTTGCAATTCAATGTTGCAGCTTCGAGAGATTTTGTCTATTCCCGCGAGGCGGGCATTGAGTCTGGCTATTTCAGTCTGGAGCCTAGTATTTTCGATTTGTAGGTGTTGTATATTTGAGGTGGTTTTGCCAATTTCCGCTTGGATTGACTTTTGCTCCGCGCAGATAAAATCAGTGGTAGCAGTGAATTCTTCCCTGATTATACATGTAGCTGAACTAATCTCGCTCCTAACCATATCCATGACATCTTCCCTTATTGCTTTTCGAAAATTCTCCATGAAATCTGTTAGAGATAAGCTAAGTTTCTCGTCTAGGAGAGCGCCAATCTTATCCATAGTAACTTCGGCTATTGCACTCGAGATGTTTCCTAATGATGCTGATGCTGTGGAAGGAGGCGTCGTGCCAGGGTCAGGCAAGTCGCAGGACATATTTATGCAGTCATCAGTGAGTGCAGCAGGGGTGCTTTGGCGCACAGGGGTGTTGTCATTTGGGCGCGCTCGACGGGTAACATTACGACATGCTGGACATATCCATGCTGATTTGTAATATCTATTAAGAGCGAGAAATTGCTTTTTGTCTATATTAAGACATTGTATGTGAAATTTACTTACACATAGTCGGCATTTCATAAACTCTTTTGTGTCAAGAAGCTTTTTACATGCATTACAATTCATCACTGTGTAAATATTTATTTCGCTATAATCTGTAATACAATAAGAATCAAAACAATGCGTTTAATGCAGCCACATGCACGCTGACAGTTTGCTACAATCGAAAGCGAAGCCAGACAAGGATAGTAAATGCTAGCGCGGTACGCACTGCTTACTCATCGACGCGCGCGGAAAGCTAGCCGATTTCGAACGCAGCGCACCCAACGCGCGTGGCTCAGTTCAGACTCCGGCACTTACGCTAGAGGTCCGTGGTTCAAATCCGATCGGGCCGCTCGTTGTAGCCGCTTACACTCTCAGCAGGGGAGACTCCGTTGAAGGCTTCTTTTCGACGTTGAGGACTGCTTAGAGGGCTCAATTAAAGGGCGAAGTCCCGGAGCGCCAGATCACAAGACAAAATTTTAATTTAGAAATTTGAAATAACTCCGCGACTACACGTCCGCACGTAACCGAGGCAGTCGCCGAAAAAAGAATGTTAATGAATAGTTGTTAATATTCGTTTGGAAATAGAAAGTGTTCAAGAGATACCTGACCAAACCTCTGCGTATTATCTTATTCTGAATGATTGCATAGTGGAATACAAACCTTTAACCCATTAAGACCCAAATACAAACGAGCGGTTTTTTATTGAACATACATACATAACATCACGCCCATAATCCCGGAAGGGGTAGGCAGAGTCAAAGGGGCAGCAAGCCCCTTCAACCACATTCAGCCAAAAATAGAGCCGGGCTGGGTAAGATGGAAAATTGTGAAAAAGCAGTGACAAGCGGCTAACCTGTCGCCTACACAATCACACACCCAAAACCCGATATACCATTAGTCGCCTTTTACGACATGCTAGGCAAGAACCACAGTTGGCATATTCTTTTTAAATCCCTGACCAACACGGGACAGTGGGCTCGGTTGAATGGAAAGCTGTTTTTTATTGAAAAAAACTTTATTAACCTATCTATTGGAACTCAGTAAGATATAACAAAAAATATGACAAAAAAAATCAAAAAAGTTTTTTCCTATATTAAAAAAAACACTTGTCTTCAAATAAGGCCAGTGGGCTTAAGTATGGTAGTTTTCGAAACATTTTTTTCAATGCACAATGTTTTTATGCATTTTTTACATTGCCATCGAGCTTTCATATGACATTCCACACATCGTAGCTGACTGGTCAGTTTCTGAGGGAAGTGCCCAACACCATCTCTACGCAAACTTGGCACTGTCGAAGAAGGTTTACGACGTCTTCCATCAGGCCTTTCGGATGCCTCACTTTTCAAATAGAATCGAGCGATATTTTGACGAAACTGGAGCTGGTTACATTTGTCATCAGCAGACATGACGTAAAGACGCCAAGCATTAGCTACTGCCATATCTAGCATATAGGTAAACAAAACCCACCATCACTTTTTGCCTCGTATAGCTACCCTGTACAAAGCAATAGACTGATCTGCCTGATCTACTCCGCCCGTTCCTTTATTATAGTTTTGAAAGACCAGAGGAATGTCTACATCTACTTTTCTCCTATCTGTTGAACTCCATCTCTTGACTTTGCCTAACGAATGAACAAAGTCATAATTGGTACCCATGGTACAAACGCTGTTATCTAGCCAACGCACAAACAAAACTTTGTTGACTGTATCAAACCGATAATCAAATTCCGTACGGTTTTTCTTTTTCATATCCTTGACGGGCAATAATGGACACTTTTTGGTTCTGTTTTCCCGCACAGTTCCAGTCACACGATAACCGTCTTCACGCAAATCACGCAGCAAGGCGTAACTGGTAAAAAAGTTATCAAAATACACAATGTGCTCGTGTGCAACAGTATTTACTTTTTGCAAAAGCCCTTTTACCACTTTTGATCCTAGAAGCTCATTACTGTTTCCACTTGCCGTTTTGCCACAATATATATAAAAAGCGTAACAGTAACCATCAGCACTTGCAATCATCCAGTTTTTGTACCCAAATCGTACTGGCTTGCCTCGTATAAACTGTTTAGCAGGGTGACGACCATAATATTTCACCATTGATTCATCTATTGAAAGACACTCGTAAACAACACCCTACTGAAGAAATTTTTTGATTAGCAAGTCAGCAAGTGGTCGTACCTTGGAACAACTTATCATTAGATGAGGCAGCAGCTTCGTTGTTACAAAAGTGTAAGAATTTTTTTATTTCCATGAATCGGTTTCGTGACATTGCTTTGGAAACAAGGGAAACATTGCAATCTTCATCTAAGGACCAGTATAATCGTTCCCGAGGCACTGAATGATATCCTGTCAATAATAAGATACCAAAAAATATTTTGAGATCACCAACAGTTACTTGAAAATCATGTTTGTTATTTTGTGCCGCATACAACTTCGAATTTCTTACAATCAAGTCAAAAACTTCCTCATCAAAGAACTTTTCAAAAATATTCACTGAAGTTTTGTCTTTGAGCTCATTCACAATACATTCCTTTCGCATCTCAAAATCATTTGAAGTTGAGGGGAAAACTATCATATGAACCGTCACATTTACGCCAACGTGGTTCTCGAATGTCCACCCTCCGATGTTTCCAAAAATTTTGTAATGGTTCATCGTCACTACTATCCCATTCCTCATCATCCCTGGACTCACACACTTCGATTCTGCCTGGAATATCCCGCGGAAGAATATTTTGCAGGATATCATCTTCATCGCCTTCATTATCTGTCAGAACACTGGGCTCTGGAGGAATAGCCACCAGATCGTAAACGACATTTGGATCATATTCTTCATTTAAGATGCTTTCGATAGCTTCTTCAAGCCCATGATACACATTTGCAACGTTAAATGATCTCTTGGTCATAGTTTACGCCAAATAACTATATACCCTAAAATAAAAATAAAATATTTTTATTTGTCCATTGGACGCATTTGGGGACACTATCATAATTTGCCTAAAGTAGTGGTCAGGTACCGCAAAATATCCGTTATAATGATAAATTTACCTAAAATAACCTATAGCTAATATAATAGCATAAAATAACTATTGTAAATACAGATATACAACGTGTAATGTTAAATGCGCAAAACCTGAAAACAGTATGATCAGAATAACGAGCTGAATCAATTAAACCACTTTCTAATATAGGTCACATTTTTCAAAAATACTTTATTAAAAATATTGCCCTGTCTGTTTACTAATAACGCAAGACATCACGCGCACAAACGCGCCAAAATACGTAAGCAAACTATGTCTGTCGTACAATTTAAATTTTCTCATACGCATATAATAATAGTTCTTATTTCAATGCGAATAGGAATGAACAAGACAGTTTGAAGTAAACAAATCAATGTTATCTATCCTTATTTAACTTAAACGTAACTAATAAGAAAAAGAAATGCGGGTAGGGCGTGCGAAATTCGTGACAATGGCCCTGACCTGTTTACACTAGTCTCAGCGGCGCCGGCACATGCGTCACAGGTGCATTTTTTATTATCTCGATACCCCGGCGGCGCGTGTGCTTAAAAAATCGCGACTATGGCGATTTTATACACAAACATTCAGTGAAATGGTGAGAATGTTAGCATGTTGTAATGACAACGTTAACTTCGCAGTGCGACGGTTTTAAGAAGAGATTGGAGTATCTGTATCCAATCGGACAATGCTGCAGCTACACAGAGGCTTCGTGATTATGGTACATTTACGCCTCGGTCAATGGACAGAAGGGGTCCGCGCGTTTCAACAAGTGAAAAGTGACACTCAAGTGCTTGATTCGCTGAAAAATAACTTAAGAAAGCGGGCTGTGTTGTGTATTCACAAAGTGGTAGACATTTTGAATCTTTTCTACCGCAACAACAGGACCAGTAAGTGGAGATACCAAATTATCTACTTAATTAATTGTAAATAAGTTGATTACGTGCCAATTATTTGTAAATACAGTGATTAAAACCTTTTAAACACGCCAACATCACGTACTTACGTTACGTAGTACCTTCCTAATAATAAGATATTACTGTAGGTAAAGTCTGAAAATGTGGGTTACCTATGTTGCCAGTTCCAAGCCTGGAAAAGTGTGATGGAAACATTTAAATCACTGTTCAAAGATAACCTTATTGCTTTATGAGCGAAGATAGTAATAATAATAATGTCAGCGCAGCGCAGCGGCCCGGCGATATAACTACCGACTTCGCTTTCGACAGAGCGTTGTCCACAGACACAATAAATGGTCAGAAGTGCCAGTAAAACTAAAACATCACATAAAATCTTCAAACATTTTTTTTTTAATAAAAATCTTTCATAATTAGGTCAATTGAATTAAAAATCATTTGGGGTGTCTGAGGTTTTGCGCATTTAACATTACACGTTGTATATGTAAGTTATATTGACTTACTTTTGGTATTCACAATTTGATAACGGTAGTGAACAAAATCCGAGGTTTCACTTAACTTATCCAATAATTAACTTAATTTATTTTTTTATAAAAATGTTTCACTCTTTAGCTTAACAAAATTGCAGCCATTCAAAACATAACCTCAATAATAAAAAAGATGTGGGTATTTAAATATGTGTCCCCAAATGGGCACTGCGGGCGTAAATGGGGCAACATTATTCGCAAGATATCATGAACGACATTATTTTTGTAGATGTTCAAGGATTCAAAGATGATCAAAATCAATTCATTATAAAGGAATTTGCTTTATGTACGATAGAATTCACTCAAGTTTATTTAATAAAGCCACCGTATCCATATTCAAAATTAACTCCTGATAAAAGAAAAAGAGTCAGATGGATTGAATGTTGCAGAGGCATTAAATGGGGAGAGGGAAATATCGACTTCAGAGAATTCAAGAGAACGATCACTTTATTATTACACTAGCTGTGCCAGCGGTGTCACCCGCGTTTATGGTTAATATTATAAAGACTATTTCCGTCACACATGATTTCTATGTAACTTTAACCATTAAGGCTGCAGGTGCACACGCGACGGAAGCTTAAAAAATGGAGTAACTTCTCCCGTTTACCCAACATTTCCCTTCACTACTCTCCTCCTATTGATTGTAGCGTGATAAAAAGTATACTATAACCTGCGCAGGAGTATGAAGAATAATTGTACCAAGTTTCGTTAAAATCCGTCGAGTAGTTTTTGTTTCTATAAGGAACATACAGACAGACAGACAAAAATTTACTGATTGCATTTTTGGCATCAGTATCGATCACTAATCACCCCCTGATACCTATTTTGAAAATATATTTCATGTACAGAATTGACCTCTCTACAGATTTATTATAAGTATAGATAACAAAACTATCATAATGAAGGGTCTTGAGAAATAAAAATGGCTAAAGGAAATATGCGAGAACTGTTCATTGATTGACATTGAGGACAAAGGAAGCCCTATTTTATCTATATTACATAAAAAAATTGTGTTTTACAATCTAGTTTTAATTAGGATATTGACACCATTTATATAAAATTTAGAAATATCAATTCTGAAAAAGAAAGTATCGTAGTATGCTGTTAAGCCTTATTGATTTTGTGTCATATTGAGTCTAAGATTTATAATTTTACAAAAACTGCTTAATATGAAGTCAGTTGACTATACAAACTAGTGACGTCACACGTTGACAAGCCCATACAAAATCTATGAAGTAATTTCGTTTTGACAGCTCTTAAAAAGTATCTCAATTGACTAGCCAGTCAACTTCCTTATTGTTTAAGTCGAGTCAGCTGTCGCGAGCGACGGTGATCGGTCGCGTTACGCGGGTACTCGGGTGCTTTAAAAGTATTAAGATGGCTTATAAAGTTGTGAAGTGTACAAACTGTAATGTGATCATTAACGAGGTCCTTGCATTCATATGCAATAAGATTGATGTGATGGATGAAGTGAGCATAAGCAGAATATGTATTAGTGCGTTTTCTGAAAGTGATATCTCAGATGCTAAAAACACACTCTTTGATTCGCTGGCTAAAGCCGGGCAGAAAAAGATGCGAAAACGTCAAGGGAAATCGCTGCGTGACATCGAGGATATCGTCACCGCGATTAGGAAAAACGATCCCGCTGAAATGCCTATTTTTGTCGCACGAGAATTGCAAAAACTACCTCCTGTTCTGTTCGATCATGTTGATGTGACACGGCTACTTAAAGATATTGTGAAGATGCAAAATGAAATTCTTACGATCAAAGATCAATATGCTACGACGAACCAAGTAAATGAATTGAAAAGTGAACTGGAATCCTTGAAAAATTCCTCGGTTGTAAATAATTTTGGCGTGAATGTCAACAAAAAGAGGGGCGCTTGTTTATTGAACAGTTTTGCGTATGATAGTGGCCCCATGGGATTACTTCCACCACAAAAAGACAGTATAACACCTCCTACATACATATCTTCCCCTCAGACGCCTCCAAAATACAAAAATATTACCGATCCTGGCATGTTAAGTTTGAGTAATGCAGCGCAAACGATACAAATTCAAAAACAAACGGTTGATGTTCCAAACTTAAACGCGAACGGTGTATCAGCTGAGTGCAAACAAGCAACCGGTTTGCCGGCCGCAACGCAGCGTGCCCACTGCGGCGAGGCGATGACTCACGCGCAGCTACAGATGGACAGACTCGAGTGCGCAACTGATAACGACACAGCTGTTTTGCCGACACCACTTCTGTCTACTATGGTGCGGGACGGAGTATGGAAGCAGGAAAATCCGGATGAAGGATGGATTAAGGTTCAAAGGAAAAGATTGCGGAATCGTTTTGTCGGTCATAAAGGCAAGGCGACTACGGAACCAGGCGAGAAATTCAAAGCAGCCGATACTAAAACACCACTATATATTTATAACGTCTCAAAAGACGTATCTGTTAACGACATAACGCTATATATTGAAAACAAAACAAATATAAAGGTGTCTCTAGACAAAATAAATATGAAAGCCGCCAAAGAATACGATGCTTATAAGGTTTTTGTACCTAAACAGAAATTGGCATTATTTTTAAAAGAAGATTTTTGGCCGAACGGAATAGCATATCGTCGCTTTATTCATTTCGGTCAGAAATCAAACCACAGGCGAGGAAATGTTGAAGAAAATAATTACAGAAAAATATGAATTACATACACACAGCAAAGTTCATTACCTTCAATTGTAAGAATGTTGTTAGGTCAATTGACTGCGTGAGGAAATTATGTCATAAATGCGACGTAATTGCGTTACAGGAGACATGGCTTCTACCACATGATATCTCATCTTTGGGGGATATTGATGAAAACTTCGGTTTTACGGGCGTGTCGGCAGTGGATACTTCGGCCGGCTTACTGCGAGGGAGACCATACGGCGGAGTGGCGCTTTTATGGAGAAAGGCCGTTTTCACCTCAGTGTCAGTGATTTCGTGTGATAGTGTCCGCCTGGCTGCGATCAGGGTGGTTGTCAGGGATAGGTCATTCTTGATATTTTCAGTGTATATGCCTACTAACTCATCAGTCAATTTACCAACCTTTACAGAATGCCTTAGTGAAATTAGTGCAATAATTGAAGATAGTAATGTTGACACAGTGTACATCCTTGGGGACTTCAATGCGCACCCAGGTGAGCTGTTTGCTTTTGAACTATCGAACTTTTGTCTGGAGCAATCATGGTCATGTGTCGATTTAGACTTACTGCCGGTGGACACTTATACATTTGTCAGTGACTCTCACGGTAGTAGGCGCTGGCTTGACCACTGTGTCGTGACTAGCGCGGCAAGGGACACTGTGTTAAGTGTAGCCGTGATGCATGACTCGTATTGGTCGGACCATTACCCTATGCTACTAGAATGTAAAATTGATTTGATTAGACCTAAGGTTAGATTGTCGAACCCACACCAAAATGGTATTATTTGGGGGGAAAGAAACGCTTCTCAAATTGATAAATATAAAGAATTCTGCCATTATAGACTGAGAGAGTTACATTTCCCCTCGGAGTGTACCAAGTGTGCTGATAATGTCTGTGTTGAACAGAATCATTTGCGTGTAATAGATAAGTTGTATAAAAATATTATAGATATACTTACGAAGGGTGCAGTGTTTTGCCATAATGTTCTAAGTAGAAAAAATAATAAACGGGTCGCTGGTTGGAATAGGCACGTTGGGGGCGCTCACAGGAATGCTCGCCTATGTCTCCAAATTTGGCTACTCTACGGGAGTCCACATACCGGGCCTATTTATGAAAACATGGTTGAGTCCAGAAGAACTTTTAAGTCTAAACTGAGATGGTGCCAAAATAATCAACAACAAATTAAAATGGATAATATTGCCCAACACCATTTCAGCAAGGACTTTAGGCAATTCTGGAAGTCAACAAATAAGTTAAGTCCAAAGACGAGCCTTCCTGTGAGCGTGGCCGGCATCGATAATCCCGTTGGCATAGCGGATGCCTTCAAGGGCAACTTTAAGGTGAAATCGCCACTCGGACCTACGGCTATGATGCTTGACGACGATAGACCCTCCTCAAATCATCTTAATGTTAGGTTTACCGCTAAAGATGTTGCGCGTGTAATAAAAGATATGGTTCGTGGTAAGTCCCCAGGGCATGACAATCTGAGCGTCGAGCATCTACGCTATGCAGGAGTACATCTACCGAGGGTACTATCCCTGCTCTTTAATTTATGTATGAGTCATTGCTATTTGCCTGAGGACCTTATGCGCACCATAATAGTACCTGTGATCAAAAACAAAACTGGCGATCCTTCGGACTTGTCGAACTACAGACCAATATCGCTGGCGACTGTAGTGGCAAAAGTGCTTGACCGCTTGCTTGATCAACACCTGGCTAGGCACATAAAATTAAATGATGCACAGTTTGGTTTTCGACCAGATTTGTCTACTGAAAGTGCTGTGCTGTGTCTCAAGCAGACGGTCCAGTACTACACATCCAGAAAGACGCCAGTTTACGCCTGTTTTTTGGACTTGTCCAAAGCATTCGACCTAGTGTCATATGATGTTTTATGGGAAAAACTAAAGAGTGAGACTACTGTACCTTACGAAGTTGTGTCAATGTTCCGATACTGGTATAACCACCAAAATAACAGTGTGAGATGGGCAGGCGGGTACTCGGACGTGTATAGGCTGGAGTGTGGAGTGAGGCAAGGGGGCCTTTCATCGCCTAGGCTCTTCAATCTATACATGAATGCGTTGATCGGGGAGCTCGGCGGCACTAATGTCGGCTGTCATATAGACGGCGTGTGCGTCAACAATATCAGTTATGCGGACGACATGGTTCTGCTGAGTCCATCGATCGGGGCGTTGCGTAAGTTACTGCGCATTTGTGAGTCATATGCTGTGACCCACGGACTCAGGTACAACGAGGTTAAGAGTGAGTTTATGGTGTTTAAGGCTTTAAAGAAGTGCCCCCTTACTGTGCCTTCTATAACTCTGAATGGCTCTCCTCTTACCCGCGTGTCACATTTCAAGTATTTTGGGCACTGGGTTACAGAGGATTTACGTGACAATATGGACATAGAGAGGGAGCGCAGGGCGCTGGCCGTCCGCTGCAATATGTTGGCCCGTAGGTTTGCTCGCTGTACTCGGCATGTTAAGACGACTCTTTTCAAGTCATACTGCCAGTCCTTTTATACGAGTTGCCTATGGGTAGACTATACGCAGCGGTCGTATAGCGCGCTGCGTGTCCAATATAATAATGGTTTTTAGGATACTGATGGGGTTACCGCGGTATTGTAGTGCGTCCGGCATGTTCGCCGAGGCACATACTGATGGCTTCCATGCCATCATTAGAAAGCGGTGCGCGTCGCTTATACAACGCCTGCGAGAAAGCACCAACAGCATCCTAAATGTTTTCGCGGACAGGTGGGACTCCCTGATGCTGAAGCACTGGATTCGCCTCCAAACGTTTGTGCGGTAGGCACTACTACCAACAACTACACTCAGTAGCGAACAGTCCTCCTGTCCAACTTTTAATATGATTTTAAGCCAAAATGTTACACAACTAACCATCTTGTCAAATCATTTTTTTTTTTTTTTTTTTTTTTTTTTTTTTTTTTTTTTTTTTTTTTTTACTAACAAAATATGGGTCTGTATACTGTCTGTGTCTGTTACCTGAAATAAAGTATTTATTATTATATTATTATTATTAAACCACAAAATTGAGTGTGCACTTAAAAATGTGATTTGTATCAAAAAGTGGTATTTCGATAATTGTGTCCCTAAGCATGTATAATATATTATTTGAATAAACCTATTCTAGTTTTTGCAGAAATAAATAAATTAAGTATAATAGCTAGATTTTATTTCCAAATACCTCATTAATATGATAAGAAAATAAAAGAAAGTTATTTTGAAATTTTATTTATTTAAAAAACACCGGGCAAATCTTAAACTTAACAAATAAAAGCTTGTAAAATTAACTTACTCTTATTCACAAACTATTGTCACATATTTTTTACTTATACTAGCTAATAATTGGTCTGTTTGTTCCATTATTGCATCAAAGTTATTAGTGACAACATACTGTGCCATATATAAAACATTTTTATTTTCACTGACACTTTTCACTGCACTGTTATTGTCTATATCGACTATTTCGACTGGCCCGTTGGTCGAGTGGTCAGAGACCCTGGCCACGAAACCAAGGGTCGCGGGTTCGAATCCCGCTAGGGGCAAATATTTCGTGTGATGAACATGGATATTTGTACTCGAGTCATGGATGTTTATAAACCTATTTAAGTATGTCTATCCGTTCACCTAGTATCCATAGCACAAGCTTATAAGCTTAGTTTGGGACTTGGAAATTGGTGTGCCAGTCTGAAGAATTTATTTATTTATGTCGACTACTTTAATTTTGATGAGTCAAATAACGCGTCTGGTTTCATTGCTGTATACAAAAGAGCCTTTAGTCTGCGTGGGTTTCTTTGGAGGAGTAGGGTTTTCTTGGCGTTCACCATGACGCTTTGTTCCCCTGCTGCTGACATTGCCTGCTGATGTTTTTGATACTCCTTCTCGATGCTGTTTGGCTAATTCTGGGAATACTTCGTCAAAATTAGCAAGGGGATCTTGAGCATCTTGTTCGAATATATTGTAGTCGTATGGGTCCCTTCCTTTGCTTCCTAGATAGCCGTCTAAAATTGAACAACTTGCTGAATGGTGTGGTTGTAAATGCTGTTTTACATTCGATTTATATAGTAACTGACTGTGACGAACTTGCTGATATTTTACTTTTTTTAAACACGTGCACGTGTTAATGCATATCTTGGTAAATCAAGTATTTATTGCGAATAGTGTTTATTGCGAAATTTCAATGGAATCAAAAATGCAAATAAGCATTTCCGATAGAAATAACACGTGCGCCTTACTTACATCTACTAGATATCAAGTATCGCAACATGTATAGACATGTTTAAACATGACAGCATCAAAAACGTAGCGATATAAAAAAGGTTTATTGAATTTTAATAAAATACAAATAAGAATTAAAATAATTTCTTTTCAGATACAATCTAACAATTGTTAGGTAATTTTTATTTTACTACAGTTTATAGTAAGTGTATTGTATAATGTTTTAATGTTTCGGTTATTTAATTACAATGTTTTATTTTAACACGTTTAATATAAAATCTATATTTCTAGTCTATGAGTAACCCTAGCAACATTTAACGTTTTAATATGACAACACTGTGTGTATGGGATTGGTAGAAATTATGGCGGGAAAAACGAGAACGCTTAACGATTGGACCACGTCACCGATATCACGCGATGACGCGAGCCAATCGGGGAGCTGGAAGGCCCGCCATAATGATCGTCGGTTAGCCGAGGAGCTGCGCTCCGGTGGGCATTCTTTCTTGAGTCGTGAACGACAAGAGTAGTATAATAAAAGGAGCTCTTAAATGATACACGCAGGTCGATATCAAACTGTATATTCAGAAACAATGAATCACACTTATCAACTTCTTGAACACTAAGTCATTAAAACTCTCCGTACTTCTCTCTTTAACTTTAATGTTATCCACTATACGCCCAAAATTCAACTGCCACATTTTACTAAAATCATAAGCCACCTCGTTATTGCCCCACCACTACTTCCGACAAGTTTTTGCGGGAGCCAATAGCTAGGCGGCACGATACTATTGGCTAAAATCAACAGTGTTACCAACTTAGAAAATCATAAATAATTATTAAATATTGAATATATCATTTCATATATAATTTTAACTAAATAATTACATATAATTTAATTAAATTCGACATAAATTATTACAACCACGACTTTCGAATCGCGGCGACAACAGTAGTGAGCTAAGTGACTAGTCGATGGTTGTGCTGTAATAATTATAATTAATTGTGGAATAAATCCAATCATATTCTGAGTTTAAGTTATCTTCAAAAGCCGTCTACCGTCTTCAAGCTATGTATTTTACACAAATGGCATTCCAATCCCGAGTTATTATTTAATAATTATAAATACATATTGGCTTTGTCAGGAAATCTTTCCGGTTTCATATGAAGAGCTATAAAATTAAACAAAATTATGTAGTTATATTGCTTAAGCTATTTATACAATATTCCAATATTTCAATTTAAAATAACAAATATAATTAAAAGAACAGGAAATACAATGCTGGTTAACTTAAATATTAATTAATATTAATTCTTTACACAGTTGTAGTTGTACATTTGTACAAAATAATTTCGCACTTACAAAAATTAACAAACATATTATAACTGGCTAATTCCATAAGTGTGGGTCCATGTCCATATTATACATTTTATACATCGAAAAATATTATTTTAATTCAATATTAGGATATAGTATCATAGTGACCCCACGACAAAGTGGAAATTTGGTTTTTCAAAATAATACATTTATCATCATTCGCTGACAAAGCTATTTTGTCCTGTTCTTGTGTATAAATTTCTTTAAGAGATTTAAATATAATATTTTTCTTCCATAAGTAACTATTATCACTTAATATCCTGTAATAAAATCTTTAAAATGTACATTTCTTAGAACTTGTTTCTGTATTCCTTTTGCTTTCTTATACTCCTCTTGGATGGTTTTAATACAGTATAACTTAGATCTAAAACCAACAAATTCAGAAATTAAATTTCCACCTAACTCATCTTTAAAAAGCCCTGGTACCTTTTTATTTAGACTTGGAATACAATAAATATTGTTTCCAGGAAATTAACTTGTGTCAAAATAGGGAAGGAAATGTGTCTTGAAATCTTTATAGAAGTCATTACATTTTATTGAATAAAGGAAGCTATCAGTATCCGTATAAGAAAGTTTTAACCTATTTTTATAAAAGATTTCATTTTTTTTTATGTTATTGCGGGCAGACGAGCAGACAGTTCACCTAATGGTAAGTGATTACTGTCGCCCATGTACATCTGCAACATTAGGAGTTACAGGTGCGCTGCCGGCCTTTAAGATGAAGATGCGCTCTCTTTTTGAAGATTTGAATGTCGTATTGGTCCGGAAATACTGCTGGCGACAAAGAATTCCACAGTTTAGTCGTGCGTGGCAAAAAGTTACGAGAAAAGCGCACAGTTGTGGACTGCCAAGCATCAAGGTGATGAGGTTGGATATTTTGTCGCGAAGAACGATGACGAAAAGCAGCGACTGGGATAGTTCCGAACAATTCCTCTGAACACTCTCCATGGTATAAGCGATAAAGAATGCAGAGCGAAGCCACATCTTTACGCAACCCTAACGGATCAAGCCGATCGCTCAGTTCCTGGTTATCGACGATTCGAGCCGCTCTACGTTGAATGCGGTCGAAAGGGAGAAGTTGGTACTGGGGTGCCCCCGCCCACAGATGAGAGCAGTATTCCACGTGCGGCCGAACTTGAGCCTTATAGAGTTGTAGGCGATGAGCCGACGTGAAATATCTGCTTGATCTGTTAAGCACACCAAGCTTCTTAGAGGCAAGTTTGGCCTTTCCCTCCAAATGACCGCGGAACTGGACGTCGCTCGATATGTCGACACCTAGAATAGAAATACTGGCTGTAATAGTGAGGGGAGTATTCTCGAAACGAGGTGGTGTGACAAAAAGTCTCTTTTTGGTGGTAAACGCACAGACCTGTGTCTTCGTGGGGTTAAATTGAACTAGATTAAGTCGACCCCAATCGGATACTTTTCCTAACAAAGCCTCGACTTCAGACACAAGGTTATTACGGCACTCAATGAGATAATCCCGTGAAATACTGGCGCAGCCGGAATACAGGGCATCACCCGTACTATCATCCGCATAGCAATGGATACCGCTTATTTGCAGCATATCATTAATATGCAGAAGGAACAGCGTAGGCGAGTAGTGTAAAATTGGGTATTCTGGATCAAGGAATCCAGAATCCCCCAATTTTATTGAATTGATGAATAGGTTACATCCGAAAACTCGTCTTCTAATTCATTTAAATAATACCTATCCTATGCTATTATCGCAAACGCAAATAAAACATTTTTAATATTTTAAGGGTCTATTAATATGTACACAAGTTTCATTAAATCTATTATATTTTGCTTTCTATTAGAGTCGTCGTCTGCTCTTAGAGAGTGTACCTAGTAGGTACCTACAGATTATTATAGCCATTATTGAGTTAATCTTTAGTAATTATTTAGTTCAGTCAAGTAATGATTATTTTAAATTACTTATAATCAGTGAGAGTCGAAATAAAACACCATAATTTATTTTTTATTAGTATATTCAATTAAATAATAACTGTTTCATTTTCTTTACACCACTTATTTAAACAGAGTACATTTTTTAAAGCACAAATATGTTCATGATATAGACAGCTTAAAATATCAGTTGAAGTTGAATATTTGTTATACAAAGTTTCTAAACTAGGACATTGTCTATCTTCTAAATTATGTACATTATAGTTATTAAACATATCTTTTATCCATGATACTTTTTCATAGCCTTTAGTAAAAATACATTTATTTTCCAAAAAAGAAATTCCTACGACGTTCTTGTAACTGGCATAGGGCACAAATCCTTAATTTCAATAAATTCCTCTATTCCTTTCTATCCAAGAAGCTTTTATGCGTTCTTTTTTAGTTAAGTTATAAAATGGAAATGGCGGTTTAATCAAAAGTACAATAATCTTATCATTGCTCATAATAGATATTTCTTTAGGAATGAATTCGTTTTGCTCAGTTTTGAATCCTTGCACATCCACATCGTACAATATTGCTTAGTGGTTGGTATTCAAAAATACGATCATTAATAATTAGACAATAAGCAGTTGTGTTTTCTGGTATAACTTCAGAACATTCAATTTCTATTCGAACATCGACAGGACCAGTTTTAATCGTATCGTTTTGTCTTTGCATAGAGACTGTCCGAGATGGTCACTGAAGCGACTCGATCGCGGTAGGTTGGAGTGTGCATCCCTCGTCCAGGCATGGATTCCTGCGCCGGATGGGCCTGTGGATGTTGAGAGTGAGGCCGGTTGGTTCCGGGAGGCGCTGTCGCACATCTGCGACGCAGCCATGCCCCGGGCCGGGCCAACTTCTCCACGGAAGCAGGTACCGGCGCAGACGCGCAAGGATTGCAGACGAGGAGGCGCGCCTTTATGACGTCTACAGAGAGGCGAAAAAGGCGCTCAAGGTGGGGATCGACAGAGCCAAGACCAGGGCAAGGGAGGAGTTTCTGGGGACGCTCGACGCTGACCCGTGGGGACGGCCGTACAGGGTGGCGCTGAACAAGCTCCGCCCCTGGGCACCCCCGGTGACGCAGAGTCTCCCTCCTCCGCACTGTGGTCCAGGCACTATTCCCGCCTTGCGATGCTGAGCACACTCCGCCGGTGATGGCGCCGCCAACAGGCGAGGTGAGCGCAGCCGAGGTCCCGGTCGTGTCGGACGACGAGTTTGACGCGGCCGTCTCGCGCATGCGGGCCCGCAACGCGGCCCCCGGTCTAGACGGCATACCCGGCCGCGTGTGGGCACTATGCCTGCCGTGGTTGGGGCCGAGACTGCGTGGGCTGTTCACGGCCTGCTTGGAGCGGGGACGTTTTCCGCGTCAGTGGAAAACGGGGAAGCTCGTGCTGCTGCAGAAGGACGGTCGTCCATATGACTCTCCTTCGGCTTACCGCCCGATTATGCTTCTTGACGAGGTTGGGAAACTCTTCGAGCGCATAATCGCGGCTCGCCTGGTTGGTCACCTCGAGGAGGTGGGCCCGAACTTTTCTAACAACCAGTTCGGCTTTCGGCGTCATCGGTCCACGGTTCACGCGATTCTCCGCGTGAAGGACATCGCACAGTCTGCGATGGCGCAGGGTCAAGTGGTGTTGGCGGTGTCACTCGATATCGCGAACGCTTTCAACACCCTGCCGTGGACCTGCATAAAGGAGGCACTCCGACACTTTGGGGTGCCCCTTTATCTGAGGCTGATCCTCAATTCGTACCTGGAGGAGAGGTACGTCGAGTTCCCGGGGCGCGACGGTTGGTCGCGGCACCCCATGTCGCGCGGTGTTCCACAGGGTTCGGTTCTCGGGCCGCTCCTGTGGAACATCGGTTACGATTGGGCGCTTCGCGGTGCCAATCTCCCGGGTGTCGGCGTAACGTGTTACGCGGACGACACCCTGGTGACAGCGAGAGGCTACTCGTATAGAGAAGCAGCCATCCTGGCCACTGCAGGCGTGGCACAGGTCGTCGGTCGCATCCGACGTCTAGGGCTCCTGGTAGCCCTAGAGAAATCCGAGGCCATTTTATTCCATGGGCCTCGGAAATCACCACTAGCCGGTTCCCATATTTGCGTCGGGGGGGTCCAGATCTTTGTCGGGTCGACCATGAAGTATCTGGGATTGGTCCTCGACAGTCACTGGAACTTCCAGGCGCACATTAGGCAGCTTTCACCTAAACTTATGGGGACTGCAGCCGCCTTGGGCAGACTTCTGCCCAACATAGGGGGGCCGAGGGCTTCGTGCCGGAGGCTCTACCTCGGGGTTGTGCGGTCCATCGCCCTGTACGGCTCACCCTTGTGGGCCGATACCCTGACAGGCCGGTCTCTCGCGCAGCTGCGACGTCCGCAGCGCGCGATGGCGGTCAGGGTAATACGGGGTTACCGCAGAATCTCGTTCGAGGCGGCTTGTGTGCTAGCTAGTGCCCTCCCCTGGGACCTTGACGCGAGAGCCCTCTCGGCCGTGTTCCATTGCCGAGAGGAGGCGCGTCGGTCCTCAGTCCACGGGGTCACCGCTCGCGAGGTGAATTCCTGGTTGGAAGAGTTCCGCGGTCTTGCCGTGGGACTCTGGGACGCGCGACTAGCCGATCCTGGAGCTGGTCTTCGGACCATCCAAGCGATCCGGCCAGTCCTAGCCGCATGGTTAGACCGGACCCATGGCGCGGTAACCTTCCATCTGGTGCAGGTGCTCTCGGGGCATGGTTGCTTCGGGAAGTACCTGTGTCGGATTGGTCGAGAGGCGTCCAGGTCGTGTCACCATTGCGGTGCCATCGAGGACTGTGCCCAGCACACGCTGGAGGTGTGTCCGGCTTTTGCCGGCGAGCGCGCAGCGCTCTCCGCCGCCGTTGGGCAGGACCTCTCGCTGCCATCCGTGGTGTCAGCCATGGTGGCGAGCGAGAGCCCCTGGGAGGCGGTGCTGCGGTGGCGGTGAAGGAGAGCGCCGAACGTCAGCGCGAGCTCGACAATCCCGCCCGACGCAGAAGGCGAGGCCGCCGTGGCGATGGTGTCTAGCCCGGCGGCGCCCTACAGGGGGGGCTCCGAATACTCCTGTGGTATCCCTGCCTGTCGTAGGAGGCGACTAAAAGGGCCTTTGGGGCTGTGGAGTGTTTGCGGGGGGACCTGCATTCACTTCGCTAAGCAGCCCCAGAGAAGATGACACGTGGATCCTCGTCCGTTAAATAGGATGGGGTGACACCGTGGTCTGTGCCGTCATAAGCACCGCGAGGTGTTCTGGGGGCGAGGTTGCCTCTCCCTCGAGATGGGCCGCATGGATCGGCAGCGGCGTAGACGTAGATTTCGCGTAGAGTCCCGAGTGGGGAGCCTGGAATCTGCGCCAACGCCCGAAGAATGACCACCGTGAGGTTTAGTCGGTAGTAGAGTGCTTTCCCTGCTTCTGAGCCCTACACATCCCTCGTAGGCCGAACCTAGGTTTACTTGGACGGTGCGTAAATGCATTCCTCACGTAAAAAAAAAAAAAAAAAAGGCGCAATCGATTTGGAGCGTTTCTTTTTTTTCTTATATATCGTCTCAGCCCGCATCGGCATCCCATCCTCCGAAGGGAATAATTCCTCAGCGTTGGACCTGAAACCAATATTAAAAGTTTATTAGAATTTAATAGTACCTATAAGCATGTTAACTCTTGTATTTTTTGGAAAAACATGATTATGTACTCTTTTCTATTTAATTTATCTAAGTATTGCTTGTATTTTTGAACTTGTAACAAAATTAAATTAAATTCATTTTATACAATATCTATGTAGAATATAATATAGAATAATAAAGAAGCAATTTATTTGAATAGTGATGAATTCGAATAGTACTACTATTCGAATAAATCGTAGTAACTATTAATTTAAGTAAATCAATATTTATTAAAATCGGTGTTCTCAAATGCGTTACCTATATAGGTACTAATAAAATAATAAACAACATTATTAAGTATATAAATTTAAAGGTGTCTTCATAAACACTATTTCATTTGCTAGCTTTGTAAACAAACCAATGTTGATTAAAACTTTCACCGCTTGGTGCGCTGGTGTTCTCTCTCTCTGCCCGTGTAAATTATAAGATTGTCGTGTCTCTGTCGAAATATAATATCTATAGGAATTCTTACTTGCATTTCATTAAATATAACCTTAATCTAACAGGTTATGGGCCCAGATATCGCGATTTATAATAGATTGCGTGTGAAAGTTAGTAAAGAGCAAGATATTTGAAAATACATTTCGAGAACGCCGGCAAGCCGGTAACCTACAAAATGGAGGTCGCAAGTTCTATGAAAGTTGAAAAGTTCGATGGCAAAAACTTCAAACAGTGGAAATTTCAAATTAAATGCGCCTTGAGGGCAAAAGGATTGAATATAAATACTGAGAGACCACCAGAAACCAGTTCGCAAGTGCAATGGGATAAAAGTGATGGCATGGCCATGTTCATACTTACGTCATCGATGGATTTGAACCAGATATCACTTATTGAAAACTGCGAGACTGCGAAAGAAATCATGAACAAACTGGAGGCCGTTTATGAGCAAAAATCTGAGTATAACAAAATGATTATTCACGAGAAATTTTACCAATATTCATACTGTGCCAGTGATACAATGGCAATGCATGTTTCTAAAGTAGAAGGTTTGGCAAAGCAATTACGTGAATCTGGTGAGAAGATTAGTGATACTGCTGTCATAACAAAAATTCTAAGCACCCTGCCACCATCATACAGATCGCTTCGACAAGCTTGGTTATCGTTGGATTCAGACAGTCAAACAGTTCAAAACTTGACTTCACGCTTGATAGACGAAGAAGCAAGCCTTGCTAATGATATAGAAAGTGAGACAGCATTAGTGACTACGAAAGAAAATGCTAAAGCAAGAAAACATGGAAATAAACAACATAATTCCAATGTACAAAAGGATTCAAGTCACCGTTTTGTTTGTTACAACTGTAATAAAAGGGGGCATTTTGCACGAGAGTGCAAAATGCCTAAGAAAACAACCAGAAGGCAGAATAATCATGATATGTTAGCGTTCAACGCAGAGAGTTATTGCTTACCTATACATAGTGAAGATGCCTGGATATTGGATAGTGGAGCATCCATGCATATGACATTCCGACGTGAATATTTCTTGGAACTGAATGAAATTAATGATAATATAAACAAAATTGTCAAATTGGGAAATAAACAAAACTTACAAGTACACGGTGAAGGCACATAAATTAATAAACGGAAAATTAATAAATTATTAATTTATTGTTGGCAAATAAATTAATAAACGGAAAATGGGAACAATGTATATTGAAGAATGTGTTATTTGTGCCTGACTTGAGAAGAAACTTGTTTTCAGAGGGAGCTGCCACTAGAAAAGGTTACATAATTATGAAAAATAGTCAAGAAGCAGTGATTATGAAAAATAATGTAGTTGTTATGTGTGCACAGTTAAAAGAAAATAATTTATATGAATTAAAAATTAATGCAGTGAAACAAGAGAGTTGTAACCTAGTGCAAACAGATATTAAAATATGGCATGAGAGGCTAGGCCACTTAAATATCAAAGAAGTTAAAAACATGAGTAGAATTGGGGTTATTCCAATTAATCTAACTGGAAACGAAGATTTTGTTTGTGAAGCTTGTCAATATGGAAAACAAGCAAGATTGCCTTTTTCAAAATCTTCCAGAAGTCCATCACAGCCTGGGGACTGTGTTTATAGTGATGTATGTGGTCCAATTGAGAAGCCTTCTATATCAGGTATGAAGTATTTTGTTCTCTTTAAAGATGGAGCAACAAGTTACCGCCACATTTACTTCAACATGATGTTCGTATTCTACACACAGACAATGGCTGCGAGTATGTAAATGATGAGTTTAGATTATTTCTAGAGAGTAAAGGTATAAGTCATGAGCGTACGGCCCCATACACCCCACAGCAGAATGGTAGGGCAGAAAGAGAATTGCGTACAATCATGGAAAGTGCGAGGACTATGTTATATGCAAAAGATATACCGTTATATTTATGGGCTGAAGCGGTAAATTGTGCAATTTATTTGTTGAACAGAAACTCTTCAAGTCAAACCAGTGGTATGTCATCATATGAACTATGGTATGGAGAAAAACCTAACCTTCAACACATAAGAATATTTGGGTCAACAGGATATGTACACATACCAAAAGAAAAGAGAAAGAAGCTAGATAAGAAAAGTACAAAAATGATCTTAGTTGGATATGAATTTGAAAATTACAGAATGTATGATCAGAAAACCAAAAAGATTACAGTATCAAGGGATGTAAAATTTGAGGAATCTAGTACACCAGAAAGAATAGAAAATTGCACAGAAATGACATTTAATGAAAAGGAAGAAGAGTCATTATTACAATCTCCACAAAATGAAGCTCCGGATCAACCTGAAATATTTACTGATGAAAGTTGGAGAAGTAGTGAAGAAAGTGATGACTCATATTATCCTCCAGCTGGTGTTATAATAGATAATGAAGAACAGAGAAACATCACTTTGCGTCCACGAAACAGAAATATGGAAGTTAATCTGACAGAGATAGAAATACCCAATACCTATGAAGAAGCTATAAATAGTGTTCATTGTCTACAATGGAAGAAAGCTATTGAAGAAGAGCTAATGTCACACGAAAATAATGAGACATGGGTATTGACAGACAGGACTGAAAAGAAACCTGTCACTTGTAAATGGGTATTTAGTTTGAAGAAGAATAAAAACGGAGAAATTGAAAGATACAAGGCTAGACTATGTGCTCGGGGGTTTACCCAGATTAAAGGTTTGGACTACAAAGAGACCTTCGCTCCTACTAGCAGGTATGATTCCATCAGGTTGTTACTCAGTATAGCTGCCAGAGATGGCCTGGAGATAGAGCAGTTTGATGTGAAGACCGCGTTCCTGTATGGCGAGCTATCTGAGGACATACACATGGAGGTGCCGGAAGGTGTTGAAGCACATCCATCAAAAGTATGTAAGTTAATTAAATCAATATATGGACTCAAACAATCATCTAGATGTTGGAATAGGAAGTTTAGTTCTTTCCTAACTACATATGGTTTTAAACCATCTCACTCTGATAATTGTGTATTTGCAGGATATTTTAATGAGGTCAAAGTAATGTTGATTTTGTATGTAGACGATGGTTTATTGTTATCCAAAAGTAAGCATGTTTTAACTACAGTAATAAATGATTTAAAACAAAACTTTGATGTAAAGATTTTAAAATTAAATTCATTTGTTGGAATAGAAATTAATAAATCAAAAGAATGTATAAGTATAAATCAAAAACAGTATATAGAAATGTTGATAAATAGATTTAATTTGTCAGATGCAAATGCCAGTAGTACACCTGCAGATGTAAATGTACAACTGTCAAAGAATTCCACTGAAGTGCCTATTAATTTTCCTTATAGAGAGGCAGTGGGAGCATTATTATTTTTGACCTCTGTATCTAGACCTGATATAGCCTATGCTGTGAATGTTGTAAGTAGGTATGTTAATAACCCAGGAACAACACATGTAACTGCCTTAAAAAGAATAATACGTTACCTAATTAATACAAAAGATATGTCGATTGTTTATAATTTTAATTGTAATTCAGAATTAATTGGATATTCTGATGCTGATTTTGCTGGTGACCTAGACACTAGGAAATCGAATACAGGATATATGTTTTTAATGAATGGGGGTCCCATTACTTGGTCAAGTCGCAAGCAAAACACTATTGCTTTGTCTACGACAGAGTCTGAGTACATTGCTGCCAGTGAGGCTGCGAAGGAAATATTATGGCTTAAACAGTTTTTGTTAGATATAGGAGAGTCACAATCCTGTATTACTTTGAATGTTGACAATCAAAGTGCGATTAAATTGATTAATAATCCTGTGTTTCATAAACGAAGTAAACATATTGATATAAAATACAACTTTGTATGAGAACATGTTGAGAAGAACTTTTACTTAAATATTACAGAAAAGATACTAAAGAAATGTTAAAGTGAATGTTGATCTTGCATATTTAGATAATAAGAGTTATAGTTATTATTATGAAGAAGTGTTTACTAATAGTATTAATGGATAGGTAGCACCTTGTAAATTTAAGTGGGAGTATTAAGTATATAAATTTAAAGGTGTCTTCATAAACACTATTTCATTTGCTAGCTTTGTAAACAAACCAATGTTGATTAAAACTTTCACCGCTTGGTGCGCTGGTGTTCTCTCTCTCTGCCCGTGTAAATTATAAGATTGTCGTGTCTCTGTCGAAATATAATATCTATAGGAATTCTTACTTGCATTTCATTAAATATAACCTTAATCTAACAAACATTAGCTAAATATTAAAATGTGAATAGCATTCATCAACTCAATTTAAATAAATAATAATAAATGACTTACATTTTAAACAAACGGGATTTTCCTTTGGGTGGAAGTTGGAGAACTATTTCGGCAGTGTTTCTGGCACGAGATTGTGCTCCTGGTCAGTCTTCGATCGTGTAAGTACTTAATATTCACGTTTGTTTCCCCCATAAAAGGTGTGTCTCCGCGTGATCTCGATAAACATCATCAGCGCATACATGCTGATACAGCATTTAGATCAAACTGCATCCATACTGTGCCAAATAAGAATGGATCAGTATAATCAAATACCCCGGTTTTGCTTCCACAATATTATTCTGAAGTTTACCGAGTGTAGTTACTCATGATCAATATGTTCAATGAACAAACAATATTACCTTTTTTATTATTATATTGAAATTGAAAGTATTGATATTGAAACTATAAATATGTCAATGTAGCAAAATAACTATTTATTTACTCTAAACTAGTTTATACAACCGGATTTGCTCGTACTTTAGTAGGTACGTACTCGTAGTAGACTAGATAATATCTCATGAGTTCGCTTGCTCTCTGATCGTTTTAAATTTTCATTCACATATCAAATGTCCTACACCCAAAGGTCTGAAAGTATTTTTTTTGTTGTCTGAAAGAAAAACAAATTTGAATTGTATCGTCATGGTGTATCATACATCAGTATGTGCAATAAATAATATTATTCATCTATCTATAACTTATACTATGATCATATATATATATGTATATATATATATATATATAAACAAAGACAGATCAAGTAACTCGCGGCGCCGCTGCATATTTAGAAAAGAACTGAAGAATACAACTCAGTATTTTTGTACTCATTTTAAACCCTATAAAATCAATTACGAATTATAGGTACATATATAAAGGACGTAAAAACTAACTAGCTTCAGTGTTTTTAGCGACGCGAGGAGAACTTTTCTACAACGTCGGTAAGTAACAGTTTAGTCAATAATTTTATATGTGTATTCTTCAATTAAGGTAAACTTTTTGTAAACTATTAATAATTATTTTATGGTCATTCGTAATTTTAAAAACGATGTATTTATCTTTACAGGACACTGAAGATCTCTTCAACTTTCTTCCCAATGAATCAAATCCAGTTCAAAAACAAGGAACAAAAACACTGGGTCTCGAAACTGCAACTCGCAAAAGATCAAGATTGGAACAAACAATCTATTCATTTATAAAAAAGCCGGTCAAGCGAGGATCGAAAATAATTAAAATAGAAATTTACGACCAGTACCCAAAATCGGAAGATTCAATTTGCTCTTGCGCAGCCGAAGTGTGTGTTCAGCACGTGGTGAGAAGTATGATCATCGATGACATATACAACGCTGTGAAGGATATTATAAATAAAATCCAGGACGAGCTTATGATACAATCGAATTTATAATATTTGAACTTTGTAAATAGGGAATATTTTAAAAGTTTATAATAATAATAATAAGTTTATTGCACAAAGAAAACACGAATAACACGTTACAACAGAAAACAGAAAACAAATTGCAGGAATTGGATTGTGCATTGAAAGAAGTGCACTTTTAAATTTTACAAAGGCCCCCAAACTAGGCTGTGCCTGTATCTTGGGCAGCCAAATATAATTTAAAATATCAACAATAGTTATTATTACACATGCAGTTATCAATAAGAACAAATAAAGAAATAAAAAATAAAAATCAATTTTAACTTATGATGGATGTGGGTTATTTAGATGAGTAGGTACAATGTAAATAGCAGTAAGAAGATCAAGTAACAGCTTCGAAACATCAATTACAAAATTAGGTTTTCTGCAGCAAAGTAGTCAATCGATTTAAGCCACTTTGTTAGGATTATTTTAGCTTCCGGTACTGTACATTCTTTGATATTAGAAAAACTAACCGCTGTGTTATAAATGTAAGCTCTCATTGACTAACCTAATCTACTTGCAAACTGGGTGTGTACTGATGGCAGTGGAATTCTATAAACCCGTTTTTTTAAGATAATATTGTACATGTCGGAGTTGATAAGACGTTTGTGCGTTAACAGACAACTTTATAGAATAAATAGTTGGCGGATCGGCAGTACTTCAGCTTCCTTGTAAAGGTCTGATGTTGGGTATCGATTATGTTTTTTAAGCATAATTTTAAGTAAGGACCTATTCGCGCGTTCTAATTCCAGAAGTGTAGTTTTGGCAACACCTCCCCAGACTGAGATACAGTATGTGGTGATGGATTCACACAAAGCTTTGTAAATAACAGTCAACAGTTCTTTGTTGGCTGAGTCTCTTACTTTCCTGATGATGCCTGAAATCTTTCTAACTCGTTTAGAGAGACACTGTATGTGCTTCTTAAAGTTGAGATTCTCGTCGACCATAATCCCAAGGTATTTAATTACATTAGTACGAACGATGAAGTTGCAGGTACAGGGTTGAAAGGAGACAGAGTTACAGGAGTGTATCTTAAATGTTATCTGCGTAGATAGGAGGACTTGTAGCAGCCGTTTTATGGAAACAAATAAATTTCGTCTTTGTATCGTTTAGTGTAAGTAGATTGGCTTTCAGCCAGTCCTTAATAGCTGACATTCCAGATTCTGCGTGTTGAAGTGTGTTATCCCAGTCTTTTCCTTTAAAAAGTATCACAGTGTCGTCAGCGTAGCATATTGTCTTGGCATTGGTCAGTGGTACATCGTGAAGATCGTTCATATATATGATAAAAAGAGTAGGACCGAGTATGCTTCCCTGAGGGACGCCGAAATGAATAGGCAAGCGATCGCTTTTGTATCGACCAACCTTCGTTACCTGCTGCCTGTCAGATAAATAGCTCTTAAACCATTCGAGCGCGAGGCCTCTTACGCCTATACTCGCTAGCTTCTGATATAAAATTTTTGGGGACACGGTGTCAAAGGCCTTGGCTAAGTCCAGAAATACTCCCACGCACTTTAGCCCTTCGTCCAGATTCTCAGAAATAAGCTCTGTCAGGAGTGTGACGGCATCTTCTGTGGATTTGTTACGCCTAAAACCGAATTGCCTGGGTGATAAAGTTCCATTTAATTCAATGAAGCTAGTTATACGTTTGTTAACGATTTTCTCCAATATTTTGGAGAAAAGGCTAAGTAACGAAATCGGTCTGTAGTTGCCAGGTACATTCTTGAGTCCCTCTTTATAAATTGGAGAAACTAGAGCTGTTTTCCATACCTTAGGAAAGCAGCCAGTTTCAAGGCTTAAGTTGTACAGGTGAACCAAGGGCTCGCTCAATATGCTTCTGGCTAGCTTTACAAGGACTGTAGTGATTCCATCGACATCAGGAGCGCTATCAATTCGTAGCTGATCTATGAGGCTAAGGACCTCATATTGGTCAGTTGGTTCCATAAAAAAAGGGCTTGCAGGAGCGTTAGTACATTTAATTTTAGAAGCCAAATTATTTTCAGATTCACCGGTTTTTTTTAAAATGTTATTTGCTAATTTTTAACCAATCTCTGAAAAAAAAGCATTACATTTATTAAGAGATGCGTTAGGGTTGTGTGCCGAGGATATTAGTTCTGTTGCTTGTGTAGTTTTGTTATTGATATTACAAATTTTCTTTATCGATTTCCAGAGCTTTTTAGTGTCTCTACTGTTGTTTTGTAATTCATCTCTTTCGTGAGCCAGTTTTACCTTTCTGATTATATCGATGTAAAGTAAAAGTTTCTGTACCGTTGGTATGTGACTTTTGCAGTTTCATTGTTTGGGTCTTGTTTTACTTTAGCGTGGAGCCTGTCTTTATGTCGGGAGCATCTGAGCAAACCCTGAGTCATCCACGGCTTTTTGGTGTACTGTGATCTACTTATTCTTACGAGTTTTGTGTGTTTAGTAATGGTATTAGTAATGGTGGCCATAAAAACTTCAGCTGCTTTGTCAACAGAGGTAAGGGAGGTAATTGTATTCCAATCCACCAAAGATCATTGCAAACACCGTCATAATCAATTACAGTTTTAAATTGAGTTCGACTGCCTTTATTCTGTATTGACTTAGTAGCGAGACCTACTATTGCAATCTTATGATCTGTGATGTCAGGGTCGCATACGACACCAATGGTCTCACTTTTATGTCTGACGAATATGTGGTCAAGACATGCGTTCAAGCGAGTAGGAATGGTGATGGCTGGCTCTAGTCCATGTTCTGCACATAGACAAAGATATTCGTTTGCATCCGAGTCAAGAATATTAATATTTATGTCACCCGCTATTACCAAACACTGACTACTCTTAAGCGATAGTAGATTTTCTTCGAGGGAATGGAGAAAGTTGTTCAAGTTTCTAAACGATGGAGATCTGTAAATACCCAAAACATTGATATTATCGCCGATATTTAGCAAAAGACAACAAGCATCATTAAGGACTGGTTCTGTCACAACAACGTGCCACGAGGATTTAACATAAACGACTACGCCACCATTTTGGTTTATGTTCTGTTTAGTTGAGTATGTAGTGTACCCTGGGATTAGTTCCAAAACAGTGGAGTCATTTAGTCTACACTCCGTTAAAATAAGGACGTCAAACGCTAGGTTCAGCCTAGATATATATACCGAAAAGGCATCAAAGTTTTTGTTAATGCTTCTGATGTTGATTTTCAGTACCTTAAAGTTATAGATTGGTGTTATCAATGTTTTGCAGATGTCCGGTTCGAGTATCTCGTGGCATGCTATATCAGGAATATTGTCAATATCATTGCCAAGGTCCAATGTACCCATGTTGAGGTAGTGGTTGTACAGCGAGAGTTGCGTCCATGCTACTGGTAAAATTAGCTCCAGAGAAAGAGCGCGAATTACGAAATTTAATAATTGGAAGCAGAGAGTAGTTAAAGTTGATTTGTGTTAGATTTGTTGTAAGAATTAATTGATATTTCGTAGCATCACCAAACCCATAATAACAATTTACATAAAGAGATGTCGAAGTTTTGTATACATGAAGTGGTTTGTAAGATATCATTTGCTCACGGGAAAATATTTTCTGAGGCAAGATACTAATTAAATATATTTTTTACTGTGCTGTAGAAAAAATAAACAATGAAGAATGATTAATTAAACCTTCGATAAAAAAATTGTGCTGACTATTAAACAGAAGAATAATCTTAATTCTATGTTTGTAATTTGAACATGTGTTTGAAGATAACAAAATGAGTCCCTTAATCAAGACTGGTTTATAGGCAAGGTATACAATAAGCGTAAGTACAAAAGGGTTAGGAACAGATCGGATGGTTTTGAAAGGCCGGGGGAGTATTATTTTGGGTCTCAAGTTTATCAAGTATAGCTGTTGAGGTAATGTGGAGAACAGAGCTTGTTTCAGTGCGTCGCATAAATATGTTGCCGTTAGATGTCCATACAAACTTGAAGCGGAGTTTGCTGCCGACTTTTCGGGCCTTACTGAATAGAATCCTATTTTCTTTTGTCAGGTGTTCATTGAAGTAAACGCGTCGAGGAGCACCCGGGAGGTTTAACTTGTCCGTAGTGAGGCCGCGTCGTAGACGTGCAGCACGAAGCAGCTGGTCACGGGGTGAGCGACGCGTCATTGTTACCACGATAGGCCGGGGGCGCTCCAGCGCGCCATCGCCGCTGCGGGCGCCCACGCGCCTCACGTCGTCTACGTCTCGAAGTTCCAGCTCCAATCCTAGCGTACTAGATATGACACTTACCATTATATATACTTATATTGCTATAGTTAGTTAACTACAGAATTGATAGAAATTTCATCAGACTTAATTTTGTTTTCATGTCATCGCTAACGCATTCGTAAAATCTGTTAAAACAAGAAAATTTAGTTAAGCGTTGAGAATACTGTGCCTGGTGCCCCTGCCCATTACTACCCGCCTAAAATAATATAGAGACGAAAATTGTTGTTTTAAATTTCTAACTAGTTATGATCATAAGACATGTCACACATATAAAGATTCAAAATATTGTACTATATTTATAGTAGGTAGCGTACCTATATTCGAGTAAAAAGGTGATTCTTTTTTACTGGGTGACAAGTAAGGGTAATTATGTTTTATTGGTATAATGTTTTCTAAATTATTAGGTAGATAATTAATACAATTTGTTTTACAAAGTGATACTTTTCTAGAAGGAATTTATATTAAAATTTATTTCTTAAATCTTTATTTTGAATAAAATATTAGGTTTTGCCGAAGACTATAACAAAATAATTATAAACTGTAGACATGAACTAATCCTGCAAAGGACTAGTTCTGTGTTAAACTGTGTTATTTTAGAAAACAATGATACTATAGAAATTGGCATTCAAAAATTCTATGGCGCGTTCCTCATGTTAAAGTTTCCGATGGAAATAAACTGTTGCTACTAAAACATTTGGAAAAAAATCGTACAGTACAATTAGCGTTTCGAAATTGGGATTTGTATGAGTACCCGTTATTACCAAGAACTACAAAGCATTCATGGTCAGTCAAAACTGCGTCTCAATTAGAGAAACCAAGATTTGTAATTTTAGGATTACAAACTGCTAGAAAATCAAATACAGCTAAAAGTTTGTCGTCATTCGATCATTGTAACGTTACTAACCTCAGGCTATTTTTGAATTCACAATATTTTCCATATGACTCACTAAACTTGAAATTTGACGAAAATAAATACAATATATTATATGAAATGTATGCTAACTTTCGTCAGTCGTATTACAAGGCTGGAATTGATCCGTTGCTTGATTTGGTACAATTTAAAGAAAAGGGCTCCGCTTTTTGTAATCGACTGCTCTAGACAAAACGATACGATTAAAACTGGTCCTGTCGATGTTCGAATAGAAATTGAATGTTCTGAAGTTATACCAGAAAACAACTGCTTATTGTCTAATTATTAATGATCGTATTTTTGAATACCAACCACTAAGCAATATTGTAAGAAAATTAACATGAGTATTATTAACATCGCAATCGTGGATGTGCAAGGATTCAAAACTGAGCAAAACGAATTAATTCCTAAAGAAATATCTATTATGAGCTATGATAAGATTATTGTACTTTTGATTAAACCGCCATTTCCATTTTATAACTTAACTAAAAAAGAACGCATAAAAGCTTCTTGGATAGAAAGGAATAGAGGAATTTATTGGAATCAAGGATTTGTGCCCTATGCCAGTTACAAGAACGTCGTAGGAATTTTTTTTGGAAAATAAATATACTTTTACTAAAGGCTATGAAAAAGTATCATGGATAAAAGATATGTTTAATAACTATAATGTACATAATTTAGAAGATAGACAATATCCTAGTTTAGAAACTTTGTATAACAAATATTCAACTTCAACTGATATTTTAAGCTGTATATATCATGAACATATTTGTGCTTTAAAAAATGTACTCTGTTTAAATAAGTGGTGTAAAAAAAATGAAACAGTTATTATTTAATTGAATATACTAATAAAAAATAAATTATGGTGTTTTATATCGACTCTCATTGATTATAAGTAATTTAAAATAATAATTACTTGACTGAACTAAATAATTACTAAAGATTAACTCAATAATGGCTATAATAATCTGTAGGTACCTACTAGGTACACTCTCTAAGAGCAGACGACGACTATAATAGAAAGCAAAATCTAATAGATTTAATGAAACTTGTGTACATATTAATAGACCCTTAAAATATTAAAAATGTTTTATTTGCGTTTGCGATAATAGCATAGGATAGGTATTATTTAAAGGAATTAGAAGACGAGTTTTCGGATGTAACCTAGTCATCAATTCAATGTGTAAAATTGGGGGATTCTGGATTCCTTGATCCAGAATACCCAATTTTACACTACTTAGGCGATAACACACAGCCTTGTGGGACACCAGCATTTATGGACTTGGAGTCTGAGCAAGCACCGTCGACTACGACCTTAATGCTCCGGTCCACAAGGAAACTGGTGACCCAATTACAGAGTTTCACGGGAAGCCCATAGGAAGGAAGCTTTGAAAGAAGCGCTCTATGCCACACCCAATCGAAGGCTTTTGCAATATCCAAACTAACCGCCAAAGCTTCCCCCTTTGTCTCTATTGCCTTTGCCCACCTGTGAGTCAGGTAAACAAGAAGATCGCCCGCTGAGCGGCCGCGACGGAAACCGTACTGTCGGTCGCTAATCAGCTCACGATCCTCTAAGTACCGAAGGAGCTGGCTGTTAATAATGGATTCCATTATCTTAGAGAACAAGGGGGTTATAGCTATAAGCCTATAGTTGGTAGGGTTTGAGCGGTCACCTTTTTTAGGTATCGGGTGGACTAAAGCTGCCTTTCATAAAAACGGGACTACGCCTAATGAATATAAGTGCCGAAATAGATGCGTTAGAACCGGTGCCAACTCTGGAGCACATGTCCTCAACACTATAGGTGGTATTCCGTCAGGCCCAGTCGACTTATGGATATCGAGAGAGAAAAGTGCTTTACGCACTGAGCTTTGTAAGAACCGAACATCTCGCATTGAGCTCTCGCACCGCGGGGTGGTCGGTGGTTCGTTTCCCCCGTCATCTAAAATAGAGTTGGACGCAAAGATACAACCAAGTAGATCGGCCTTTTCTTTTGCGTCGTGAGCCAACGAATCGTCATCCTTGCGGAGAGGTGGAAAAGATGGCTTGCAGAAATTGCCCTGGACAGCCTTTGCGAGAGACCAGAATGCTCGGGTTCCCGAAGGAAGTCTCACCAATCTGTCGCCAATTCTGCCTATGTGCTCCGACTTCGCCTTGGCAATAACTCTTTTGAAGAACCGGGAGGCGGAGTTAAACTGCTTTTTTAAGGCACTGGAATTATCATTTCGTACAGCTGTCGCATTTGCCCAGGCTTGAAAGCATTCCTGCTTTCGGCGAGACGCCACTTTGCATGAACGATTAAACCAAGTCTGAGATCTGCCACCAACAGGAACAACAGAGGATAGAAAAAAGGTCCATCTCCTGGAGCACGACATCAACACCAGAATCGGCAACAGTTTTGGGATCATCCACTGCGAAGCAACCCGCCTCCAAGGGTAAGACGCGAAGAAAGATCGCATCCCGTCCCAGTCTGCTGACCTGTAGTGCCATACTCGACGACAGCCACCAGTTCGCGGCCGTAGTGTGCGCGTGAGTGGCACAGAACTCCGAACGAGGCAATGGTCTGATGAGCCAAGCGGGGCTTCAACGGAGACCTGGTAATCATTCTGATGAGAGGTCAGCAGAAGGCCCAACAGGGAAGGTATATGGTTCTCCACATCAGGGACTCGCGTGGGCGAAGCAACCAACTGTGTCAAACCATATGCCAATGCGAAGTCGTGAGCAGATCTCCTCGCATGATCGGTGGTGCGTGAACCAAGCCATACAGCATGGTGGGCGTTGAAATCGC
This sequence comes from Glyphodes perspectalis, assembly GCA_951394215.1. Classification (NCBI taxonomy): domain Eukaryota; kingdom Metazoa; phylum Arthropoda; class Insecta; order Lepidoptera; family Crambidae; genus Glyphodes; species Glyphodes perspectalis. The sequence goes on from OX596224.1 coordinate 10,685,101, forward strand.
CAAGGATCACGATCTCTCCCCCCGCGCGCGCCACTTGCAACGTTAAGATGGTTTTTTACTGTGCTCCACAATTTTAATTGTATAAAGCGTTCAAACTGCTAATACTGTGCTGTGCTACGTACCATTCTAAGGAGGAACTGAATACCCATCTATTAGTGCCACTATTTTCCACAAGCCACCCAGCATCGGTGAGAATTATCAAGAAATATCATAATTCAACCAAACGGTATGCAGAATTAAATATCATCGATCTCGGTAAGCGACAAAAGACTACCTACCCGACGTGAGTCTTAACTGTGCGATGAAGCTCCCCCAAGACGGCGCGACCGTAGCCGAGCGTCACGCACCTACCGACGTGACCGCTTACACCTACAGTGCTCTAACGCCTGCAGCTTTGCGGAGGCAACGCTAACGCAGCTCGCTCTTGCTATTTCTGTGCGCTGTCTCTGGACTTGTATTAACTACTCAACTCCACAATGCCTAAAGTGCAAAGATCACTTCCTACCACTCCGTGTGCAGAAGCCCAGCGTGTCTTCACTCAAGATATACGCATTACCCGCAGTGAATCGGATACGGAGATCACTAACATCACCCCTAGAAATAAGCGCCAACGAGCAGAGTTTTCACCGGACAGTCCCAAAACAACCAAGGCTGATTCATTTGAGAGCAAAATTTTGAACATGCTCACCACATGGAAAAAACATCAAGAATGAAAAAACATCAATGAAGTCAAGCAGCAAAACAGGGAGATCAAAAAGAGTAATAAGGAAATTGAATGCTCAATCGAGTATATTAATAAAGAATACGAATCCATGAGACTAATGATCAACAAACTTGGGCAAGAGTGGTCCGAACAGCGGTCTTACATCACAGAGCTTGAAAAAAAAATAGTTGACATACAACAGCACTCAAGACCGGCTGCCATTGAGATACGCAACATACCTACCCAGGATACGAAGACTAGCCAAGATCTGACTGCCATTGTGCTCGCGACCTGTAAAACCATCCAGGTTGAAGTTAGCCCCTCGGAAATAAGAGATATCTATAGGCAACCTGGAATGAAAGAACAAAACAGACCTATTGTAGCTAAATTCCTGACAGTGCCAACCAAGAATAAAGTATTGCAAGCAACGCGGGCCTTCAACAAAGGACGTCTAGTCCGGGAAAAGCTAAACTCTGGGTATGTGGGCCTTAAAGGACAGGTGCAACCTCTCTACATAGCCGAGCACTTACTGGTGAGCCAGAGGAAACTTTTTCATGAAGCACGTAATTTTGCAAAACTCCACAGCTACAAATTCTGCTGGATCCAAAATGGAAAGATTCTCTTGCGTGAAACTGAAAACACGAAACCAATTCCTATCTTCTCAATGTCCTCCATGGAAAAATTGCTTAAGCCAACAGAGTAGTGACTACACTTGTAATCTCTTACTACTGCTTATTATTATGTTTGCCAAGCTACTACTCTCAATTCCCTATTGGAATACCTTAATTTTTAATTACAATAGTCTAGATATACATGCCTTGCCTTATATACTATTTTTTATTAATAATTTATAAATAATACATAAACACACACACAGCATTTTTAGACATATACTTGTTCTATTGCTTTGTACATTTTATATATTAACTCTCACAATACTCAACATTAATATAAACTCATTACACACTTCTTACAGATTTCCGTTGTACCTACCACGAGTACGTGTACTTTTGAACACATTAACAAATGCTCTATACTATTGTGCCTGGGTCCATACCAGTTGCGATTTCCATTACGAAATACTTGCCAATAAAATTAATCTTAAGCCCTTTTATAAATTACCTTGTGCGAGCGAGCACTAGGACAGCGACAATTTTTGCCGATTAAGAGGCGCTAGAATTAATTCTGACATCGATGAGTTTACCATATCTGAGTCAAGATTTTGTAAACCAGAAGAATGCCCTTCTCTTGTCCCCTTGAGAAACACCTCGATATTTATGCAAAATATTCGTAGTATTTCGTGCAACTGGAACAATCTATTAATATTGTTTAACCGGATGCAAGCAAAAATTTATATAATTATACTTACTGAGTGCTGGGTGTCTTGCGCTACGGTTCTGCCCCCCTACAGTGGCTACTTAACTCACAGCTCTAAGATAAACCGAACCCAAAATGACGGTATAGTTGTCTACTTTAAGAGCGGTCTGGGTTTAAGAGTGGAGAAGCCTGTCGTGCATGGAGCGAACTGTCTTGTGCTAAAATCAGGTAGTGAACTGGTGATTGTTGCTATCTATCGGTCTCCGGCGAATAGAGATATCACCAACTTCTTACAGTTCCTTAATGCTCTACTAAGTTCGCTGGAAAACTACAGTAACATCATCCTAGTGGGTGACATTAACGTCGATATCAAAGAAAATACGCAAGACCTAAGATCCTCCGAATACCTTGATTTGACCGCATTTTAAGGCCTTTTACCAGCACACTTACTCCCCACGCGTAACAATAATTGCTTGGATCATGTACTATTAAAGACGAAATTGCGTTCAATCACACTCATAATTCAAAACTCGGTCTCCGATCATGATTCGATTTTGCTTAGCCTTAACAAAAAACGCCAAATAGAACTTCGTTCAGTGACGCGCATAAACGAAGATAATCTAGCTAAGGATATGCTTCATTTAAGCTTCGAAGGCGTTTATGAAGTAAGCAACCCAGATACTGCTGCCTCACGCTTTGTTCGTACACTTTCTGGTTTAATATTAAATAACTCTTATACAGCGTGTAAAAAAAGCCTTAACGAAGCCTTGAACCACGCATTTCACTCTTATAACTGAGTATTATACTCAAATATTATTGCAGGGAAACGACTTTTAATTTTATGCATAAAAAAACGGTAGTTTTCTAGACCACGCAATGTACGTCGCGCAAGCGCGGGCGCGTGCGCGGGAGGATAGGCATCCCCGCTCTCTCGCTAGGTACCTACGCGACGCGAGCGCGTGTGTGCGATGGAAACTTGACTGATATTATACTAATTATTTCACACGTAAAAACACTTTTTTGTATGTACGAAGTCAATGTAAGTACTTACCTAGTGCTCATCGTTGTCATCCAGTGTAGGTCTCTCCAAGCGGATAAGATGTGGCTCGAACTGGCGACCCGCTACGGGTAAACAAACACGCGCCCTGTACAGCGTGTTGCGAAGCGCCCGGTCCAGGAGTCCTTCTTGAACTGCTTTTCTTTTGAGTTCGTCAAAAACGTGGATGATCTTTTGACGCATTTCATCAGCTGACTCACAGGGGCGGTCGAAAACTCACGGCCCTATATAACGGGCGCTATAGGCTGGTTCTAACAACCACTGCATTGCCCGAGTGATCACTCGAGGATCACGAGGCTGATATGCATTAGGATATTCTATCCCATACAGCCGCAGTGCCACGGAAGCATTTCCATGGGCCATGCCGTAACAATACACCATATTGACGTACTCGCGGGCGCTTTTTGCATAAAAAGTCATTTTGGACACTTATCACAACACAGCACAACTAATATCACTCAACTCGACACGAAAACACTTAAGAAAACTACATAACAATACAAAATCACAAAATTATCCGAAATCAATACGCATCCGAAGTCGTATGAAACCGAACTGAACTACGTCAATAATAAGAAAAAACCGTCGCTCCTTTAAAGTAAACAAACGCGGCTGACCAATCAGCGCACGCGATCCGGTTATTGCCGCCTCGCCTAGTGTTGTCGTATTATTGACGATTAAGCTACATCTGTTTTGTTTGCAATTATTTACAAAATCAGATTTGCCTACGTGTTAGCAACTGGTTTAATTGTTTGATACTACTTACACCAATTGTAAAAAAAAAACGTAGTGCAGTTTTAGTTGTTACTAATGTAATAAGTTTCTTCAAAATAATAATTCTGCTAAACAAAAATCAAATCAAACGAGCTATTAAGCCTGCAATAATAATAACGCGTTGTTGAAATGTTTCTAAGGCCAGGCGTAAATTTTTGTAATTCCCGCTGACATTTATTTAACAATTTTATTATAAATTTACTTGAGTCTAGGCATTTTGGGTTACAGGTTGCCTTAGTTTTCACCTGATGATTAGTGTTGTTGTTTGCCTAGCAGACTTCAATACTTCTCAATTCACACTTGGGTTAGAGGAGCCCAGTACGTAAAATAAAATTGTAATAATTTATGCTTGTATCCCACGGACTAGTAAAAACGACGGACTCCACGCTGTGATACTATAGCGTGAAGCCACGTTTATACATGTGTGAGTGAGATACTTATGGATACCAGATATCGGATATCTGTCAGTTGGAGCACTTATTGTATCAATGTGTGACGTAAGTTACTAGTCAAGGTGGAGCACCTGAGGAGCTTCAATGACTAGTTAGTGGCGCGGAGTCCTTCTTTTTTTACTAGTCCGAGTTGTATCCAAAATAAATTTACGTTTATTTATCGTCAATAAGTTCGTTCTTAAAGCAGAAAGAGGAAATTGCCAGAGTATTCTTTCAGGCGCTGGGGAATGCTCTAATTGTATGAAAAAAAAAGTTCAATTTATTTGAAATCCTGACTAAAAATTAGACTGGGTTCGAGTAAATTGGAAAGAATAACTGTATTTACTACCAACCTTGTATTAATTACTACGTAATTTCATCTTTTGAATAATAAATAATCGAATTTGAAAAAATCCAAATTAAATTCCTTATAAATTTTATTGCTATTAGTTTTCCTATAGGAGTGTCGCGCTACGCGCGTAAGATCCATCATTCTACAAACACATGTACAATTATCTTTTCTGACATCGTATAAATAATAAATGCGGTATTATGTCAGGACCTGGGAGTCCTTAACATGACCTAAGTTCCCCAACTGAGGTTATGGGTACATAATGCATTCCCAGGGTCGAAAGAAAAAGGTGATTGGTGTATTTAGTTACTATTTACATGTTAATTACAGGTATCTAAGCAATATACCTAGATAACTAATAAAGTTGATGAAAACTAGGCTTTGAGCGATCAGCTGGGATGGCCCGACCGCGCCCGCGAGTCGTTGCCCTCGGATACGCGAGTGGTACACAGAACAGCTGAGGCGCGCGCGCGTGTGCGTACGCTGTGTAGTATCCGCGCAGCCGCTACAGGGGATAGTGACTGTGTGTGCGCGTGCGATGTACATTGCAGGCCGTGATTTGTAAGGCCTTATTTGCTAGAAAATATTCAAAATTAAGATATGGTTTTTTTGGAAGAAATGTTAGTAATAACGTTTTAATTTTTTTTATGTAAAAAACGTAGAATTTTTTTTTTATCTTTGAAGGTCAATATCTCAGAAACTATACATTTCCGAGGTATTTTTCAAGAACTAATGATGCTCGTAATGACCAGGAGAATATGTAGTTCACGGCTTCGTTAAGGTATTTTTTACACGCGTTATATACAATGTCCCTAAACGTAAACAAATTCTGAAACCGTGGATAACCCCGGGTCTACTTCGTTGCATTAGAAACCGAGATCGTTTACAACAAAAACTAAAACTAAACCCGACTGACGTTAATCATGGCTTTACTTACCGTAGGTATAGACATTTCCGTAACGACCTCCTCAAAAAAGTTAAAATAGATTATGAAAAATTATTACTAAAAAAAGCAAGTTCAAACAACAAGAAATTATGGAACACCATTAGAAAGATAACTTACACTGATAAACTAACATCCATCTTAACCCACGAACTTCTATCAATATATAACACACCCCTAGAAGCCACCAATTCCATTAACAACTATTTCGCCAATGTGGGCAAGTTTCTAGCCGAAAAAATAAGTTCCACAGAAGTAAATCATTTCGATGTCTCTCCTCCCAATACTGACCACTCTTTCGCTCTCTACCCCACTGATGAAACCGAGGTGGAAAATTTTATAATGTCCTTATCTGATGATAGCGCTGTGGGATGGGACAGTATCTCTAATAAGTTTCTCAAACAACATAGTTATTACTCATGTTATTACTCATGAGTTAATAGTCAAAACTCCTAGACTACTTTACCTATATTTAGTTTTTATGTAAACATAAAATATTTTTAAATTTGCGTAACTAAAAACATAAATGTAAACCTTTTTGTTGCAATCATGTCTCCTTTATATGAGTGGGGCCCTGTTGCCTGTAACACAGGTTCTCCTACCACAGGCAACAGTTGTCACCTGTTTCCGTAAATATTTAATATGCATTTCTGTACTTACCCTAAGAAACGATGTAACTTTTATGTGTCAATAAAGATATTATTATTATTATTATTATATCTCTGCGGATGGGATCTACCGTAACACTGAATCTACAGACATCTGGACAAGGTCGAGCAGGCGGTCGGTTTCAGCATTACCCCTATGGGACCTGTAAAGGCACGCATAGACGCGGGGGTGGTCGTCACAGTCTACACGCAACCATACAATCGAGAGGCCCCGATCTTAAAAAATGCTGAGGCGGCGACAACTAATATCCCCTCTAATATACACGCACACCCCAGCCCGTGCCACGAAGGAGTGTTCCAAAATGTATTCCGGGTAAGAGAGGTAAGAGGTGTCCGCTGGAGGAGATATCTGAGTCTCAGTCAAAATGAGCAAGGCCGGCTTTTCTGACTCAAGGTGATGATGGACAGCGTCTAAATGGTGTGTAAACCCCTAATATTGCAGAAGTCCACCGTAAGTGTGTTAGGGAGAGCCGTATTGGGTGTTTTCCTGCCTCCATTGCCCCTAGCATGAAATGGATTTAGCGCGGTTTTGCCCCCCCAGAATACAAAGGGCAGCCTGAGCGTCCACCCTCAGACGTGGAAGATCCTGAGTGTGGACGCCTAGGGGGGGATTCTCCAACCCTAACGCAGCTAATACCCCCCTGGGGTATCATATTTTTACTATCTTATTTCACACCAGGCCCACTTTGAAACATGGTTCAAAGTTAAATATGATTCTTATAACTTTGTTAATACTGTTGTTGAAAAAAGTAACTACCGAGTTTCTTGCCGGATTCTTCTCGGTAGATGCAACATTCCGAACCGGTGGTAGAATCATATCACTTTGAACTGTTTTTGACGATTTATAAGTGTTTCTTTGAAACCTATATAAATAAAGAATTTTTTGACTTTGACTTTGACTTTGGTCGTGGTATCTCTCCGGTCGAGCCGGCTCATTCATGCAACAGCCAAAGCCGCTGCTTGGCTCTACCACGGTTATATTTATATTTCATAATAGAATAGTGAAAATTAAACATGTGACTTTTAGATATTTCTAAAACGGAAAATCCAATGTATATAGGTTTATCTAGAGTAATACTTTCAGGTTTCATTTGAATAGCTATTTAACTAATAGGACAATTATTATTTATATTACTGTAGTCTCTAACTAGTTATTAGGAAAGTCAAACGAATGATAGATTTTGGAAATTAGAATTTATTAAATGATCGCGTGTGTACAGTGGCCTGCCTATGTGCGACTAACTCGGATTCTCACGATCCGCGCAAACATAGTATCTTGTTACACTTGTGTAGTTACAGTATTCCCCCCCCAAAATTCTAAAAAGGAAACAAAGAATTTTGACAAATTTAAGCGAAAGTAAAACGTTACTAAAATATTGCATAAAGTAATTACCTACTATAACACAAACAGTTACATATAGGCACATATGTGTCTGCTGGTAGGGATCAAGTAACACACTACACATAATTACTGAGTAAGACATTTGTTCATACAGAATGCCCTAGATTACAATAATAAAGATATAATTAAGTTATTTATAGATTTCACTAGACAAAATTAAGTGTTAAAAATATCTTTACTGTGTAAAACAAAATGAAGAAAAAAAGGAATACACAACAAGTACTCAAAAGAGTCAATAAATGTAAAATATGCAAAATCATTTATATAAAGTTGTATATTTTGTAAATTCGTATAAATTGGTAGTTTACTCATATCTTTCGTTGTATAATATGTAAAACTATGGTATATATTGGTAATTAACATGTCACAATAAATTGACAATACACGAAACATAAAAAATAAAATATACACGGTATCAGAGTAAGGAAAAGAACAAAATAGAATTTGACTTTATACTTTGCAGTTAGTCAAATACTATTTGCTTACATTTCAAAAGACACACTATTAAAACACGCGAACTGATATCACCGCACTTAACTAATCTCTATCTTAGTCGGTGGTTGGGATACATCTGGTGGCCTTCGAAAACTTGCCCTGGTGGCCTGCGCCACCTGTAAGGCACGCTCCTGCACGATGTCCAACCGCGTCTTCATCCATTTTTTAACTCGAGTGGTGCCGTATCGGCAGATGAAGTATAGAAAAATGACCGTAACCATCACGAGTACCACGGCTCAGCCAATATAAGACCGAACCATGTGTTACTTAATCGCTGCTTCGGATTGAGCCGTGATGACTTCCTCCTTATTAAAAGTATTTCCCATTTTAATAAAAATTAAACGCAATATTATAGACGTTTTAACGATTGAAGTGTGAGTAACAGAAATAAATTATTTGACCAAATATTCTTTAATGTAAATTACGCTGACCTTATTAAAACTACAAATTGAAACGTACGGGCTTTTTCGATGTACGGCCGCTACGCGTAGTGTAGCTGAGCGGGCGGCTATCGCTTTCCGCTCCGTCTGTAATAATATCGCTGCTTGTTTCATTATTTACCGTGCTATCCCTACTATTATCATTATTCATATTAGAACTGAAGCTAACATATGCTGGTTTTAAACGATCTATAGAGATATACACATTCCTATTATTTGGCATCTGAATTTGGTAAGTTTTTTCTTTCCTATCTAAAACTTTGAATGGACCCTCGTATGGAGGTTGTAAGGACTTCCGTACGAGGTCGCTTCTAACAAAAACGTGAGTACAAGTACTCAAATCGCTATGCACAAACACTGTGCGAGCGTCCTTATGTGTAGTAGGCTTAGCCTTAAGCTTGCTTATCAAGTTACGTAGATGTTCGACGTATTCGCAATAGTTTAATATTTTTGAATTAGGGTTATCAACAAAAAAATCTCCTGGTAATTTTAACGTCTGACCATAGGTTAACTCGGCAGCACTTACACTAGTGTCTGCACGCGGCGCTGCACGAAGTCCCAACATAACTATAGGTAGCTCCTCGACCCACGTCTTAGAATCCAACCTGGCCATAAGCGCGGCCTTTAGGGATCTATGCCACCTTTCGACCATCCCGTTACTTTGAGGATGGTAAGGTGTGGTACGGGTTTTGTAAATACCTAAACATTTCATTAACTGTTGAAAAACATTTCCTTCAAATTGCGTACCTCTGTCGCTTGTAAGCTGAACGGGGCAGCCAAAACGGGAAATCCAACCCTCAAAAATAACTTTGGCAATCGTTTCAGCACAAATATCCCGCACTGGAAACGCTTCCGGCCAACCTGTTTGACGATCTATAACGGTGACGAGGTACCTATAGTCCTGCAAAGAAATCGGCAACGGCCCTACAATGTCGACATGAATATGAGTAAAACGCTCCGCCAACGGAAAATGACCCAACTCTGATCTATTATGTCTGAAAACCTTTGCTCGTTGGCATGCAATACACGATTTAGCCCATTTGCCTACGTCAATATTAAGATTTACCCAGAAAAATCTTTCGCTCATTAATTTACGTGACGTACGAATTCCGGGATGACTAAGACTATGCACTGAATCGAATGCTATTCGTCTATAACGCTCTGGCAAATAAGGTCTAGCCCGATTGGTAGACATTTCACACCACACGGGAGAATCACATCCGGGCAGGAATAATTCTTTAAAAAATAATTTTCCAGAAATACTGCGCAACTTAGTAAATTCTTCATCGTCACATTGCGCACTGCTGATCGCAGCATAATCCAACGCCGTCGAGCATGTCACGGTCTCGACGCGTGATAGCGCGTCCGCTACTACATTTTTATCACCTACTATGTGTTTAATGCTCGTAGTGAACTCGCTAATAAAAATTAACTGCCTAACACGCCTTGGTAACTCACTATCACTACCAATCTTCGAAAATGCGAATACTAACGGTTTGTGGTCGGTGAAAATTACCAAATTTTGACCTTCTATCATATTCCTGAAATATTTAACAGCTAGGTAGACAGCGAGCAGCTCTCTATCATACGTACTGTATTTTTGCTGAGATGGCGACAGCTTTTTAGAGAAATAACCTAGAGGTGCCCATGAATTACCTACTTGCTGTTGCAACACCGCTCCCACGCTCGAACTCGATGCATCCGTCATAAGTGCAAGCGGAGTATCGGATATTGGATACGATAGTAACGCGGCGTTTTGCAACTTAGTTTTACACTGAATAAATGCTTCATTCGACCTTTCGTCCCATTGAATTTTAGTTTTATCTTTATTTTTGGAATGATGTAAAAATTTGTTTAATTCCATCTGATCTTCAACCGCATTAGGTAAATGTAACCGATAAAAATTGACCATACCCAAAAACCTTCGGAGTTGTTCAACGGTTTCTGGTTTCGGGAACTCACATATAGCGTCAACTTTGTGTTTTAGCGGTCGAATACCCTCGGTAGAAACTTCGAAACCTAAGAAATCTACCTTTGGTTGACCAAATGAGCATTTATTCATGTTAATAGTCAGTCCAAATTTATTTAATCGTTCGAAAACTAGGTTTAAATGCTTTTGATGCATTTTCATGTCAGAACTTGCAATTATGACGTCATCAAGGTAAGTATAAAGGAAATCTAAGCCCTCTAAAACAGTGTGATTCATAAACCGCTGAAATGTTTGCGCTGCATTACGCAGACCAAATGTCATGCGCGGGAACTCAAACAGTCCGAAAGGTGTTATAATGGCGGTTTTCTCTACATCGTCGGGGGCGACCATTATAAAATGGTATGCGCGATTAATATCGATTCGCGAAAATACACGTTTACCTTCTAACAAATAGGTAAAATCATGTAACCGGGGGATCGGGTACCTATCTGGTTTAGTTATAGCATTTAACGCCCTGTAATCCCCACAAGGTCGCAACTGGCCGTCTTTCTTTGGCACGACGTGTAGAGGACTTGCCCATGCACTTTTCGACGGTCTACAAATCCCTAACTGCTGCATAAGCTTAAATTCTTCCTTTACCTTGGCATATCTATGCGGTGGTAGCGGTCTTGCCTTAGCGTGTACCGGCGGGCCATTTGTCTCAATGTGATGGTAGATTGAGTGTTTAGGCGGCTCCTTAAACGAAACGGGTTTGGTGATATCAGGATACTGCGCTAAAATATCGAAAAAAGGATGAGATTTATCTATAGTTTTAACTGACTGTTCATCACTGCAAACAATAGAAGCTAAAACATTCAAATTTGTTACCTCATCAATCAACCTTCGTGAACTTACGTCAACTAATAATTTATAATGCGCTAAAAAATCTGCGCCCAATATTGGTTGGCGTACGTCAGCAATTATAAAATTCCATCGAAATTCTCTGCGCAACCCTAAATTCAAATTTAAAGTCTTTATACCATACGTATTGATTTTAGTCCCATTCGCTGCATATAAACTGTATTCGGTACACTTGTCACTATGATGCACAATACGTACTTTATTTCGGGGTAAAACGGACACGTTTGCACCAGTGTCGATCAGAAAACTTAAATTAGTACACTTATCTCTAACACTGAGGCGATGATTGGAAAACCTTATGCAGCTGGCCACCGCCGCTGGCTGCACGGCATTTAGTTTCCCTGCTCCGGCTTCTTCCACGCGCATGGTTGGATACATTTATACGCGTTCTCCTTGTACCGGAAATGATAGAAGCACATCCAGTTCTCGCGCGCTGCGGCGCGGCGAGGAGTGCTATTGCGATGTCCTGATCTTGACCGCTTCCGATATTTGCCACGTCCTCTGGACTTGGATCGAGATCGGTTCATTGACATCTCGTCCAACCGCTTGTTGATCTTGGCAATCTCGGCGATGATGCTTGTATTGCCTGACGATGACGCCGTATGCACCTCCGCTACACTGATTGGCCTCATCGTCTCCATAACCTTGTCCGCCACGGAGGCTAAAGTCTTTGGATCTTTGCTGTCCGTGACGACCAGAACTGCTCGAACTGAGGCTGGCAGGTGGTTTTGCCACAAGATGATAAGTGTGTCGTCGTTGACCTTGTCGCGAGCCAGCTCCATCATTCGCCGGAGGAGCTGAGAAGGGCGTTGATCCCCCAGCTCCATCTCGCCGATAAGCTTTTGAACCTGCCGGGCTTCCGACTCTTCATAGATGGCAAGTAACGACGCTTTGAGGTAGTGATACTTTCCATTTTCCGGTGGGCTTAACAAAATGTCGGTGATCTGTGACACCACGTGTTTCCCCAGCTTGGCGATGACAAGATGGTACTTCGCTGCGTCGGAGAGTCTCTGGCTATACAGTACTGATTCGGTCTGTATAAACCAGGTGCGCGGCTGGTCCTCCCAAAAGTCAGGAATGCGCGAGGACACAGTGACCTGCGCTACGTCCGGGTCCGCGGCAGCGCCGTCCATCATCTTGTTGAGTCACTTCACACGTTATCAAATAAAAGTCCGAAGCGAAGATAACGTAAATGTTTTAAAGCAAGGCACACTGTACGTTGTCGAAAGGTCACCAGTTTAACTAATAGGACAATTATTATTTATATTACTGTAGTCTCTAACTAGTTATTAGGAAAGTCAAACGAATGATAGATTTTGGAAATTAGAATTTATTAAATGATCGCGTGTGTACAGTGGCCTGCCTATGTGCGACTAACTCGGATTCTCACGATCCGCGCAAACATAGTATCTTGTTACACTTGTGTAGTTACAGCTACAAAATTTTCTGTAAAAATTGTAGCACTATGGAAATTCGGTCCGGCTATCAATTGCTCAGCGGATATTTTTTGTTTTATTTCTATCATCACTCCATTTATCGACCAATTTAACATTTACTCTTTTTTCAACGTCTTCAAGTGTTTTTTCAAATATACTATTATTTAAAAGCTTAAAGAAATTTTGTTCAAATGTAGATTTTGCCTTTTTTACTAAATCGGTATTCATATCAATCTACTGTTTCAAACAAGGACTTTGTTTCAATTGTATGACTCTATGTATTTTCTTTAACAATAATCCATATTTCAGACACGTTTGCAGGTGAGCAAAATGGATTACGTAAAAAAAATTGTCGTATAAATTTGGAATCAATTTTGAGGTTTTAGAACTCGGCGGTATAAATTTTTGAACGCAGAATGGAAAATCGTTATGAAAATCATGCAAATGTTCGGGATATTCTAAGTCTACTTCCAGTATATAACCAGTATCCCCATCTATCGAGATATTTTTGAAATCTATTCTAGCGACTTCGGAGTTATTCAATAACCTAAAATTTTAATGAGGCAAACAAGCACACATTGCATAACCATTGAGATTATTACAGTCAATATAAATTAAAATGTTATTTTTCTTTGTTGCGTCATGAGTTGTTAAGAATTTGTTATTAGCTTTTGAATACCTTTTTGAACATAAACATATACCTCCGCGAATTCCTTTTTGAATCATCCTTAATATTTCTAAGTCATTTATTAATTCTAAACTGACACTGTCTTTAATAACATCGCGTCAAAGCTTAGACTTGGTGCAGTTAAAAAAAGTTGCATCTAACTTATATTTTGCCTTACAAGTTTATCGAAAACTTTCAAAAACGTCCGCTAGTAAAAGAACATCGGACTTAAGATACAAATCAGTGTATTCGCCAAGGTTCATTACGTTAAAAGTTTGCCAAACTTTTTTCGCATGGTCATAATCTATATCTAATATTTGACAATTTTGTAATTTACTAAAAAAACAGTCTTGGGAAGGAAGTTCAACTTTATCGTACGAACTCCAATTAGTCACGTATCCATAGGGATACACCCCTTTGCGTCTTAATAAATTCAAATGCTCCTCAGAAGGAAAAAAACGTGGCAGATGCTGTTAGCGACGTGTCTAAATGATAGTTAGCGACGTATTTAAGTGTAAATAAATAATTATGCCTAAGTAAATAAGATGAAAGAACAATTATAATAAGTGCCTATGTATATAAGTAAATAAGGAATAATTTAAGTTAAGGTTTTACGTAGTTAAGCTTTCTTAGTATGGACATCCCCACCGGTTGTCCCAGTCGTCCCCTCTACCCCTGCTTATACCTCGCAGCAAGTGTAGGAACTCCTCACCAAGATGAGGATGGAAGTCGGTCTGTCATGTTGTGTTATGGTCAGGGTTGTAAATCGGGTCGTGTCGGGCTGGGTGTGGTGGATGTTGTTGTGGCAAGTTGTAGTCCCTGCAGCCGTTGTCGTTGGAAAAGTCCGTCTAGTCTGTCTGTCCGTCTGCCTAGTCCTGTCTACAGACAGGTCCTAGGATCACCGCTTTTGACCCTAAAGCGGGGGCGGGGTCGGGGGCTAGGACGTGGGGGATCCGGATCAGGTATGGGGAAGGCTGGGTCGGGGATCGACGCAGCCGTTGTGCCTGTGTGGTCGGGTGCGGTGTTCGCGTGCACTGTGTGTATCTGAGAGTGTGCGCGAATGGGTGGGGGCATCACTATTGAGTGTGCTTGGGATAGGGTGTCCGGTGTCGGGTATCGGGTCAGGAAACCTCCTCGTGTGCCTGGCTGTCTTGTCGGTCCCTCGGAATCCCCTTCGCGAGATTATGGGGGAAGGGCAAGCAGTCGGGCCTGGTATTCCCCGGGCAACGGCGGCTGGAGACGTCCTATCGGATCTCTCAAGTCGACGGCCTGACACCCGTGCCCTCCCGTCCCTCCTTATTCTAAGGAGGGTACGTGGATGGGCACCACTGGGGGGGATCTTTGGGGTTCTTCATTTTGTTTTGTTTTCTACTCTTGTTTTCTTTGTTCTTTTCTGTCTTTCTCACCGCTGTTTCTGCGGTGCGAGTGGTATCGCTGTTTTGCGACCTTTTATCGTGCGTCGCTTTTGTGCGGCGTCTTTGTTGGGCGGAGGTGTCCGGAGTTCGGCGGGCTCACTAGTCCACGGTCCTTGTGGCTAGTGGGCAGACCTAGGTCACCGTCGGGCAAGCTGCCCCTACTCCCGATTGTCGTGGTCACGTCTCGCGGCTCGGGGTAGGGGTAGTGGTCCTGCCTTAATTGGCCGGGCCGAGTGGAGTAAACCACAATAAAAAATCCCCTAAGGTCTGGTGTTGCGACTCGCGGCACCGGCGCCTCCTTCCTTCGAGTTGGAGGAGGCAGGACGGGATAGAGCCTGCCACCTAGCGGTCCATCTCATGGGATCACCCGCCCCCGTGCAGTAGTAGGGTAGCCTGGATACTCGGCTCTGTCCAGGTGGTCTACCAAACCGTTATACTCGTGGGAATATCTATGGAATTCTTTAACACAAAAAAACTATTTGACGTTCTGGAGGAGGAAGATGTCGCTGTGGGCGTTTTGGGTACCAGCGATTCCGGTCACCTCCTTGCGAAGTGCGTCCAGTTCTTGCTGCAGACGGTTGTTTGTCGCGCATTGACGCGGCTACCGTATTCGACATAGGTGTGTCGGTTAGTGTGTCCTTCGACGCACTAATGTCTCCTGCGTGCGAGAAAAAACTCCCGCTGGCCGCCCGTAGTAGTGGTAGCCGATTCCGAGGGACCGACAAGACAGCCAGGCACACGAGGAGGTTTCCTGACCCGATACCCGACACCGGACACCCTATCCCAAGCACACTCAATAGTGATGCCCCCACCCATTCGCGCACACTCTCAGATACACACAGTGCACGCGAACACCGCACCCGACCACACAGGCACAACGGCTGCGTCGATCCCCGACCCAGCCTTCCCCATACCTGATCCGGATCCCCCACGTCCTAGCCCCCGACCCCGCCCCCGCTTTAGGGTCAAAAGCGGTGATCCTAGGACCTGTCTGTAGACAGGACTAGGCAGACGGACAGACAGACTAGACGGACTTTTCCAACGACAACGGCTGCAGGGACTACAACTTGCCACAACAACATCCACCACACCCAGCCCGACACGACCCGATTTACAACCCTGACCATAACACAACATGACAGACCGACTTCCATCCTCATCTTGGTGAGGAGTTCCTACACTTGCTGCGAGGTATAAGCAGGGGTAGAGGGGACGACTGGGACAACCGGTGGGGATGTCCATACTAAGAAAGCTTAACTACGTAAAACCTTAACTTAAATTATTCCTTATTTACTTATATACATAGGCACTT
>OX596224.1:11301542-11586542 GCA_951394215.1 Glyphodes perspectalis
TATTGACTCAAATTTAAAATGGCGCACGCAAATAGAAGCTCTAAATGGTAGAGTGCGTAAGCTAGCTTATATATTTAAAACAATAAGGCATTTGGTTGACGCGAAGACAGTTAAAACTATTTACTTGGCTTTGTGCCAGTCTGTCTTGTCGTACTGTATCCCGATCTGGGGAGGGGCTGGAAGTACAGTAATGCTGAACTTGGAGCGGGCACAAAGAACCATCTTAAAGATAATGACCTATAGACCAATTCGATATGCTACAAATTTACTGTACAAGGAATGTCAGGTCTTGACTGTCCGGCAATTGTACATTCTGCGTAGTATATTGCTACGACACGCCTCTCTCCCTCTAGATATGCATCTCCTTACTCACCGACGGACCTCATCCCGTATATGTCCTACAATAAAATGCAGAACAGTTTTGGCAGAGCGTCAGTATTCATCCCTCTCCGCAAAATGCAACCACTGCCTACCTACTGAATATGTCATACGCAGATACTGAAAATCTCATTAAATAATATATTTACATACACACACACACACACACACACATATACACACACACACACACACACACACACACACACACACACACACACACACACACACACACACACACACTAAAATAAGTTAACTTATATATATATATATTTTTTTGTTTTTATTGTTCATAAAAACCCATTATTCATTTTCCTGTAACTGTATTAGCAATCATAACAATTATGTGCACATTTTAAATTGAAGTTGTAATGTCGAGGACTCGCTGATGCTGGAAATACAGTTTATACTAGTTTCGGTGTCAGGGATTCACCTATCTGAAAGAATGTTAAAAATTAAACCCAGAATTTTCTCAGAACACTATTGTAAACGCACCATTTACGGGTTATGAATAAATGATTATTATTATTATTATATCTGACTTTGCCATTTCTCGGGACTATAGAGTCCCAGACTTTTGGGAGGCGTGCGTGGGGCCGAAGGCAACACGTAGAGGCCCTTTAAAGTCAAGTATGATTTTAATGTAATGTGACACCAACCGGCGATTATCCCTGTATACACTATAAAATGCAGCCAAGGACAACCCCCGGTCAGTGCAGGACTATGGAATGGAGTGGAAGAACAAAGAATCTGGGCTATTAGAATGAGGTGCTAGTGGACAGGGTAACCGGGACTATGGGAAGGACTATGGCACCTGCCCGATCTATGTTTAAAAACACGAATAAAATGGGCAGGTGGTGACTCGCGATCTCACTGTCATGGGCCCTCCATTGGTCGCACACACAAGGCACGAAGCAGGAGCGACGGTGGGCAACATTGTGTGAGCGGCTCAGGGTGTGGAGAGGTGTGCACCGCTTTCTACCCAGTGGCTTACGCCACTGTGCCAACTCGCGACTTAGGCATGTTTCACTTCTACCCTGCGAGCATACAGATCTGACGCCCCACTCTGGACGGCCGGCTAAGGCAAGCCAGAGGTGAGAGTCCTGCGGCCCCTGTGGGGTCCACTCCCACCGGCCAACTAAGGCAAGCGGAGAGAGGGGCCTGGTCGACCCTCAGGGGCACGGGTCCCAAAGGGTGTCAATCCCATTCAGCCCGCCACAAGCTGCCCTGGGGAGACTGGTTGCACTGATAGAGGAGTCGCTGCCCTTCATGGTGCGAAAATTAGCGACTCTCACCAGGGGGCGGTGGGGTCATCACATCCCTACGCCTTTATTATTATTATTATTATTATTGCTATTGAAATTGGTTCCTCTATCAGATACTACCAAAGAAGGAGATCCAAAAATAGTATACTATAAAGTATACTATAACCTGCCCAGGAGTATGAAGAATAATTGTACCAAGTTTCGTTAAAATCCGTCGAGTAGTTTTTGTTTCTATAAGGAACATACAGACAGACAGACAGACAGACAGACAGACAGATGGACAGACAGACAGATGGACAGACAGACAGACAGACAAAAATTTTACTAATTGCATTTTTGGCATCAGTATCGATCACTAATCACCCCTTAATAGTTATTTTGAAAATATATTTCATGTACAGAATTGACCTCTCTTCAGATTTATTATAAGTATAGATAATACACCAAAATATACAGGGTCTTTCTGGCAAAGAACTAGAATTTGAAAAATGTTTTTAAATGTTAGGGATGTCCATGTGCTATGTCTCACCGAGCATTGGTTGAAACAGCATGAGTTATTACTTAGTATTGATAATTTTAATATTGGTAGTTCTTTCACAAGGACTTTGTGCCGCATTGCCGCACGTAGTAAAATATAGCACGTATCGCAGGTACGAGATATAACATGATCAAGCATTTACTAACAAATAGAGTGATATATAAACTGTAATACAACGTTAAATAAATCAGTCATCTTCAGTTATCTACAGACATCTATTAACCTTTGTCTCATTCCACACCTGTCCCATTCGCGGTTATATTTGGCGAACCCGACGTGCTGGGGTAGTTGAGACTTATACCAACTGTTGTCTCAATTACCCCAGTCCTATACTCGGTTAAAGTGGTGACCCCGACAGAACAACAAAATGGCGAAGCAAACGAGCCAAGGGAGCATGGTAAAAGTAAAAACCCCGACAGAACATCAACATGGAAACTCCGCGCAAGCCGTGTGCATCATATAGCATCATAAGAAGTCGTGTGCATCACAAGAAGTCGCTGAAAACAGGGCGAGGACTACATATTTACCACAGTCGTCTCAAAATTAAGCGAAGAAGAAGTCATACTTGTCAACGACATAATATCAAGCCACACAGCAACCGATTCGTCAGACTTGATAAAATGAGCCAGATTGCAAACAAATATTAAATTATTCAGACATAAACGAAGTGTCAGCAGTCGACGACAGCGCAAACAAAGGTCACGATCCAACGATGGAAGAAATGCTAACTCAGCTGAAACAAATGCAATTGGAATTTGAGTGCAGTTAAAAACGAACGCAGCAATAATCGACGCAGTAATTGTCGCAATTAATATTCGCCGAAGTCAAGTTCAAGGCCGCTTAGCCAAGAGAGAATATTTTGTCATTGTCATCGCAAATTTGGGAAATACGCATAAAGATGTGAAAAGCCAAGCGATTGGGAGCTAGTGTATATTCCTAAGCATTAGGAAAAATAATTATAGCACAGTCAACGGCGGAACCTGTGCTATGTTTTCAAACAACCGCCTCATTTTTACCGACTGGAAAAGTGGTATGAGGTTTTGGTTAATTGATACGAGATCGGATAGATCAAAAAAAATAAAGAAAAATGTGAATTCCTCCAGAGCGATTGGATTTCTTAGGTTATCGGGTAACGAGCCAAGAAATACGCCAGATGAGGAGAAGTATACAAATACTAGCGAATACCCTAAGCCAAGGACAAATAAAGAGCTAAGAAGACTTTATGATGGATCGCGAATACGACAACGTGACTACGGAGAACACATATACAAGCGTTGCTGTTTCTTACAAATTGTATTGTTTTTATTAATTTAATATATATTTTTTAATAAGGGGGGAGTACTGTGCCGCATTGCCGCACGTAGTAAAATATAGCACGTATCGCAGGTACGAGATATAACATGATCAAGCATTTACTAACAGATAGAGTGATATATAAACTGTAATACAACGTTAAATAAATCAGTCATCTTCAGTTATCTACAGACATCTATTAACCTTTGTCTCATTCCACACCTGTCCCATTCGCGGTTATATTTGGCGAACCCGACGTGCTGGGGTAGTTGAGACTTATACCAACTGTTGTCTCAATTACCCCAGTCCTATACTCGGTTAAAGTGGTGACCCCGACAGAACAACAAAATGGCGAAGCAAACGAGCCAAGGGAGCATGGTAAAAGTAAAAACCCCGACAGAACAACAACATGAGAACTCCGCGCAAGTCGTGTGCATCATAAGAAGTCGCTGCCAACACCGCCGTCACATTCCGCATTTCGGAATTCTGGATCCCGAACCCGACAGAACAACAAATAGCGAAGAAGAAGTCAAGGGATCACGGTTAAAGACTTCTTCTATTAGATTCTTCTATTAGATTAGGGTTTTTGGTTGCTGGCAACTCTGGCCGTCAGCTGTGTTCTCGCGAGCTCCTACATTTGTTTCTTGAATTAATTAATTATTTTTGTAATATTATTCTTTTAACGTTAAATTTCGCTTCCGTACTCGACGATAAATAAGTGTGAACGTTTGTGACTGCGAATTATATGTTATTCTATTGTTTCGTGATAATACCTGTTTACCAGCCGGCTGTCACAACAGAGGACTACCTATTTGATGTTTGAACCAGCAACTAACTTATCAGGGGAGTATTACAATTATTTTACATTGCTAATTGCCATCGTTTATTATAAGATTCTAACCGAAATAATCCAAGATTTGTTTAATACTGTTTGACTTTGCTAGGTTATGACCGAGACGTAAGATCATTTATTTAACTTTTGATAATACAATTACTGTACTAAGCATTGAGTCACAGTAATTAAACATCAATGGAAGTATTTAAGTTCCAGTTATTGCAATTATAGTGTAGTAATTATCGTAATTGTACCGTTTTACCGCTTTTTCTCAACCTACCCTAATAAAAAAAAACAAAAAAAAAAAAATTCAGAGGAACTAAAATTGACAACAATTCAATTATATTTCTATATTAGCCATTTATCAGGACATTGTATAAGTAATTTACTGAGTGCTTGGTACCTAAGTATACACCTAGTATATACTTAGTAACAGCTAGACTGACACTACTCCCGTCACATTTCAGCTCAATTACTGCCCTACTCTGCTCTTCACTGCACCTTCTTATTATGATGACCACTCGTAGCAGAGCCATTGCCCAGGATCTGGAGACGAAGCTCAAGATTGCCCTAAAGGACCTGGAAGCCACCAAGAAAACTAACTTGGAGCTGTGCCAGGAAAGGGAAGAAAGCGAGAAAGAAATCCAAAAGATTGTGAATAAAAACTCCGAGTTAAAATCTGAACTTTCGCATCTCCATATCAAATATTTGGATATTTCCGAATGCTGTTCTCAGTTACAACACTTAGTAGATTCGTTTGATCATTGTAGTAATATTCACGAACAGGCACTGTGTAAAATCAATGATTTAGAGGTTAGTCTATGTAAGTCTCAAAAAACAGTGCGTAGGTTAGAAAAAGAAAGGGTTGAACACGAATCCAATACCACCCAGAGCCTATTTGATGAATTATGTGGTAGTTCATCTTCCCAACCACTTCTGCCAACAATTGACCTAACTCGTGACGTTTCTCTTTCCCCCCACAGAGTTATACTTTTAATAGTACAAATAAATTTAAAAAGTATATTAAGATTAATAAATTTATTAATAAAACTAAGAAGGTTATTAAATGTCAAAATCTAATTCAAAAACATGGCTTAATAACCAAAGAAAAATTGCAATTAATTAAAAAACTAAAATCATATAACCATAAAATAATACAAAATAATGAGTTATATGAAACTGATCTTAAGTACCTAAGGGACAGAATCACTACTTTGGAGAGATCCCTTAGGGATTATCAAAAGCGCTATGAGTTGTCACAAAAACAAATAAATGAACACATAGTTGCTGCCACAGAGTTAGTTAAGTTGTGTAACTATAACGAACAACGTTTGGACTCATTAACTAATAAACATAAAGAATGTATTGTCCCTGAATTAGCAGAGTTACCACTATTATCAGATGTCCAAACTCCATCTAGAATACCTCAACCTCAATCACAACTGCCAACGTCACAATACCAAACAATTTTGTTGTCAGACAAGTTGGGTCAAGGACTTGGTTCCCTTCTCCATCACGATATAAAAGGGAATGTTATTAACTTGTGTTCTCCTGGATCTCCCTATACAGACTTACTAAAACGGTTAGGATCACTAAATTTAAATAAGAACACCAATTTAATTGTTTTGTATGGGGATAGTACATCAGTAAAAAAAGAGATGTAATTAAAAATATAAATGCATTATTACGACTCCAAGAAATCAGTGGGCTCAATGTAACTTTATGTGCATTCCCTTATGCCAAAAATCTGAACCCTGACCAAAATAGGCATATTTATAACCTTAATGTACTTATGTACAATTTGACATGTCGTCATAGTGACGCTCTTTTTTATTTTGACATTAATCAATTTATCAGTAATTTTAAATTGACTCAAGATAGTATGTATCTACCGTATATATTTAGGAAACAAATAGCATGTCTGCTAGCCTATAATATTAAAAACAATAATCATAAAGCAATACCCGTACGCATTAGTATAAGTACTAATAGTTTATATACTGACTTGACTGCACGCTCCAGTTTAAACTGAGTGCTGAGACAATAGCTGAGTCTAGGATTATTAATTTTGTTCATCAAAATATCCAGGGCTTGGCTGGCAAAGTTTTAGAAATAGAATTATTCATACAAAGCCAAGATATTCACATTTTATGCCTTACAGAACATTGGCTTGAAAACTCTAGTTTATTTTCTAATATTTTAAATCTTAAATTAACAAGTATTTTTGTTAGACAGTCTGCCATACATGGCGGATCGTTAATTTTTATTGGAAATACAATGCAGTCCAAAGAACGAAAAGACATAGTAGGTCTCTCAATTGAATGTATTGTCGAATTGTCATGCGTAGAACTAGATGGATATGTTATAGTTTGTGTGTACCGCCCCCCCTCAGGCGACTTTAACATATTCGAAGCAACGATGGAAAATGTTCTTAGAAAAATAATTAATAAAAATAAGTCCATTATAGTTTGTGGCGATTTTAACGTTAATTTATTAGATGGATCGCCTACGAGTATTAGATTAATGTCTTTATTCAAGTCTTTTGATCTTGAATGTCAATTCTTTGAACCAACCAGAATTACAGCTACGTCAGCTACGTGTATAGATAACGTTTTTTGTAATTGCGAGCCAGTTAAGAAATCTGTCATCTCTAATTTAACCTCCGACCATTGTGGACAACAGATTTCTTTTTGTAACAGTCTTAGTAATTCATGTATAATTTCAAAGAAAGCTACATATAGGCCTACTACTCTTAATCGCATTGAAAAATTTAAGAATAGTCTAATTACTAAATTACAAGGGACGCCATACATACCTTGTGATCCAGATAGGTTATATTTCAGTTTTTTTAATTGCTATAAGAAGGAATTTGATATTAACTTTCCAATAAAAAAACGGACTATAAGATGCCAAACTACATTTAGCAAATGGGCTTCAGTTGGGATTTTTAAAAGTAGAAATCGTCTTTACGAATTGTATGAATTAAAAAAGTTTAATCATACAACAGAATTTATTAATTATGTTAGAAATTACTCAAAATTATTTAGGAAGGTATGTTCACATGCTAAGTCATTATATATTCGTGATAGAATATTAAATTCGAATAACAAAATAAAAGTCACGTGGGATATCATTAACCGCGAAAGCGGCAAATTAAAGCCACGTGACACTTCGTTCAGTCTTAACATTGACAACGAAGTCTTAAAATCTGATACACACATCGCACAAGCTTTTGAGAACTTTTTTAGTAATATACCTATCACAACAACAGCGCAATTAAACTCATCTGCTTCTGAAGCAGAATTGCTGTTAAAAGTAATGTTGCATCGTGTGATTCTTACTTTAAGTTTAAATATATATGTAGTAAAGACATAATAAGAACTTTCAAATCTCTAAATCAGAAAAATACGAGTGACATATTTGACATTTAAATAAAAAATATATCCCCATATCTGGTAGATATATTCAATTCCTGCATCGATAATGGAGTTTTCCCAGACTTAATGAAACACGCGCCCTACAGGGGGGGCTCCGAATACTCCTGTGGTATCCCTGCCTGTCGTAGGAGGCGACTAAAAGGGCCTTTGGGGCTGTGGAGTGTTTGCGGGGGGGCCTGCATTCACTTCGTTAAGCAGCCCCAGAGAAGATGACGACACGTGGATCCTCGTCCGTTAAATAGGATGGGGTGACACTGTGGTCTGTGCCGTCATAAGCACCGCGAGGTGTTCTGGGGGCGAGGTTGCCTCTCCCTCGAGATGGGCCGCATGGATCGGCAGCGGCGTAGACGTAGATTTCGCGTAGAGTCCCGAGTGGGGAGCCCGGAATCTGCGCCAACGCCCGAAGAATGACCACCGTGAGGTTTAGTCGGTAGTAGAGTGCTTTCCCGGCCTCTGAGCCCGACACATCCCTCGTAGGCCGAACCTAGGTTTACTTGGACGGTGCGTAAATGCATTCCTCACGTAAAAAAAAAAAAAAAAGACTTAATGAAACATAGTAAAATTATGCCTTTATTTAAGTCTGGTAGCAAACAAGATCCAAATAACTTTAGACCCATCTCAATCCTTCCTGCACTTAGCAAAGTGTTCGAAAAGATTATGAATGAACAATTATTAGCTCATTTCATCAAGCACAAACTTTTCCATACTGAACAATATGGATTTACTAGAGGTCGTTCTACAACTGACGCAGGAATTGCTCTCTTGAAGCATATTTTTGGAGCCTGGGAGAAATCTCAGAATGCTCTTGGTATTTTCTGTGATCTTTCCAAAGCGTTTGATTGCGTCGATCACCAGACTTCGATTTCTAAGCTTAAGCATTACGGCGTCAATGATGTAGCTTTAAAACTTATCATATCCTACCTAGGTTCCAGAATTCAAAAAGTTGACATAAATGGTATACTATCGTCAGGATCGCAGGTTAATATAGGGGTTCCCCAAGGATCCATATTAGGCCCTTTTTTATTTCTAATATATATAAATGATTTGCCTTTTTATTTAAAAGATCTTTGTAAGATTGTATTATTTGCTGACGATACCTCTCTCATTTTTAATATTGACAGAACCAAAATTAACTTTGACGATGTAAATGATGCTCTTTCAAGGGTCTTATACTGGTTCACAACCAATAACTTACAATTAAATGCGAAAAAAACAAAATGTATAAATTTTGTTCTCCTAAATGTTAGAAAATCGAATTTAAATTTGAAATTGAATGGCGAAACTTTAGAACTGGTTGACTCGACTGTTTTTCTGGGGATTCACTTAGATTCAAAAATTCAATGGAATAGTCAGATAACATCACTAGCAGGGAAGCTCAGTTCTGCTATTTTTGCCATAAAAAGAATCAGACAGTTTACAGATATTTCAACTGCTCGTTTAGTTTATTTTAGTTACTTTCATAGTGTTATGTCTTTTGGTATTCTATTATGGAGTAAGGCAGCTGAAATTCAAACCATTTTTATTCTTCAGAAACGAGCCATTAGATCTATATACAATCTTAATGCTAGAGATTATCTTAGGGATCTATTTAAGGAAATAGGAATTTTAACAGTTGCCTCACAATACGTGTACAGCTGCATTCTATACGTACATCAAAACATTCATCTGTTCACTAAAAAATGTGCTATTCATCATAAGAACACAAGAAACAGAAACAAAATCGCAGTACCGCGATTTAGACTGCAAAGATTGTCACGCTGCTTTATTGGGCAAAGTGTACATTACTATAACAAAATTCCCGCAGACATTTTAAATCTACCCCTTGCGCAGTTCAAACAACGAATAAAGAATACCTTGTTAAGAAAGGGCTTTTACACGACTGACGATTATCTTAATGATAAAACAGTCTGGAATTAATTTTATTGTTATAAACTGTACACCATCTCGTACATTTAATGAATTCTGAAAATAATTTTTTGTTGTTTTGTTTAGTTTTTAACTTTCTTATAATAATGATAGGGAAGCTTGAGTAGTCATGCTCACTCAATTGCTTCGGGGGTGGTGGCGTTATGTGACGGGTCGTTACATTCCCTCAAATATGGTCGAGTGAAACGATGGCTGACACATACGTCATACTTGTGAACAGGTGCCACCTTCAGAGGCTGGTCTGCTCTGGTTTATCTTTTACTTCTGATAATACTCGGCTGAATCTTTGACGAACATTAACTGTATGACTTGGTATTCATATTAACTTAATCTGTAAATTTTAATTTTTATATTCAATCTGGCATTGAAAAGAGTCACTACCGAGTTTCTTGCCGGTTTCTTCTCGGTAGATGCGACATTCCGAACCGGTGGTAAATTCAAATTGTTCTACTATGTACTTACTTGACGATTCACAAGTGTTTTTTTGAGGCCTACGTAAATAAAGATATTTTGACTTTGACTTTGACTTTGACTTTAGAGGGGGGTCGCTTATTCTGCTACATAGAACATTGAAATTTAGGGAGCGCAAAGATATTGTGGCACTCTCATTAGAAAGAGTTATTGAGCTTGCTTGTGCTGAGGTTGAAAACTATATTATAGTCTGTGTCTACAAACCTCTATCCGCGGACTATTTTTTATTTGAGTCTACTATGGAAGAGGTCTTGAGAAAAATCTCTACTTCAAATAAGAAGGTAGTTGTATGTGGAGATTATAACATAAATATTTTAGACAATTAACAAAGTTCTACTAGGTTCATCAGTCTTTTTAATTTATTCAATTTATTCGAACTACATAATGAACCTACTCGTATTACCCCCACCTCAGCTACATGTATAGATAACATATTTAGCAATTGTAATGTAACTAAAAAATCCATAATTAACTTTATAAACTCTGACCATAGCGGTCAGCTGGCTAGTTTCGAACGTCAGTGTGCCCCCGCTCCGATGAGTATTGTCTGTAGGCCTATTACTCAAAGTCGTACCGAAAAGTTTAAGACAAATATTCATGATAAGACGTCCTTAATGAGCTTTAAGCCAGATAATGGCGTTGACCACTTATATAATGAATTATTTCAAACAATTGAAACGGAATTTAATGGTATATTTACAAAAAAAAAACATTAAAAACCATAGCCAAAACTACAAATTTAGTGACAACAACAGGTATATACAAAAGTAGACGGAGATTGTATGAATTATATGATATAAAATCTTTTTCTAACAACCCTTTAATTATAGATTACGTCAGAAATTACTCTAAATTGTTTAAAAAAGTGTGTGCAGTCGCAAAAGCTAATTTCATTAAAAGAAAAATAGCTAAAGCGACCGATAAGAGTAAAGCTACCTGGAATATCATTAATAAAGAGACTTGTAAAAATAAAATACATGATAACAAGCTCTCACTTAAAATAGATAACGTTATACTTTAGTCTGATTCAGAAGTGGCCAACGCTTTTGAAACATTCTTCTCGAATATTCCAGTCACAACAACTAGTAAACTGCCGGCTAGCTCACAGCTTGCCCAATCTCTTCTTAAATCACATGTGAAAGAGTGTTCTAACCAACTTAAGTTTCATCACATTAGGTCTCAAACGATTGTGAAAACTTTTAGTGAAATAAGTATGAAAAAAACTGAGGACTTATGGAGACTATCAATAGATATTTCAAAAAATATTATACACTCTATTGCCCCTCTTCTATCGATTATTTTTAATAAATGCGTAGATGAGGGCAGCTTTCCTACTTTAATGAAGATCAGTAAAATTATCCCTCTTTTTAAATCAGTTGACAAAAGTGATCCATCGAATTTTAGGCCCATTTCAATATTGCCAGCGCTAAGTAAAATTTTTGAAAAAGTAAATCTTAATCAAATAGTTAGTCACTTCAAAATTAATAATTTATTGCACAGTAATCAGTTCGGTTTTACTAAAGGCAGATCCACTACTGATGCGGGTGTCGCTCTTTTGAATCTGTAATGGAAGAAGTATTGAGGAAAGTTAGTACATGTAGCAAAAAAATTATTGTGTGTGGGGCCTTTAATGTCAATATTTTAGATAATACACAAGACTCTGTTAGGTTTCTGAATCTTTTTAAATCTTTCAATTTAAACAACCTTTTTAACGAACCAACACGAGTGACTCACACATCATCTACATGTATAGATAATATTTTCTGTAATTGCATTGTACAAAAAAAATCTATTATAAACATTGTAAATTCAGACCATACTGGCCAAATAGCGGCTTTCGAGCACCGAGATGTGCTGTCTTCGTCAAGCATTGTATATAGACCAATCACTGCATCTCGGATTGAAAAATTCTCCGAAAATATTCGTAATAAAATATTTGCACATAACTTTAATTATACAAAAGTAGATAACATGTATGAAAAGTTTTTCAATGTTGTTGAAAAAGAATTTAATGACGCTTTTCCGAAAAAAACCAAAATGGTCTATAATTCAAAGACAAAATTCTGTGAATGGGCAACTGTTGGTATTTATAAAAGTAGAAGAAGATTATATGAACTTTATGATATGAAGGCAAACTCTAATGATCCTTCATTGATAGAGTATGTTAGGAATTACTCTAAGTTATTTAAGAAGGTTTGTGCAATTGCTAAATCTAGTTATTTAAAAGGAAAAATTATATCAGCTGCCAATAAAAGTAAGGCAACATGGAAAATCATAAATAAAGAGACTTGTAAAAATAAAACACAAGACAACAAGATCTCTCTTAATATTGATGGTACGTGTTTTCATTCTGATGCTGATGTGGCCAATGTATTTGAATCTTTCTTCTCCAACATCCCACTCACAACGACAAGCAGTCTAAACTCCTGCCCGCGTCTTGCTAACTCCCTTTTGAAGTCAAAAGTGAATGAATGTAAAACTATTTTTAGTTTTACACATATTGATTCTGGGGTAGTTTTGAAACATTTTAAACTTTTAAACATTAAGAAAACTGAAGATCTCTGGGGCATCTCAGTTGATATTCTAAAAAATATAATTCACCACGTTGCACCATATTTAGCTTTCATGTTTAATAAATGTATTGATGTAGGCCAATTTCCCAATTTAATGAAACTAAGCAAAGTTATTCCATTGTATAAATCAGGTGATAAAAGTGACCCAACCAACTTCAGACCTATATCTATACTACCTGCTTTTAGTAAGATATTCGAAAAAATTATATTCACCCAGTTAATAGCTCATTTTGAAAATAATAAGCTATTACATGATAAACAATACGGTTTTTCTAAAGGAAAATCTACCACTGATGCAGGAGTAGCCCTCGTCAGTCATATTTTTGACGCATGGGAAAACAAGCAGGACGCTATAGGAGTTTTCTGCGATCTGTCAAAAGCTTTCGATTGCGTCGACCACCAAACGTTGCTGATGAAGTTACGGCACTATGGTGTTACGAATAACTCGCTTGACTTGATTCAGTCGTACCTAACTGACAGAATACAGAAAATCAACATCAACGGAACTGATTCTTCTGGCGCTTCTTTATCTATGGGAGTGCCCCAAGGCTCGATATTAGGACCTTTGCTTTTCCTAATCTATATAAACGACCTTCCATATTATACAAAAGATTTATGTGAGATAGTATTGTTTGCCGATGACACATCTTTGATTTTTAGAGTTGACCGAAAAAAAACAAATTTTGACGACGTAAATAATACTCTCTCACAAGTACTACATTGGTTTACTACAAACAATCTTTTATTAAATTCAAAGAAAACGAAATGTATAAAATTTTCAATGCCCAATGTAAGACAAGTAAACACTAAAATATGCATGAATGATGAACCTATTGAAATCATTCATTCTACAGTTTTTCTTGGAATCACTATCGATTCCAAGCTGCAATGGAGCCCTCATATTACGGCTTTGGCTGGAAGACTCAGCTCAGCAGCATACGCAGTTAGGAAAATACGACTCTTGACTGATATTGAGACGGCGAGATTGGTTTATTTCAGTTACTTTCATAGCGTAATGTCGTACGGCCTTTTATTATGGGGGTCCGCTGCTGACATACAAACTATTTTTGTATTGCAGAAGAGGGCCATCCGGGCTATATATGGCCTGAAACCTCGAGATTCGCTAAGAGATATGTTCAAGGAAATTGACATATTAACCGTGCCATCACAATACATCTTTGACTGTATTATGTATGTACCGTAAAAAGGGGTTAATAGAAAAGATTATAACTTAAGAATCCGGATTTATGCATGATTTTGTCTTAGGTGAGAAGTAAAATTGTAGTATTTTATGAGTTGAGGAGTAATAAACTGTTTTGAATTGTAAATAAGATTATTTATCTTGTTATGTATTCAATAAATTGAAAACTATGATTGTTTTCTATTCACCCGCAATATGGGTGAATAGAAACAGAAGGGGGGTGAATAGAGAAAACCACTAGGGCTGTCTCAAAAGATATTAGGTACCTAGGTACTTACTAGAAGGTGTCGTATAAATTAAACCACTATTATTTATTCAATCATTTATTATTTTTCAAATGCGTTATTATCATATACCTTACCTTACAGGCAAGTTTTTGCATAAACAAAAAAAAATCAAATCAACATGTAATTAACAAAGAACAATTATTGGTTTATTTTCTTTTTTTTTCTTCAAATGAAAATTAACATCAAATATAAAATTTACAATTTTTATCAAATATAAATTTGGTTGACTTTATATAATAAAAAATTAAAATTATCTGTTTTTTAAATATTAAAATATATCTTTACCTTAATTAAAAACAGGTAAACTTATTTTTATTAATTAAGTATTAAGTCTTTATTATATAGTAAGTCCTGTTTTTACAAAGTATTTAAGTATTTATTTAAATATTATCGTCTAATAAGTCTTTTAATATGGCATCATTATCTCTGTAATATTTTTTGGGATTTGAAGATTTTTTTATCATTGTTATAGGTTCATTTGGCGACATTTTTTTGCATTTCTTTACTTTGCAAATTGTCTTGTTAGTTTTTAAGAAGTTTTCATTTTCTATTATTTTTATGTTTGTTTCTTTAGCATGATTATATGTATTTTCATACTCACTATTATATAATAGTGAATCATTTATTTGACAATTTTCAATAACTAACTCCTCGCCATATTCTAGGTCATCTTGAAAATATACTGGCATATTTTTAATTTCTTCATTTTCATCCATGTTACTATCTACAAAGTCGGTTCCTACCTCTATTTCGTGTAACTGGTTCATAGATTTACTACTTATGTCTACACGTATCTCTTTGGCTTCAATTAATTGGTTTACTGGTGTGCTTTCCTCCTTTTTCGTCTTTTTACCTTTTCCCTTTCCCTTAATCGTCTTTCTGATATTAGTTATTTCTTGCGGTATTTTGTTTTCTTTTTCCACTGTAGTCGATGTTCCTTGCTCGTTTGATGTACTTGGAACGATTTTCTCTGTCAAACTAGTATTTTCCTCTTCAGTGATACATTCACCAACACTCTTTCCTGCCACTACATTTAGCTTCCGCTTCCGTTTTGTATCTTTTATTCCAATAGTACCATACCTCATCTCACTTAAAAAATTTAGTACGGATTCGTCCACCGCTTCCTTGTATCTATTCGTGTCATCATTACTTTGATCAGGTATTCTACTTAGTACTTGTGTGGGGTCTAGCGGGCAAATGCCGGTTTTTTTGAAACCGGCCATTAAGTTAGATTCGGCATTTTGTTGGATGCTGTCCATCAATTTTTTTAATAATTTAGGGAAGCAACCCTTCGGTACACATGTTTCATTACTGCCATCAGTTTTCTTCCATTTAAGAAGGATTTGCCTCCAAGCTGCCTTCATAGGTCTAAAGAAGGCCACATCGAGTGGCTGAGTGATGTGTGTGGAGTTGCTAGGCAAAAACACAAAATCAATGTTTTGCTCTTTGCACAGTTTAATCATATCAACTGATAAATGTGACGACAAATTATCGCCTATTAGCAACTTTTTCCCTGGCTTGTCAGCAAAAAAGGGGATTACAATGGATTGCACCCAATCTTCAAAAATACTTCCATCAAACCATCCTGATGCAGAACGATTATATCTTGCTCCTTTAGGGCCGTTAGAAGTCCAAGTATTGTATAAATTTTGTGCTTTATACACCACGTATGGAGGTAAAAGCTGCCCGTCTGCCGATCCAGCTATCATCAATGAGACGCTAGCTTTCGAGTGGTTCATCACTCGTTCCGGATACTTTGTGCCACGCTTTGTTATAATTCTTCTGCGCCCGGGATCATCTGCAAGATTGGTTTCGTCATAATTGACGATGTTTGTGGCTGGAACTTCTTCTAAAGATTTTCTTAGCTCTTCAAAATAATTTGATACGATTTCTGCTGACACTGCAGCACGAGATCGTTTGATATTCTGGCATATTCGCTGGGATATCTTGTCTTTATGCCTATTCATAAAACTTTGGATGTAGTCTGGACCAGGTAAATTATTCTTAAATCGTTTATTGATGATTCCAAGCTTGTCCAAGTGCATTTTAATAATGTATCTTATATCTAGTGAGTCGAGCGGATATCCCCATTGGGCACATACGTTTATATACTGGATTATATATTGCTCGGTGTCCAATGATAGGGCTCTTTGTCCGCCTTGTGATTTTCTCACACTTTTACTGTGACGATAAAGCACAGACGTGTGCATATTATATTTAGTTGCTACTGTTTTTAAAGAACCGCCACCCATTAAATATTCCTCTACTGCTTCATTTATTACTTTTTCTTCATACCTTTTATAGCGTTTTCCTCCAGGTTCTGGTTTATAAACGCGCGGCATTTTTCAAAATTATCTAAAAAAAGAAAAATATCATAAAGTAGCTCTACTAAATAGGTAAATTAAACACAGAAAATTACGACCCGTCGGACCTGGATTAATGACGTCATGTAACCTGGGAAGTCAGCATTCTCATGCACACTCGGTGAGTTGCAGGGCAACGAGAGGGAAAGCGCAATCCAGGGAGTTTCGCAGATTTCCAACAGCTGCTGTATAATAATAGAAAAATAACCGTTTTTTTACTGGGTACCTACCCCAATAAAATAACGGTAATTTTTGTAGCAGCCCTAGCAACAACATTTCTAATAACCCCGTATGCATTTTTTTTCACCCCTCATTCATTTCTAATAAGCCTTTACTCGTTTCCATTCACCCCGAACGTCAATTCTATTTACCCTTAAGGCGTATTCTTTTCACCCCAAACTTATTCGATTTCTGGGTACCATAACATTTTAGATGTAAAAAGGACAAAAACATCTTTGTTTTCACTTACCTATGGGTTTCCTGAATAGATAGATAACTAACACTTCAAGTGACGTCGTATTAATCGCTATCTAACCCCGTGAAATCAAATTAAATCAAAGTTTTTACGTGCTACAAAATCACTACCGCTAACTGACCACTTTGACACATTATTTTTTTAATTCATAGACAATTTTACTGCAAACACGAGTGTTGCCATAGTAGGGGCAATACTGCCAAACATAAAAAATGTAAATGTTGCTAATTTCACCTAGCTGTGTAAGAACATTAGAGTAGAGTAAAAAGATTTGTTTTTTTTTCTATTCTCCCCTTAAATTCTATTAACCCCATTTTACGGTACGTAAGAACTTTCATAACTTTATTCAAAAATCTGATTGTCACCATTTTAACACCCGAAATAAACACAAGCTTGCCGTTCCGTATCTAAGACTTCACAAGACTAGTAGTTCATTTAGGGGGTTAAGTATAAAATTATTTAACAAACTACCAGGCAATATAATTGAACTGCCTATGCATAGATTTAAATTACACATTAAAAATCATCTTATGAGAAAGGCTTATTATAATATAGAAGATTTTTTAAGTGACAAATATTTGTAATTGCTATTATACATATTTACTTTTTTAGATTTGTATAGCATAGTAGCTTAAGGATATAATAATTGTTATCGATACTTATTGTAAATTTGGCGATGAAAAGAGTAACTATCGAGTTTCTTGCCGGTTCTTCTCGGTAGAAGCTACTTTCCGAATCCGGTGGTAAATTTTTATTTTCATTTGTATGTACTGACGATTTATAAGTGCTTATTTGAGCCTACGTAAATAAAGATCATTTCATTTCATTATGAAACATGTCTTTGATGCATGGGAGAAAAAGCA
Organism: Glyphodes perspectalis; assembly: GCA_951394215.1. Taxonomy (NCBI): domain Eukaryota; kingdom Metazoa; phylum Arthropoda; class Insecta; order Lepidoptera; family Crambidae; genus Glyphodes; species Glyphodes perspectalis. The sequence continues at coordinate 11,319,448 of OX596224.1, forward strand.
GGATGCAATAGGTGTCTTTTGCGATTTGTCGAAAGCGTTTGATTGTGTTGATCATCAAATCTTATTGATGAAACTACGACATTACGGTCTCTCGTACAATTCACTCAGTTTAATAATGTCATTTTTATCTGACAGAACTCAAAAAGTACATGTCAATGGTACAACCTCCTTAGGCATACTTTTACTAATGGGAGTACCCCAAGGTTCGATATTGGGACCCTTGCTCTTTTTAATTTATATTAATGACCTTCCTTTCTTTACTAGAGACTTGTGCGAGATCGTATTATTTGCTGATGATACATCCTTAATTTTTAAAATTGATAGACAAAAAAATAATTTTGACGACGTAAATAATGCTCTCAATCAGGTGCTCCATTGGTTTTCATCCAATAACTTATTACTTAATGCAAAGAAAACTAAATGTGTAAAGTTCTCAATGCCAAATGTGAGGCAAGCTAGTATTACAATTATAATGAACGATGAGTCCATTGATGTCGCTAATCAAACTACATTTCTGGGCATCACTCTAGACTCAAAATTACAATGGTCTCCCCATGTTTTAAACCTGGCACGAAGACTTAGCTCAGCTGCGTATGCGGTTAGGAAGATAAGAAATCTTACTGATGTAGAGACGGCTAGACTAGTTTATTTTAGCTATTTTCATAGCATTATGTCCTACGGTCTGCTTTTATGGGGATCCGCAGCTGATATCCAGACAATTTTTATACTGCAAAAAAGGGCAATTAGGTCTATATACCAACTTAGACCTCGCGACTCCCTAAAAGAGTTATTTAAGGAAATCAACATACTTACTGTGGCATCTCAATACATTCTTGACTGTTTATTATATGTATTTAAAAACATGCATTCTATCCCTAAAAAAGCGGATAGTCATAACATTAATACTAGAAACAAGCATAAACTGGCTGTCCCAAATCTAAGGTTAAGTAAAATTAGTAATTCATTTGTGGGACAAGGTATAAAGATGTTTAATTTGCTGCCACATGATGTTGTTAACCTACCTATGCACAAGTTTAAGCGGTGCATTAAAAAAAATCTCATGCAAAAAGGTTACTATAAGGTTGAAGATTTTTTCAATGACAAAAACCGATGGTTTACAAATTATTAATCATTATTATTGAGTTCTAAAAATACTAATTGTATTTTTTTTGTATTAAATTCGCCTTTTTATGAAATTAATAATGACATAGCACAGTTATAATAATTCATTCATTGAATTTTAATTATATGACATTGTTTAAAAACCTTTGAGCGGTGTTTTATAGTTGGCTTGTTACAATTCATTTTTATTATTCTCTGACTAACCTGAGTAGTCATGCTCACTAAAAAGTTTCTGGGGTGGTGGCGCTATGTGGCGGGTCGTTACATTCCCTAACATATGGTTGAGTGAAGCGATGGCTGACACATACGTCATGCTTGGGAACAGGTGCCGCCCTTGGGGACTGGTCTGCTCTGGTCGGGTCAAGTTTTTGGTTGTAATTTATATATTTTTATTTTGATACTCTACGACAGGCCCACACTAAAACGTGGTTCAAAGTTAATTATGATTCATACCATACACCTTGTATAAATTGTATTGAAAAGAGTAACTACCGAGTTTCTTGCCGGATTCTTCTCGGTAGATACAACATTCCGAACCGGTGGTAGAATCATATAGCTGTGGCTTTACCTGTATTTGACGATTTATAAGTGTTTCTTTGAAACCTATATAAATAAAGAATATTTTGACTTTGACTTTGACTTTGACTTTGATGACACATCCCTGATTCTTAAAATCGACAGACATAAAAATAATTTTTACGACGTAAATAATGCTCTCGATCTAGTCCTACATTGGTTCTCAACCAACAATTTATTACTAAATTCAAAGAAAACTAAATGTGTAAAGTTCTCAATGCTAAATGTTAGGCAAGTTGATAGTACAGTTACAATGAACAATGAGTCTATTGATATCACTAGTCAAACAACATTTCTTGGCATCACTTTAGACTCAAAATTACAATGGTCTCCCCAGATTTCCACTCTGGCAAGAAGACTAAGCTCAGCTGCCTATGCAGTTAGGAAGATAAGGAATCTCACTGACATCGAAACGGCTAGATTAATTTATTTCAGCTACTTTCATAGTATCATGTCCTATGGTTTGCTTTTATGGGGATCCGCAGCGGATATCCAAACTATTTTTGTATTACAAAAGAGGGCAATTAGGGCTATATACCGACTTGGACCCCGCGACTCCCTAAAAGAGTTATTTCAGAAAATCAACATTCTCACTGTGGCGTCCCAATACATTCTCGATTGTTTAATGTATGTGTATAAAAACTTGCATTCTCTTCCCAAAAAATCGGATAGTCATAGCATTAATACTAGAAACAAGCATAAGCTAGCTATCCCAAATCTCAGGCTAAGTAGGGTTAGTAATTCTTTTGTTGGTCAAAGTATAAAAATGTTCAATCTGCTGCCACAAGAGGTTATAAACCGACCTATGCTTAGGTTTAAAATATGAAATGAAATGAAATGAAATAATTTATTCTGCAAGTCGATTCATAACAAATTCTTTTGCACGTCAAACATTTTTTTTTTGCCCTACCAGCACCTCGACGTGAATGGCCTGCTGAGAAGAGGTGCCGCAAGAAACTCAACAGATGGCCTTTTTTTAAATACGTTCATATGTACCTACTTATATATCTAATTTAGTGACATTATAAATTAAAAATATAAATGTCACTGTGCATGCGAGCAGACTATCTTGTCCAAATATTTTTGTCATTTAAATAATCTTCTACAGTGTAGTAACCCTTTATCATTAAACGTGATTTAATAAAAATCTTAAACTTATTTATAGTAAATTCAATTACATTTTGTGGCAATTTATTAAATATTTTTATGCTTAGGCCCACAAATGAGCTACTTATCTTACCAAGTCTGAGTTTTGGGACGGCAAGTTTGTGTTTATTTCGTGTATTAAGACTATGAATATCCGATTTTTTATGAAATTCATCTAAGTTTCTACGCACATAGATGATGCAATCGAGAATAAATTGAGAAGCTATGGTGAGTATATTTATTTCTTTAAATAATGCCTTGAGTGAGTCACGAGGTCTGAGGCCATATATGGATCGAATAGCCCTCTTCTGCAACACAAATATTGTTTGTATGTCAGAAGCGGTGCCCCATAGCAACAGACCGTATGACATAACACTATGAAAATAACTAAAATAAACAAGCCTTGCCGTTTCAATATCAGTCAGTTGCCTTATTTTCCTAACTGCGTATGCAGCTGAACTAAGCCTTCCCGCCAGGGCAGATATATGAGGACCCCGTTGGAGTTTAGAATCTATAGTTATGCCCAAAAAGGTTGTGGAATTAACGAATTCAATATTTTCGTTATTCATATGTATATTAGCGTTAATTTGTCGAACGTTAGGCATTGTAAACTTAATGCATTTAGTTTTTTAGGCATTTAGTTGTAAATTATTGACAGTGAACCAATGCAAAACTTGTGAGAGAGTATTATTTACATCGTCATAGGAACCTTTGTGTCTGTTGATTTTAAAAATTAAGGACGTATCATCTGCAAATAACACTGTCTCACATAGGCCTTCAGTATAATAGGGAAGGTCATTTATATAAATTAAAAAGAGTAATGGTCCTAATATAGAGCCCTGGGGCACTCCCATAAGTAGAGGAGCGCCTGGAGAATTAATTTCATTAATACTAACTTGTTGTATTCTGTCACTAAGATATGACTTTAACAGACTAAATACAACGTTAGAGATACCATAATGCTGCAATTTCAAAAGCAAGGTTTCATGATTAACACAATCAAAAGCTTTAGACAAATCACAAAAAATACCTATAACATCCTTTTTATGTTCCCAAGCATCAAAGATATGTTTAACAAGTGCTACTCCCGCATCAGTGGTGGATCTGCCTTTGGTGAAGCCAAATTGTTTGCTATGTAACAGATCATTTTGGTTTAAAGTAAAATAGTAACTGGCTTAATATTACTTTTTCAAAAATTTTACTAAGTGCTGGCAAAATAGATATTGGTCTAAAATTGGAAGGGTCATTTTTATCCCCCGCCTTAAGGGGTATAACTTTACTGAATTTCATTAAATTTGGAAAATTGCCTGTCTCTACGCACTTATTAAAGATGAAAGCTATATGAGGGGCAATGGTATATATAATAGTTTCTAAAATATCCACTGATATTCCCCACAAGTCCTCAGTTTTTTTTAGGTTTAGTTCTTTAAAATTCTTCAAAATAGTTATCTCATCGATATGGGAGAAATTGAAGGAACTTTGACACTGCCTTACATTGTCTTTGAGGTAAGATTGAGCAGGTAATTTTAACAGGGATGTTCGAAAAGTATGATTCAAATGCATTTGCTACTTCAGCATCAGCATTTATACAGTGATTGTCAATGAGAAGTGAATAAGTATGATCTTGTATTTTATTTCTGCAAGTCTCTCTGTTAATAAATTTCCAGGTAGCCTTAATTTTGTTGCTGGAATTTTTTATTTTATTTTTTAAATAATTAGACTTAGCAGATGCACATATCTTTTTGAAAAGTTTAGAATACTTTCTGACATAATCTATAGTGTTTACATCATTACAATTAGCTTTAATTGCATACAACTCAAATAGTGTACGCCTACTTTTATAAATAAATACCTTTAGTAGCCCAATCACTAAATTGCATTTTTGGATTGTCTACTTTGATAACTTTTTTAGTAAAAATAGTATTAAATTCTTACATAAAAAAAAAATCTTATGCATAAAGGTTATTACAAAGTTGAAGATTTCTTGAATGACAAAAACCGATGGTCTACGAGTGATTAATTAGTCACTAATAATAGTTTTAACTATCTATGTATAAATTAAATTCGCCTATTTTATGAAATTAATCATGACATCACAATTTTATGTAATAAATCATTAATTTTTTATTATATGACATTGCCTAAGAAGCTGTGAGCTGTGTTCTTTAGTTGGCTTGTTATTATTATTTTAATTTTTCCATTTTTCTCTGACCAACCCGAGTAGTCATGCTCACTAAAATGTCGCTGGGGTGGTGGCGCTATGTGGCGGGTCGTTACATTCCCTAAAATATGGTTGAGTGAAGCGATGGCTGACACATACGTCATGCTTAGGAACAGGTGCCGCCTTTGGGAACTGGTCTGCTCTGGTCGGGTCATATTTTTATTTTTTCTTAGTAATTATAAATTTTTATTATCTTATTTCACACCAGGCCCACTTTGAAACATGGTTCAAAGTTAAATATGATTCTTATAACTTTGTTAATACTGTTGTTGAAAAAAGTAACTACCGAGTTTCTTGCCGGATTCTTCTCGGTAGATGCAACATTCCGAACCGGTGGTAGAATCATATCTCTTTCAACTGTTTTTGGCGATTTATAAGTGTTTCTTTGAAACCTATACTGGATGACTTTTTTTACCGTCAGGAAAATTTACGTGTGAGATAGGTAAATGATATAGATGACGATAGCATGATCACTTTAAAAAAAAATTATTTTTTATTTTTTTTTAATAGATAACCTATCATCATAACCATCTAATTCTAACTTAATTTTGACTAACATAACATTTAAAAAACGAATATTGGAAAAAAGATAATAAAAATACGAAACCACCAAAACTCAAACGCATATTCACCCTACTCCGAATGCGCTAAACATCAATGAATTCGCTCGTGTTTATCTATTTCTTTGTTGCGCAGCGCACACTTATTATTATTACTGATTTCAACCCCGCGCGCCCGCGCACGCGCCCGCGCCGGCCAGGCGGCCCCTTTGACCTCTCTTCAGTCACTCACCTGTCGTGCCTTGTGATATACGCGTGACCGTGTCGGAAGTACCTATCGTTCGCTCGCCGTAATTACGTAGACGTACGTTATAAAAACTTACGAATATTCAAATGTGGAATACCTAGCAATGGTTAGGTGTTATATTCAGTGTAGTGAAAGTGTAGAAGCAGCGCGACGAATGTACGCAGAACCGAGCCATCTACAATCTTTGCGGAACAGTGGTATTTTGGCTCCGCGGATTCCTAGTACAAATTTAATTTTGAGAACCTACCAAAGATTGTCAAATCTGCATCCGTACCATTTTACACGTGTACAGGCATTACACGCCGCTGATCCCGGACCCCGCATGAAGTTTTGTCGCTGGCTAACCTAACCTATGGAGCGACGAATCCATTTTTACCCGTGTGGGCGGCATTTAGTATGTTCATAATGAACACTGGTGGAGCTTTCGAAACCCACATAAAATAAAAGAAGACTCGCACCAAATCAGGTTCAGTGTCAATGTGTGGGCTGCGATAATCCACGATCGTATTATTGGGCCGGTCTGGATTGAAGGACGATTGACAGGTGCTACATACCAACAGATGATTCAATCGGTCATTGACCCTCTGTTAGATGACGTTCCCCTGACTTATTTACGAGGCCTCTACTTTCAACACGACGGTTGTTCTGCCCATTACGAACGATCTGACCGCCAGTATTTGGATGCTGTTTTCCCTGATAGGTGGATAGGCCTTGGCGGGCCTGTGAACTGGCCCGCGCGTTTACGGGACTTAACGCCGCTAGATTTTTATTTGTGGGCCGAGTTGAAGCGGCTAGTGTACACTGAGGAAGCACAAAGTGTTAATGACTACAAAACAGCGAATAATAGACGCTTTCGATATTATAAAAAGTGATAAAGACACTCTTCGCAGTTTAACAAACAATTTGTAACGACGTGCTAGTTTGTGTTTGGAAAGAAACGGAGAACATTTTGAACAACTGTTAAAATATCGTTAAAAGGTAATAAGTTTTAATTAGTAATGTAAATACAATCAGTGTGATTTGTAAATAAGTTGATTCCAATCTTTAAGTACGCCTCAATCCATTCCAATACAGCGTGTTGTAAATAAGTTAATAAGTCGTATGTAGGTACTAATTTCTTTTAACTTAACAAAATGTAGGTAACAAAATGTAACCTACTGCATCTTTGGCGGTCCTAAGTCCGTAAAAGTATGAAGGAAGGATTGAAATTTACTTTAAATTTATCCTATGAATAACACGAAAAAAAATTCCGATTTTTTGTCACGCTGTTTTTTTTTTTGCAAGGATTCAAAATGAACGATATTTAATTCATTCAGGCACACGCGGGGCGGGTGGCGGCCGCGCGTCCCCCGCGCCGCGCTACCGCTACCATTTTACTACATTTCCTACAAATAATACGCATGCACTAATGTATTTCAAATTCATGATTTTTTTTGGATATTCCATAATTTATAAAATCAGTTGTATTTTATAAACACACTCATGTATAGAAATGGTTTTAGGTACACATTACACAGTTCTTTTTTCCTGACGGTAAAAAAAGTCATCCAGTATAAATAAAGAATATTTTGACTTTGACTTAACTGAGCACAATTATTTACCCAAATATATATTTTACCTGGTAAGAGAGATAAACAATGATCATATAAATTTAAATTTAAACTGTCATCTACCTCACACATCGTCACACATTATCGTCTCACAATCACTACTAAACGTAGTTTTTATCACTTATTAATACACACACACATTAATCGTACGACAATTGTTTGTTTAGTGACGTTTAAATGGCCATTTAATGAAAATTAATAATTAATTACAAAATTTAAAACCGGGACAAACGAAATCAGATGTTCCTAGCAGTGTTGCCACAGGCAAAAAAAACAAGAAATGAAGGGGGTATAACTCGACTATCAAGTGCGAAGGATGTTTGTAGAGGGGTGCCCCAAGGATCAATCTTGGGACCCCTCCTGTTTATTATCTACACTGCGGACGTAACTTCAAAAATCCAACATTCAAAGTACCACATATATGCTGAGGACCTACAGATATACATTTCGTGCAAGCCCCAGAATTCACATACGGCTTTAAAATCCTTAAATGAAGATCTTGACCGAATTGTCCAATGGGCTGAGTTGAATTCGTTAGTACTTAATGGCAGCAAATCAAAGTACTTGTTATTGGGTTCGAAAGTGCAAATTAAGAAAATTGCTGACAAAGGAGTGAATGTGATGATAGGGGGAGATAGGTTAGAAAGAGTGACAGAAGCAAAAAATTTAGGCCTACTTATGGACGAGAATCTTAGGTTCGAAAAACATATATGTAATATAGTGAGAAATTGTTATTATCGACTAAAAGTATTGTATCAAATAAGGAATTATTTAAATATTGAAAATAGAATTAAATTGTGCGACTCCTTGATTCTGTCAAAGTTTTATTACATGGACATCGTTTATGGGCCCCGTATATTAGCGCGCTCGCAGACATTGATCCAGCGGGTACAAAACGCTTGTGCCAGGTTTTGTTTTAGCATCAGGGTAATACGGGGCTACCGCACAATCTCGTTCGAGGTGGCTTGTGTGCTAGCTAGTGCCCTCCCCTGGGACCTTGACGCGAGAGCCCTCTCGGCCGTGTTCCATTGCCGAGAGGAGGCGCGTCGGTCCTCAGTCCACGGGGTCACCGCTCGCGAGGTGAATTCCTGGTTGGAAGAGTTCCGCGGTCTTGCCGTGGGACTCTGGGACGCGCGACTAGCCGATCCTGGAGCTGGTCTTCGGACCATCCAAGCGATCCGGCCAGTCCTAGCCGCATGGTTAGACCGGACCCATGGCGCGGTAACCTTCCATCTGGCGCAGGTGCTCTCGGGGCATGGTTGCTTCGGGAAGTACCTGTGTCGGATTGGTCGGGAGGCGTCCAGGTCGTGTCACCCTTGCGGTGCCATCGAGGACTGTGCCCAGCACACGCTGGAGGTGTGTCCGGCTTTTGCCGGACACACCTCCGTTTGTCCTCCACCTTTGTCCGGCCTTGACCGCGCGCAGCGCTCTCCGCCGCCGTTGGGCAGGACCTCTCGCTGCCATCCGTGGTGTCAGCCATGGTGGCGAGCGAGAGCTCCTGGGAGGCGGTGCTCTCCTTCTGCGGCATCGTTATGTCGCAGAAGGAGAGCGCCGAACGTCAGCGCGAGCTCGACAATCCCGCCCGACGCAGAAGGCGAGGCCGCCGTGGCGATGGTGTCTAGCCCGGCGGCGCCCTACAGGGGGGGCTCCGAATACTCCTGTGGTATCCCTGCCTGTCGTAGGAGGCAACTAAAAGGGCCTTTGGGGCTGTGGAGTGTTTGCGGGGGGCCTGCATTCACTTCGTTAAGCAGCCCAAGAGAAGATGACGACACGTGGATCCTCGTCCGTTAAATAGGATGGGGTGACACTGTGGTCTGTGCCGTCATAAGCACCGCGAGGTGTTCTGGGGGCGAGGTTGCCTCTCCCTCGAGATGGGCCGCATGGATCGGCAGCGGCGTAGACGTAGATTTCGCGTAGAGTCCCGAGTGGGGAGCCCGGAATCTGCGCCAACGCCCGAAGAATGACCACCGTGAGGTTTAGTCGGTAGTAGAGTGCTTTCCCTGCCTCTGAGCCCAACACATCCCTCGTAGGCCGAACCTAGGTTTACTTGGACGGTGCGTAAATGCATTCCTCACGTAAAAAAAAAAAAAAAAAGTTTTGTTTTAGCATACCACCAAGAACACACGTCACGCCTTATATTAATAACACAAATATAACGAAAATGGCTACACGTAGAAGTCTTCATTTTGCGACAATGCTTTTTGGTATGGTTAAATATGAGATACCAGCTTATCTACTGAAGAAGTTGATGTGGACGCAAAATGTGCACTCCAGAACCCGCCGATCTGGCCACGCCCTCGTACTGCCGCCGCACCGCACCACTGCTTTCAGGGGGAGTTTTAGGTTTGCCGCATCCAAGTGCTGGAACGATCTTCCGCCGCCATTGCGCTGTCTGGAAACATTAGGTAATTTTAAGAAAAAAATTAAAGATTACTTAATACACAGGCAAAAAACAACGCAATAAGTACATTACCTCTCGGTTTCAGACGCGCTGGCTTGGCGGGTCGGGACATGGCACATGGTTGTGGCATGAGCTCATAAAATCTCCCAATATAGGCATTGTCTTTAATAGTAAACTGCCGGCTAGCTCACAGCTTGCCCAATCTCTTCTTAAAACACATGTGAAAGAGTGTACCAACCAACTTAAGTTTCATCACATTAGGTCTCAAACGATTGTGAAAACTTTTAGTGAAATAAGTATGAAAAAAACTGAGGACTTATGGGGACTATCAATAGATATTTTAAAAAATATTATACACTCTATTGCCCCTCTTCTATCGATTATTTTTAATAAATGCGTTGATGAGGGCAGCTTTCCTTCTTTGATGAAGATCAGTAAAATTATCCCTATTTTTAAATCAGGTGACAAAAGTGATCCATCGAATTTTAGGCCCATTTCAATATTGCCAGCGCTAAGTAATATTTTTGAAAAAGTCATTCTTAATCAAATAGTTAGTCACTTCAAAATTAATAATTTATTGCACAGTAATCAGTTCGGTTTTACTAAAGGCAGATCCACTACTGATGCGGGTGTCGCTCTTATGAAACATGTCTTTGATGCATGGGAGAAAAAGCAGGATGCAATAGGTGTCTTTTGCGATTTGTCAAAAGCGTTTGATTGTGTTGATCATCAAACCTTATTGATGAAACTACGACATTATGGTCTCTCGGACAATTCACTCAGTTTAATAATGTCATTTTTATCTGACAGAACTCAAAAAGTACATGTCAATGGTACAACCTCCATAGGCGTACCTTTACTAATGGGAGTACCCCAAGGTTCGATATTGGGACCCTTGCTCTTTTTAATTTATATTAATGACCTCCCCTTCTTTACTAGGGACTTGTGCGAGATCGTGTTATTTGCTGATGACACATCCCTGATTTTTAAAATCGACAGACATCAAAATAATTTTGACGACGTAAATAATGCTCTTGATCAAGTCCTACATTGGTTCTCAACCAACAATTTATTACTCAATTCAAAGAAAACTAAATGTGTAAAGTTCTCAATGCCAAATGTTAGGCAAGTTGATAGTAAAGTTACAATGAACAATGAGTCTATTGATGTCACTAATCAAACAACATTTCTTGGCATCACTTTAGACTCAAAATTACAATGGTCTCCCCAGATTTCCACTCTGGCAAGAAGACTAAGCTCAGCTGCCTATGCAGTTAGGAAGATAAGGAATCTCACTGACATCGAAACGGCTAGATTAGTTTATTTCAGCTACTTTCATAGTATCATGTCCTATGGCTTACTTTTATGGGGATCCGCAGCGGATATCCAAACTATTTTTGTATTACAAAAGAGGGCAATTAGGGCTATATACCGACTTGGACCCCGCGACTCCTTAAAAGAGTTATTTCAGAAAATCAACATTCTCACTGTGGCGTCCCAATACATTCTCGATTGTTTAATGTATGTGTATAAAAACTTGCATTCTCTTCCCAAAAAATCGGATAGTCATAGCATTAATACTAGAAACAAGCATAAGCTAGCTATCGCAAATCTCAGACTAAGTAGGGTTAGTAATTCTTTTGTTGGTCAAAGTATAAAAATGTTCAATCTGCTGCCACAAGAGGTAATAAACCGACCTATGCACAAGTTTAAGATATACATAAAAAAAAATCTTATGCATAAAGGTTATTATAAAGTTGAAGATTTCTTAAATGACAAAAACCGATGGTCTACGAGTGATTAATTAGTCACTAATAATAGTTTTAACTATCTATGTATAAATTAAATTCGCTATTTTATGAAATTAATCATGACATCACAATTTTATGTAATAATTCAATGAATTTTTATTATATGACATTGACTAAAAAGCTTTGAGCTGTGTTCTTTAGTTGGCTTGTTATTATTATTTTAAATTTTCCATTTTTCTCTGACCAACCCGAGTAGTCATGCTCACTAAAATGTCGCTGGGGTGGTGGCGCTATGTGGCGGGTCGTTACATTCCCTAAAATATGGTTGAATGAAGCGATGGCTGACACATACGTCATGCTTGGGAACAGGTGCCGCCTTTGGGGACTGGTCTCCTCTGGTCGGGTCATATTTTTATTTTTTCTTAGTTATTATAAATTTTTATTATCTTATTTCACACCAGGCCCACTTTGAAACATGGTTCAAAGTTAAATATGATTCTTATAACTTTGTTAATACTGTTGTTGAAAAAAGTAACTACCGAGTTTCTTGCCGGATTCTTCTCGGTAGATGCAACATTCCGAACCGGTGGTAGAATCATATCTCTTTCAACTGTTTTTGACGATTTATAAGTGTTTCTTTGAAACCTATATAAATAAAGAATATTTTGACTTTGACTTTGACTTTGACTTCATTGACAGCGATATTTTCTATTCTTTTCTTCTCTTTTTTCTCCGCAATTTGATTAACCAGAACGCACATTCCTCTTGACATTTCAATTCACCTCTCATCCGATTTATTTCATAATCTTTTTAGACTTATTATTATTGAGTTGAATCATTATTTTTAAACTATATTAATTATGTCTTGTAACATATCCTATTTAAAGTCGTTTATGACGTCAATACGCACCGAGCGGACGTCAATGCCTAGTTCCACTCTTCGCCAATAGATGGCGTTGGCTGTACTTTACATCGCGATGGCGTTTCGTTTTCTCGGAAGTATAAGGGTCACCCATAGACCTCAGGTGTGATGATCAATTCAAGATTAAATCCACAGAAGCTTACAGTGCAACTGTCCGTCAGAACTCTGTAGCCTCTTAGGAACATATCTGATCCTTTATTTATATACTTCTGTATATTCGGCACTTCTGCTTCGTGCATCCTAACGGAACGCGATCGCGGGGACCATACATTTGTGGCTGTAACTCGGACGTTGTAATAAACTTCTCTTCACTCCACCTCATCGTGTTTCTTCTGGCGGTGACGTCACGACCACGACCCCCTGCCGGACTTCGTACCCGCTACAATCTTGAATTATTTATAATAAAACGTTTTAATTTGGAATTTTATGCGATTGAAAACAAGGTTCATGATAACGCTTCACACTCGAGTCATGGAATTGTGCGTAATAACAACAAAACCGGCGTATTGCATGTTTTATGCACACCTGCTGTCCTGGTAATTACGGAAGTGACGTTTCGAACGCCGAACCGAGTGTGTCTGTTTTTGGGTTGCATCTGGTTGGATTGTTTTTCCGTGCGGTTGTGACCGGTGATTGTGTTCGGTGCGTTCCTTAAGTGGTCGTCCAGTGTTGGTGGTGTTGGTGACGGGATCTCTGCACCGAGCCCTGAGATTTCTCCAATTTTGATCTCTTACAAGCGGTGTTTTTTTTTTCCGTGGAGGGTGACATTGCCTAACATTTTTACAAAGCTGCCTCCCTTACCGATCGCCGGATCATCTTCTGCGCCATCTAGTGATATCTGTCCGGCTGGATCCCTGATACGGAAGCGCATTTATCTTGAACGCCATCTAGCGACATTACTTACTTACTTACTACGCTGGCTCAGCGACCCGAAGTGGGTCTTGGCCTCCGACATTAAAGAACGCCATTCCGGTCTGTTACGTGCCAAATTTGCCCAGTTGGGCACTTGGAGCTCCTTCAGGTCTTTTACCACTTCGTCTATCCAGCGATATCTGGGGCGCCCAACTGGCCGTCGCCCAGACGGTCGCCCCAGGTATTCCCTTTTCACGGCCCGTTCGTCAGTCATCCTCTCGACATGGCCAAGCCAGCGGAGTCTGGCCGCCTTCACTTCTCCGATGATGTTAGGTTCGGAGATCAGGTCTTCTATTTCCTTATTACGCCTTATCCTCCAGTCTCCATTCTCATCTCGAGTTGGTCCCAGAATCTTCCGCTGAATTTTTCTTTCCGCCACTAAGAGCCGATTTTCTTCCTTTAAAGTTAGTGTCCAGGCTTCGCATCCATACAATAGAATCGGTCTAATAACAGTTTTGTAGATCCGAACCTTAGTTTTCCTGCTGATAAGCTTGGACACAAGAACTTTATGTAGGGCTGCCGAGCATCTCAGTGCGTTCTGTATGCGGATGTCGATCTCCTCATGTCTTTGGTTGGTGTCGGTTACTGTGCATCCCAGGTACTGGAACTTCTCAACGCCTTTGTATACCGTGACGTTTACGGTCAGGTCCGTTCTTGTAAAATTTTTGTTCCTGTACCTTTTCATGAGGAGATATTCCGTCTTCTCAAGGCTGATTCTGAGACCCACTCTAGCGCCTTCTCCTTCCAACACCCCCACCATCGTCCTCACATCTTCCTCGCATTGTCCCAGGAGTGCTAGGTCATCAACATATCCTATGATGTTGTGCTTTCCATTTAACTCCACTCCGCCGTCCGTCAAGTTGACTTTCCGGATGACGTCTTCTAGTATTAAGTTAAACATGATAGGTGACAATGCATCGCCTTGTTTAAGACCGGTAAAGACAATGAACTCTTCTGTCAGATTTCCGTCCACACGCACTCTCATCTTGCTTTCGTTTGTGGCGACTCTGATCAACCTTATCAATTTGTCTGGGATCTTAAACAACTTTAAAATATTGAAGAGCGCTTCTCTATTGATACTGTCATAGGCTTTCGTAAAATCGACAAACACGCAATGAAGACTTTGGGCGAATTCCCATCTTTTTTCCATAATCTGCTTCAGAAGGAAGATCTGATCCACAGTGCTGCGATTTCTTCTGAAGCCGCACTGGTAGTCTCCCAGGACTTGTTCTGCGTATGGTTCCAGACGACTGAGGAGAATATACGAGAGAACTTTATAGGCCCGTTGAGAGCAAAGCTATTCCCCGGTAGTTAGAGCATTTCTTCCTGCATCCTTTCTTATGAACGGGGCATATGACACCTATATTCCATTCCGCGGGTTGTCTCTCTTCCTCCCAAATCCTCACTATCAGGTCGTAGAGGCGCGATTGAGCCGCTCCTCCTCCATACTTCCACAGTTCTGCCGGTATGCTGTCTATTCCTGGGGCTTTGTTGTTCTTCAGTCTCATGATGGCTTTTCGAACTTCCTCAAAGCTTGGAGTTTCTTCATGCGTGCTGTTCATTTCCGGTTCAAAATCTAGCTGGTGGAGAACAGGTGTACAATTAAGGAGTTCTTGGAAGTAATCACGCCACCTGTTTTTTCGTTCATCGGGATCAGATATGAGGTTGCCTACGTCGTCCTCAAGTAGCTGAACCAGGGGCTGGTATGCCTTTTTTGTGGTTCTAACTTCCTGGTAAAATTTTCTGGACTCATTTGCTCTTATTAATGTCTCCATAGTTCTTAATATTTCTTCCAGGTGTTCCTTCTTTGCTTTTCTGATTTCCTTTCTGAATTTATCCCGCGCTTCATTGTATTTCTCTACCCAGTTATTATCCTGTTCTGCTAATAACTTGCACCTTCTCCTTTCTTCCATTAATAATTCGCATTGATCTGTCCACCATTTTCTTTTCTTACGACACCTCTTTTTCCCCAGAATACGAAATCCAACATCTTTTATGGTATCTCTCATCTGTTCCCAGTTCTCATCTATGTCTTCTTTTACTTCAAGGATGTCAAACTGATTTCTTAGTTCAAGCTGGAACTTTTTTCGGACGTCGCTGTTTTTTAAAATATCAGTGTCAAACCTGCCTTCTGTCTGGCTTTGCTTCTTGGGAAATGATTTTAATTTTGCTGCTATTTTGATTCCTAATAAATAATGGTCGCTATCACAGTCGGCTCCGCGAAACGATCGTACGTCCTTTATGGTACTTTTATGCCTGCTATCTATAAGTACATGGTCGATTTGGTTAACAACCATCCGGAGACTTCCATGTGCCTTTATAAATATCTTTGTGTGGGAACATAGTGCTTTTTACCACCATAGAGGTTGCAAATGTTATCATTCTGAGACCATTATCATTAGTTGTTTGATGTTTACTGTGTTTACCAATGGTGGGCACGAATGTATCCTCGCGACCAACCTTCGTCACCCAGCAATATTTTAGTATCATATTCAGGGATCTGATCGTACGCTACTTCAAGTTCCTCATAGAAGCGGTCCTTATCATCATCTTGTGCTGCCTCGGTTGGTGCATAGGCATTAACTATTGTCATATTGTTAAATTTACTTTTGACTCTAAGAAGGCAGATCCTTTCAGAAATGGGAACAAACTTTAGGATCATTCCTAATGCATTCTTATTAATAAGGAACCCTGTTCCATTTATATGCTTTCCGAGAGTAGCTCCGCTGTACATGAGTACTGCGTCGTTCTCAAGAGCTATTTCTCCTTGGCCCGGCCATCTAACTTCCTGCAGGGCTGCGATGTGGATGAGGTATCGTTGTAGCTCTCTATTAACTTGGTACAGGGCTCCCACTCTATATAAACTACGAACATTCCATGAGGCTAGTCTAAGGTCCATATTTCCATGCCAATTTCCGTTTTTAAGATCAGATCGGTTATTATTCTTTTTTGTCAGTTTCGTAACAAAGTTCTTTTTCCGTAGGCGGGGTGTTAACCCTCCGCACAACCCCCATATTGCTGGAGGACCACACCCTACTTTGGTCAGCGAGTCCTACGGACTTAGCCGATAGTTAGCTAGGCTGTACTACCGACCTTCCCCCCATCCGCCACCCAGGGGACGCTCCTCTACGCTGTGAGGGCCAGCGCGAGGACATTGGGACGTAATAATCCTTGCTTTATTGAAACGCCATCTGGTGGTGCGAAGCGAAACGGAATAATCACTGCTTCTGGCTTTCAGGCGCCATCTAGCGACGTCTGGAAAACCGTAGCCAGCTGTGCCTTGCAGCGCCATCTAACGCCATCAGGACGAACCGCAACCAGCCTTGCTTTTCGTGCGACATCTAGTGACAGGTAGAGAGGATGGTCAACTGCGGTGCGTGTGGGAAATTTATGGCTGCAACTGGAGGGGCCTCCTGCTCTTCTTGTTCGCAGAAGTACCACAGAGGCTGCCTTGCACTGCCAGACAAGATCCCTATCAGCAAGGATTGGTCCTGTCCTGACTGCAAAAGGAATGTACGGAGGGGCGACAACAGCTCCACGCCAACGAAGGGTCTGTATGATGAAGCGCCCTCTGGCTCGTCTCGGGCGGCTCAGGAAGCACTGGTGGGAGCCGTTGGTGTTCAGGAGAGCCATAACCGTGAGGTGTCCATTTTCATGGCAGAAATGCGTGAATTTCGTAAGGTATTTACGGAGGTATGGAGGGCTATGTCGGTGCGAATGGATGAAGTGGAACGCAGGCTGAGCACCCTCGAGCGGGCTCAACCGGAAGCGGGATCCGGCTCGGCGACCAGCGAGTTGGAGCGAACTATTGAAGGGTTGAAGAGGGAGTTGAATGACCGCGACCAAGAAGGCCCTCCTTTCCGACCTCGAGATCGGACAGCTGCCGGAAGAGGGCGAGGTGTCAGTAACCCAGTCGGTCATGGTGCTTGCGGCGCGTCTGGGCGTTTCTGTGGAGGACCGGGATATCGTGTTCGCGGAGCGCGTAGGTGCGCCGGCGAACGAGGCCGGAGGACGGCCGAGGCGCGTCATAGTGAGGCTCGCCCGGCGCAACGTGCGCGACGAGCTGTTGCGCGTGATAGATTATTTGAATTATTTCCTTATAAAAGAGAGTACCTTGTGTGTCAAAATATATAGAAAAAGGATAAATGGATAAATAATTACTTAAATAATAATATAACATCTTAAATCTTAGGCAATTTAGTAATTCTAAAATAAATCAATCAATTGAGTTTAAAAAACGATTTTATAAATATTTATTAAGCTTATACAAATTATATAACATGGTAAGAATTATTATATTATTGTAATTACTCGATAAGATATTTAAAAGAAATTATTATGGCTAATTTAATAATGTTGTAAGCCACGTGACCATTCCAACGTGTTTTCCCCGGGGTATAAAAGGGCCGACGCTCAGTCGGAAAGGCACTTGCCGTCTGATCGTCGAACAGAGCGGAGCTCTGCCCGAACTCTAGTAAAAGAGCTGCTATACTACGTGCTGCTACTTTTGTAAAAGTTAAGTATAGTCCATGTTCAAATATATAAAAGTATATATGTTGTATTTTTACGTTGTTTAGTAGTAAATAGTAGCTTGTTGAATAAATAAGCGACATTGTCTAATAAATGACTTGCCTCGCTTATGCTTCATAAATAGTTAATACATTAGTAAATAAATATATTATATCGTATATAAATGTACGCTGTAGACTTAGAAATTAAAATATTAATTGATTGATTTTCTTGTATTTAGACTATATAAATAAATATAATAAGTATTGTTATATAAAAATATGAATAAAATGTTATTTCAATTATTTTCCCTTTTTGCCATTAAATAAGTAAAATAAATGAAATTGCTAAAACTATTGATGCTTTTATTATATTTTTTTAAAACCCACAATTGACTCTAGCTATTATCAGAAGTGGGATACGACCAAAGAGATGTATTTTAACATGTTCAGTTATTTTCAGATTGACTGTTGGCTCCCATGGATCCATCCGTCGTGGAAGGCTTGCTAAAAGCCATTCGTGATGCTGTCGGTGGGAACCAGAGGACCGATGATGTGGCGCTGCCGCCGTTTGACCCTGACAAGAACGAAAATGGTGCTGCTGGATGGTGCATCTCCATATAAAACATAGCATCGGATCTCTGCTGGAGTAGTGTGACAACTATTGCCAAGGTAGGCAAAGCCCTGAAGGGATCTGCTCTCTTATGGTATGAAACCTGGGAACCAGAGGAAGGTAGATCGTGGGAATCTTTTAAACAAACTATCCAAGACCTTTACCCAGAGAAACGAAACTTATCTGATAAATTGTCAAAAGCAGTATTGTATTCTTCCGATGCTGCAGATTCTTACTGCGAATATGCGAGGGAAAAATTAAGACTTTTAAAGCATACTAAAGTGGCCTTTACGGAAGAACAACTAGTTGAACTTATTTGTGGAGGTATCACTGATATTAATGTAAAGATGGCATCTCACAATAGTAGGGTCAAAACTACCGCGGAGCTCATTTCCATGTTTACAACATACATTAAACAACCCAAGAAGCGCCTTTTTGAGGGAAATTTTAAACCAACTGATCGCCCATTCAACCCGCCACCGAAGCGATTCAAGACAAACGATTTTCAAGAAAAACGGTGTTTTTCTTGTCATAAATTAGGACATTTTAAAAACCAATGTTTCAGAAACAGGAACTTGTCAGAAACTACTTCCTCTAATACACTTCCCGCAACAGGTTTTGATAATAAGAAAATCAATGCAATTCAGTGTACATTTTGCAATAAATTGGGGCATAACGAGTCAGTTTGCTACTTTAAAAAGCATCCTACTAACTCCAGTTTTCCGAAAACAGACATAAATTGTCTAACTAAAAGCAATTTAAAATTAACAAAAGTTTTTATCAAAGATATCGCTTTTGATATTCTAATTGACACTGGCGCGAGTTGTAGTGTAATGAGGAAGTCTGTCGCTAAGAAAACTGGTTGTAAACTGGAACCATGTTCCGTAGTACTTGAAGGTATAGGCAATGGAAAGCTTCACATTTTTGCTAAAGTATTGGTACCGGTTAGGTTTGATGACGTTTGTTTGGAAATTGAATTTAACGTAGCCAGGGATAAAGACTTCTATTACGAATGTCTGATCGGGAGAAATGCTATCCAGCACCCAGATATAGCAGTAATTATGGATGCTAATGGCTGTAAACTGACTCGTAAACGCCTACCAACACCAACTGAAATCATTAGTCAAATTCAGGATAATATGTGCATTGAAACTGAACACTTAAAGGAAGCCATAAGTCAGCTTGATTCTGATTTACAAAATAAAATAATTAACATTTTTAATAAATTCCCGTCTGTTTTGTCATCTCCTAATAACATAGGATCAGTTAATACCGGTGAAATGGTTATACGTTTAAAAAAGATGAGATTATAAATTACAGGCCCTACCGTTTGGCACCCGTTGAGAGAGAGAAGGTTAAGGAAATAACTAATGATTTATTAATAAAGAATATTATCCGTGAGAGTGATTCTACTTTTGCTAGTCCAATATTTAGTAAAAAAAAAAGATGGTAGTGACAGAATGTGCATAGATTATAGAGCTCTAAACAAAATAATTGATAAAGAAAGGTACCCTCTCCCTCTCATCGAGTATCAAATTGATAGGCTGGGAAACGCCAAATATTTTATATCTATTGATATGAAAAACGGGTTTCACCAGATTCCAGTAGCTGAAGAATCTATAAAATATACAGCATTTGTGACTCCGGACGGTCATTTTGAATTTCTTAAAATGCCCTTTGGAATTTGTAACGGACCGTCCGTTTTTCAGAAATCTATTAGTAAAGCAGTAAAGCACTTGGGGTTTTTATTGGTTTATACGGATGATTTACTTATACCATTTAAAACTGAATCTGAAGGATTGCAGTATTTAGAACTTACCCTTGAAGCTCTTAATAATGCCGGGTTCACTATAAACACGAAAAAAAGTAATTTCTTTGTTAGGGAAATAGAGTACTTAGGGAGACACATTTCAGAAGAGGGTGTAAGGCCAAGTGAAAGCAAGGTTTCAGCCCTTACTAATTCCCCTGTACCCAGCAATGTGAAGGAGGTACGTCAGTTCATGGGACTTGCTAGTTATTTTAGGAAATTTATTCCCGAATTTCCGTCTCGTACTGCCTGTATCAGCAAGCTGACAAAAAATAACCAGACATGGGAGTGGGGTCCTGAACAAGACAGAGCTAGGGACTATATGTCATAAAACATTTAATATCAAAACCATTATTGACTATATTTGACCCCAATCTACAAACCGAATTACATACTGACGCTAGCTCCTTGGGCTATGGTGCCATATTAATGCAAAAAGTAGGTAATCATAATAAAGTAGTTGCACATTACAGCAAACGCACTACCCCTGCTGAGGCTAGATACTGTTCATACGATTTGGAAACATTGGCTATTTACAATGCTCTTAAACACTTCAGGGTTTATTTATTGGGCATTAATTTTACCATAGTGACGGATTGTAACTTTATAAAATCCACTATGACAAAAAAAGATCTGTCTCCACGAGTAGCCAGGTGGTGGACCTTTTTACAGGATTTTCAATTCAATATTTTGTACAAAAAGGGCAAGTTTGTCGGACATGTTGACTATTTAAGTCGTAACCCCATAAAACCTGTACATTTTACACCCATAGTAAATGTTATTAATGGTCCGCTGGATGCTAATCCACCATCATGGCTTCAAATTGCCCAACAAAATGATGCCGAAACTCAAGAAATTATAAATAAAGTTCAAATTGGAGAGATCGATCCCAATCAATACGTTATCATTCATAATTTGCTCTATCATAAAAGTGAACCAGACGCTGTACCCAAGCTTTACATTCCAAGGGGTTACAGGCTGAGCATATTAAGACTCTTCCACGACGATAATTGTCATGTAGGCTATGATAAAATATTAAATAAAATTAAAGAGAACTTTTGGTTTAGCAGCCTTCACAAGAAAGTATATTACGCATTGTCTTATATGTACATCCCGGAAGGGGTCACTCTGGGCCAAAACAAGGTTTGCTAGTAGTAAGGATTCGAGAGTTCTGGCTCACCCCAGGGCTGGCTCAACTGGTCAACTTTGGGGGTGTCCCGAGGGGAAAAAAAAAAAAAAAAAAAAAAAGGTTTTGGGGGTGGTTTGAGACGATTGCAGTGATCCCCGTCTTCGTATCTCTTACGGATGCAGAGATAGCTTTTTGCTACGAACATGCCCTAGTTCGTTAACTAATTACGTCTAATGACGGTTCGCTCGAGACCCAGCTCGCCGTCGGGTCAACATTACTTAATCACCTATTGTCAATTACTCATTGTATTTGCATTACGTTCCTTTGCTTGTTGTTATTATGCAGTGCTTTAGATCTAGTTAAATAAATTTAGTCTAGGTTTATCACTATTCATGTTATCGAAATTGCTGAATTATAACAAACGGAATGATTTGGTGATGTGATGTTTTGATTGGAGGTGAAAAAGTAGAACAAGTGAATGAGTTTGTATATCTGGGAACAAAGTTTACAAGAGATGGAAAGTGTGAGAGTGATATTGAGAGGAGAGTGAATGCGGGGAACATGGTGAATGGTGCGCTGCATTCCTTTATGAACAGTCGGAAAGTGTCTGAGAAAGCACGTCTGGCTGTTCATACAGGAGTGTTGGTTTCCCACACTTATGTATGGAAGTGAATGCTGGGTGTGGCAGAAGAAGCACGAGTGTAGAATAAATGCAGTAGAGATGAGAGCACTCAGAAGTATGTTAGGAGTGAAACTGACTGATAGAATAAGAAACGAAGAAATAAGAGAACGATGTGGAGTGAAAGAAGATGTAGTGACTAAGATTGAAAAAGGCATGCTTGGATGGTTTGGGCATATTGAGAGAATGGATGAAAGAAGATTGACGAAAGAGATATATAAGGCAAGTGTAAATGGAGCCGTTGGGAGGGGAAGACCTAGACGGACTTTCCATGACCAGATTGGTAATGTATTAACAAAAGGTCAGGTTAACAGCACCCTTAACCGACGAGCGTGTATGAAAAGACTTATGAATGTAGAAGAAGCGAAAGGTGTATGTCAGGATCGTAGCAAATGGAAGTACGTGATCTCTGCCTACCCCCATGGGAAAAAGGCGTGACATTATGTATGTATGTAATGATTTGGTTGAAGATTATTCTTCCAAAGCTGGTTTCTGCTAGGTCATAAAAAAAATAACCCTAACCTATTTTTAACAAGTACTTACTTATATTCACCACAAATTTTATGTTTGACTTGCTGAATTATAACAAACGGAATGATTTGGTTGAAGATTATTCTTCCAAAGCTGGTTTCTGCTAGGTCATAAAAAAAAATAACCCTAACCTATTTTTAACAAGTACTTACTTATATTCACCACAAATTTTATGTTTGACATTGTTTCTTCTTTTTATTCTCTTTTACGTTCCCAATTGCTGTATTAAAAACCAATGACAACTTGTTTCTGTCTGGTCATAAAAATAACTCTAACCTATTTTTACAATTGTATTGAAATTACAACTTGTTTTTCCAGACTCATAAAAAAATAACCCTAACCTATTTTGTTTGCAAGTTTATTTATTTATTTATTTTTTTAAATATCAGAATACATCACATACATTGATCTGACTCCGAGGTAAGTAGCTTAAGCACTTGTGTTACGGATATCAGAAACAACAGTGGTATTACAAATATATACTTAAATATTGGATATTAACACCCAGACACAGAACAAACACAAGTATTCATCATACGAATATTTGTCCTGGGTGGGGATCGAACCCACAACTCTTGGCGCATGGGGACAGGGTCACTACCGAATGCGCCATTGAGCCTATTTTTTACAAGTATATTCACCATAAATTATACGTTCGACATTGTTTCTTCTCTTCATTGTCTTTACGTGTCCAATTACTGTATTAAACCCCTTTCTTTTTCCATACCATATGCTAAGAGTCGGCTCTGGCAAAAGAAAAGGTCTATGTACAAACCAAAGGTAAGTAATATATCGTAAATATAAATCTGTTGGGTGACATGGACAATCACATCGAAACTTGAAAACCTTAATTAACTAGTTGATAGGGACCGCATTCTCGACATATCTATGTATTACTTTCAAAAAGACTACTTATCTATTGCAAATAAACCATTACTATAATTGTGATCATTATTAATTTTTAATGATCTACATACAATATCTTGGTATAAAACCACGACGTTCCACAGTATTCTCTACAACTCGTGCATTGGATTCGTGAAGTGTCACATACAACAAGTGAAGTGTTACGTTCTTCTATTCATCGCAAACATCATGGATGTAAGTATTGCATTGTAGTCATGCTACTTTTATTGTACATATCCTGATTTAATGTAGATATTTCTAAATTGACTTTACCTAAGTTCCTTGACAAGATGCTTTGTAAAGCAGTTGAATAAGGATTAATCTTATTATTTTTCACAGATTGCTAAGTCTACAATAAATGGTGAAGATGTGACGTTCGAAGAAAACACATTCAAAAGATACTACTTTCCTTCTTCGGATGAGGAAGATCTCTGCCCATACCAAGACCAACGCGCTATCAAAAGAAACATTGACTCTATTGACGAATTCTTCACCGAGCCAACAAAGAAAAAAATCAAATCAAAACGGTCGTCTACAGTAGGACGACCAAATAAAGACAATATCTCATATATTTCAACCAATGTGGATGATGGCGCCACCGCAACACACCTCATCAAAATAGAGGTGTATGACGTGAAAAAATTGGAGAATATCAACCCGGCGGATCACTGGAAACACGCCGACATTCGTATTAAATATTTTACTAAACCTACTAACGACGTGGTGCATAAGAAAACGCGTCAGATTATTTACGAAATCACAAAGGGAATATCCAATTCCCCAGACTGTCAAAAATATTCAATTAAAAATAATAAAAAACATTTATTTACCATTTCTTTGTTTTTTTTATACCTTTAATTAGGTACCTGGTAGGGTTTATAAGTAAAACAAAACATATTATCTTAAACAATTTATTAAAATTTTATACATTACATTAAAAAAGTATTAAACATTTGATTTAACAATAAATCGTTTTGATCATTGTCTTCATTAAACATTTTTATATAATCATTTAAACTCATACCTCTTAGCTTAAAGTACAAATAAAGCAAACAATATTCACCGCAAACAGACGAAAATATACTTTGAATTGATTTATCATTATAAATCCACCTACTTGTGTTTTTTCTTAAAAACGACAAATGGTAACTTTCAGGCTTACGACCAAAAGTATCAAAGTATTCACCAACGCCGTCGGCATGAATAAAAACTGCCACCCAATGTGATCCAGACATTGTATTAGGATCAAGATTACTTATCATACAAAAAGGTCGTGTGACATAAATTGGATGTCGATTAGCAGCAAATACATTAAATTCTAAAGAATGACACAACTTTTTCATATATTTTTGAATTTCTAAAGTATTCATGATAATAAAATAACATGTGCATCTTATAACATTATCTAAACTTAACTACTAAAATCTACGCTCACATTTCTGTTTTTATCTATTTCAATTATATTGTCAAACTCAGCATACACAATGCAATTTACAGTCTTAGTAAGAGCTGTTTCAAACCTAACTTCTAATCGTACGCTCCCATGTCGTATAAGATTCCAATGGGCGGTTGAATTTGCAGATAAATCTGGAGTTAAATCAAAAGCCATAAGGCAATATCCGTTTGCGTAACCGTGTCTAGAAATACCATTACCTTCATTTAAAAAATGAATTCCAGTCCCAGAGAACAAAGTGTGATAAGTTGAAGTAAACAAATTGTTACTAAATACGGGTTGTAACGCTTTCGAAGGGATCTGCATTCCATCAATATATAAACTGAATGTGCTTATACCATAATTATCAAAATCATATGGATTTTTTGAAAAACTACCATTAAAGGATGTATTGTCTACAAATCCAATTATACATCTTTTTGGTACTTGACCGAGAAATATATTATCAAGAGTTTTACCCTGAATTCCAGATGGTATGGTTAGTACTTTTACTTCAGCTCTAGTTATAGGATACTTAGCAGTAGTAGTTGCTAAAACTTTTTGATGAGCCAGCAAAACAGTAGGATTTATACGAGCTTTACGAATCATAAGTGTAGCGTCAGTGATGGTAACTTTTAACTTAACATCATTAGAAGAACACATTAAATTAAATGCATCCCGGGAACGTACTAGCTTTACACACATTTCAACACCATTTATCAAAAATTTTTCTTGATTGAATACATCTCCATGTAGATGTCCTATCATTTCTACTTCTTTACTTTCTTTCACAAGTTTTTGTCGTATTATATATCCTTTATTGGAATCATCAGTAGAATTCATTTTTCCGGCCGTATCTTCATACCATAGTCCACAAGTGAGATGAGATTCCTTTGCTGATGGGGCATAATTTAAAAGTGTTTCAATATAAGCACGATACCCATAAGTATTATTTGGAGGTGACACCAATTTTTGATTTAAATAAACATCTAACTGACTGAAAAGTGAGTGGAGCCAATTGTTAACCGGAGCCACAGAATCAGTTGGTAGTAGTGGTGTCAGGTCTTGATTTAGGACTTTTGCTTTGATATGAATCAGAGTATGTGACAAATCGATATAGTCATCACCAGTTCCAGGAATCTGAAATTCTATTGGTCCATCATCGCTAAGAGATGAAATTGGTTTATAATGAATCCATTGGCCATTTTCTATACTAGTTTGAGTAGCTGGTAAAGCAAATAAATCCAATTCGGACTTTACACATTCGCATGAATGGTTATGTAAAAATGACATTTTAACACTCGGAAAATATATCGTTGAATTTGATATTATTATCTTTCTTTGCTTTTTTATGTGTTCTTCGTTTTGAACGTTGTGACTGACTGATGCTCATTAATTGCTGTCTTTTATTTTTATATCCCGAACCTCTCATGACCTGATCTAATTTCTCATCAGACTTTCTCTTGAGATTGGAAGTTGCTTCTTTAATACGATTTTTGACGGATTCGTTAAGGGGTTTTGTCTGTACCATATCAGATAAAAGTCCTACTCCTGCATTTAAGGCCTCTTTACCAATAACTTTAGCTCCACTTGATAGTAATGGTAAAACTGAACGAAATAGTCCACCTAAAAAGCTCCCAATCCCGTGTCCGCGTTGATGCGCTACACCCTTATAGATCACACCTACACCAGAACCAGCCTGATGTGTATAATAATGTTCATAAGGACAAATATTATTATTATATTTTGAATACATTATTGTTTTCGTTTGAAATGTAGTTTAACACAGGTCGTCCCGAACTGAAATGGTACCTTTTCTCCAGTGTTTGTTCTTATATCTATTTCTATCGTATCAAATTCTCTACGCATTACAGATACATAATGTGGTGGAGAAAAAATATGCATTTTATTTGATCCATATGTGTATTTTGCTGGATCTAACGGTATAATTCTTAGTAATGGACTCATTACATCACCAACCATTTGGGGTTCAATTATATCACAATACACAAATAATTGTGATGGCAATCCCAAGTATAAATTAGCAGGGAATTTACTGACTCTTTTAGCGACTACATTAGTATTTGGATCAAATCCAAGTAGAAGACTTAATTTTGGTGAAAACCTTAAAGATACCATTTTAGCATCATCACGAGTCAGTGTAATATATTTTGATACTTTGTCATGACGTAATTTAAAAGTTTCTCTTGAGTTCAAAGCAGTTAAAATGTCTTCAATATTTTCATAACTAGATGCTGGTATATGAGTTTTGTATGTGACCATTGATTCAATTTTTTCATCATCTGGAACCGTCATCAATTTGGTGATGTACATTATATTGTCATGATCTTGAACAGTAAACATGGTACATGGATATTGAAATTCAACGATTCCCACCAACCATTCTCCTTCTAATTTAATTGACTTCGGCAGCTTTGTACAAAAATTTGCTGTTGTGTTTTCCGGGAAGTATGCGACGGAACTGTTACTTGGTAAAGTTAAATAAAAACTATCACCATTCATGATTCTTTAAAACTTGATACTGGTATCCAACTATTAAATTTATTCGGATAACCTTTCCACTTGACTAACAATTCTTTTCTGTGACCAGAATAACGTGTACGTATAATTTTATCTATTTTAAATTTCATATTAGGATCATAACTAACTTTTTGTAATTCTTTTTCATAGAAAGTGCCGGTTATCGTTTCATTTTGTAAATCTTTTAAGGTATATACTACCCATGGTGATCTTTCTATAACTGATGTAACAACAAAAACTTCATCACTCCAATTTGTTTCATAACCTTTTTGGAATATGTGTTTATACTTTGTAATTCTTACATAATCACCGACATTAAATTTTGGTTTAAATATTCGATCAGATTTATTATTTTCTTTTTTATTACCATATAGGTTACACCATACTGTCATAATGTTATTAGAATTTACATCACAAGGACACATCTTTATACTTCTATGATAGCTATAATTATATGAGTGAAGTAATTGTTGTAAGATATCGGTATAACGATAAGTATTGTTATGAGTAAAATAACGCCACATTTTAGTTTTTAAGGTTCTCTGGAATCGTTCCACTATACTTGCTTTAATATCGGGATTATTAGTAGTATAATAATTAATGTTGTAGGTTTTCAAAAACGTTTGAACCTCTTTTGAAATGAATTCTGTGCCTTTATCTGATTGCAAATGTGTCGGAGTAGCTTTTGCTTCAGAAAATATACTAGCTAGACATTCTTTAACTGTGTAAGAATTTTTTTTTCGCATTGCTCTTGCAAACGCATACTTACTGAACACATCAATAACACACAAAATATATTTATAACCATCATTATATTCACTATAAGATCGCATATCACTTAAATCAGCTTGCCATAGTTCATTAAAGTTAGATAATATGTACTTATTTCTATGAAATCGTCGTTGTACAGGTTTGTGTAAAGTGTAAGTTTCTTGTGATCCTAACCATTTTTTTGTTTCTTCTCTTGACATTTTATTTTTCATAGCATCTGCTAACTTATTCAAACTGCTGTAACCAGCTGGATGAGAAATATCATAGTAAATATCATGAATTTCTAATAAGGGGTCCATTTCTGCCAATCTATTTTCTTTTTAACTTTTTCTTTATTAACCGCTTGATTAGATAGTGGTGTAGAATATTCGGGTTCTTTTCCTACGTTGGATTCAAACCTTTTACCAAAGTCAGGGGTATCAGACATAACATTAATAAAAGTAGCTCTTCTTGGATTACCAATGTAAGATAAAGGCACTCGTAATTCTTTCAATACTGTAGCGAATTCTGCCCAACCAGCCGGCGAACTGTTTTTCAAAGGTCTGATCACATCGTTCAGAAGGTCGACAATATTGCTCTTATAAACTTCCTTATTATCAATAAAAACAGTACCTCCTTGATTCCAATAAATCTTTTTCTTGTTTTTTAATAGCAAGTCTAATAGGAGCTCACCTTTTATTTTATATGTTTTTGGTAAAAGTTGTATCAATTGAGATTTAGTGTAATTGTCATTAACACCAACATTGTGGTCGTCTATCTTTGGAAAGTCTTGTTTAGTTTCTGAATCCTGTGTCTCAGCATTCTCATTTTTTATATTTTCTGTTTCCCCTAATGATAGTATTGGTATTTCTAAAGGTTTACGATCTTTACCAACAAAATACAAATATCTTTGTAATGCTTGCAAATATAGTGACCATTTTTCTCGATCGTCAATTTTTGTTTTTAAAACTTTATGCATTTCTTCATCAAGACGAGACAAATTATTGACGTTACTCTCCGATTTATCATTTTTTAGTCTTTCAATTATTTCAGGTTCGATCAATATCATTTTCTTAGCATTCTCCATTTTTTACAATTAATTATTTAATAATTGAACTCAAAACTGCATTTAATACAGACCCAAGAATTATCGGTAAGAATGCTCCTCCTTTTTGAATTATTATATTTTTTCTCAACTTATTTGTTCCTTTTGAAATTAGTTTTCTTAAAACGTGTTTATATTTTTCTAATTTAACTTTGTCTTTCGTTGGAATTGGAACTTTACCTTGGATGACGTTATAAATGCACTCACAAAGGCAATTTATTTCTTCTTGATTGCAAGATTTTAATAACGCTTTGCGGAATTTAGGTTTAAGCACATGTAACGCTCTTAAGAAATCCGTATGTGTAGTAACTCTTGGCTTCATCGTTACGAAATGAAAGTTTTTTGTTGGTTGCCACTGTATTTATATCCCTTTTTGGATATGTAACAAATTGTGTACTGATCTGGGAATATATCAGTCTTGAAACGATACATATCATCAGTGTTTTGTTTTAGGTCAATCATCAAGTACCCATGGGGTTTATTCGTAGCGTCTCTATATGCATCTTCAACAAATTTTGCATTTTCGGGTAAAAGTTGACGACTCAAAAAACGGATTTGTGTTCTGTCTCTTGGATTTTTAAAATATATTATATAACTAGAATTTAGTGAGATATCGCGTTGTCCTTTACCCTGATGAAACAAATTTTGAGTTATGTAAAATACACTTAAGTTTCTGTGATGACTTCCTTTAGTAAAGATATCAACAACACGACCATCGCACTCTCTCATTAAGTCATCAATTATTATAAGTTGGGGTTCTTTTCCATCAAACATGTTTAAGTCAGGAATTCCCTCATAATAATTTACACCACTTAGGTTATACAACGGTTGCATTTCATCATAACACCACAAAATATTCACGAACTTTGTATCGCATATTTGTTTTATATATTTAATAAATTCACAAACAAAATTAGATTTTCCACAACCACTAGGACCAGCAACAATTGCAGTAAATGGATGTACAAAGTGGATCATGTTCATCAACACGTGCACTCTCTTAAGAATTTGATAATGGTATGAAAGAAAAGTTCAAATAATTACTAAATAAAATAATTTATTTATCATACATATCATGAAAACAAAGAAAAAAAAAAACAAACAAAAAAAGAAAGCAAACATCAATACAAACATATAATTAAAATAGAACACAAAAAAACAGCAAATGTTATCAATAATATACACATATTACAAAAAACTAATAAATAATACAAAATTGATGCAACTTAGGTACCTACATTAGTAAACTATCTTAATTTGTAATGACCCCAAGCTAATGTGTTAGTAGAATTAGGTACAATGTAACGCTTGGTATCGTTATATGATAAACAAACTTTGTTTATTTTTTGAGTAAAAATAACATGCTTTATTGATCTAAATCTATACATTTCTGCGAGTTGAATATTTTTATCAATCAAACAATTTTTATAATTTTCTAATTTTAACTTTTTAGTTACAGATTTGTTAACACCTTTAGCTTTAGTTGTTGTTTTATTGTTAACTTGCATAGCATACATTTTCGAACGCAAGCCAACAAATTCTGAAAATATGTTACCATTGTGTTCGTCTTTAAAATATCCTAACTTTTTCTTATTAACTGGATTGGGAGCTTTTTAGGTGGACTATTTCGTTCAGTTTTACCATTACTATCAAGTGGAGCTAAAGTTATTGGTAAAGAGGCCTTAAATGCAGGAGTAGGACTTTTATCTGATATGGTACAGACAAAACCCCTTAACGAATCCGTCAAAAATCGTATTAAAGAAGCAACTTCCAATCTCAAGAGAAAGTCTGATGAGAAATTAGATCAGGTCATGAGAGGTTCGGGATATAAAAATAAAAGACAGCAATTAATGAGCATCAGTCAGTCACAACGTTCAAAACGAAGAACACATAAAAAAGCAAAGAAAGATAATAATATCAAATTCAACGATATATTTTCCGAGTGTTAAAATGTCATTTTTACATAACCATTCATGCGAATGTGTAAAGTCCGAATTGGATTTATTTGCTTTACCAGCTACTCAAACTAGTATAGAAAATGGCCAATGGATTCATTATAAACCAATTTCATCTCTTAGCGATGATGGACCAATAGAATTTCAGATTCCTGGAACTGGTGATGACTATATCGATTTGTCACATACTCTGATTCATATCAAAGCAAAAGTCCTAAATCAAGACCTGACACCACTACTACCAACTGATTCTGTGGCTCCGGTTAACAATTGGCTCCACTCACTTTTCAGTCAGTTAGATGTTTATTTAAATCAAAAATTGGTGTCACCTCCAAATAATACTTATGGGTATCGTGCTTATATTGAAACACTTTTAAATTATGCCCCATCAGCAAAGGAATCTCATCTCACTTGTGGACTATGGTATGAAGATACGGCCGGAAAAATGAATTCTACTGATGATTCCAATAAAGGATATATAATACGACAAAAACTTGTGAAAGAAAGTAAAGAAGTAGAAATGATAGGACATCTACATGGAGATGTATTCAATCAAGAAAAATTTTTGATAAATGGTGTTGAAATGTGTGTAAAGCTAGTACGTTCCCGGGATGCATTTAATTTAATGTGTTCTTCTAATGATGTTAAGTTAAAAGTTACCATCACTGACGCTACACTTATGATTCGTAAAGCTCGTATAAATCCTACTGTTTTGCTGGCTCATCAAAAAGTTTTAGCAACTACTACTGCTAAGTATCCTATAACTAGAGCTGAAGTAAAAGTACTAACCATACCATCTGGAATTCAGGGTAAAACTCTTGATAATATATTTCTCGGTCAAGTACCAAAAAGATGTATAATTGGATTTGTAGACAATACATCCTTTAATGGTAGTTTTTCAAAAAATCCATATGATTTTGATAATTATGGTATAAGCACATTCAGTTTATATATTGATGGAATGCAGATCCCTTCGAAAGCGTTACAACCCGTATTTAGTAACAATTTGTTTACTTCAACTTATCACACTTTGTTCTCTGGGACTGGAATTCATTTTTTAAATGAAGGTAATGGTATTTCTAGACACGGTTACGCAAACGGATATTGCCTTATGGCTTTTGATTTAACTCCAGATTTATCTGCAAATTCAACCGCCCATTGGAATCTTATACGACATGGGAGCGTACGATTAGAAGTTAGGTTTGAAACAGCTCTTACTAAGACTGTAAATTGCATTGTGTATGCTGAGTTTGACAATATAAT
Organism: Glyphodes perspectalis; assembly: GCA_951394215.1. Taxonomy (NCBI): domain Eukaryota; kingdom Metazoa; phylum Arthropoda; class Insecta; order Lepidoptera; family Crambidae; genus Glyphodes; species Glyphodes perspectalis. The sequence goes on from OX596224.1 coordinate 11,352,135, forward strand.
TGAAATAGATAAAAACAGAAATGTGAGCGTAGATTTTAGTAGTTAAGTTTAGATAATGTTATAAGATGCACATGTTATTTTATTATCATGAATACTTTAGAAATTCAAAAATATATGAAAAAGTTGTGTCATTCTTTAGAATTTAATGTATTTGCTGCTAATCGACATCCAATTTATGTCACACGACCTTTTTGTATGATAAGTAATCTTGATCCTAATACAATGTCTGGATCACATTGGGTGGCAGTTTTTATTCATGCCGACGGCGTTGGTGAATACTTTGATACTTTTGGTCGTAAGCCTGAAAGTTACCATTTGTCGTTTTTAAGAAAAAACACAAGTAGGTGGATTTATAATGATAAATCAATTCAAAGTATATTTTCGTCTGTTTGCGGTGAATATTGTTTGCTTTATTTGTACTTTAAGCTAAGAGGTATGAGTTTAAATGATTATATAAAAATGTTTAATGAAGACAATGATCAAAACGATTTATTGTTAAATCAAATGTTTAATACTTTTTTAATGTAATGTATAAAATTTTAATAAATTGTTTAAGATAATATGTTTTGTTTTACTTATAAACCCTACCAGGTACCTAATTAAAGGTATAAAAAAAACAAAGAAATGGTAAATAAATGTTATTTATTATTTTTAATTGAATATTTTTGACAGTCTGGGGAATTGGATATTCCCTTTGTGATTTCGTAAATAATCTGACGCGTTTTCTTATGCACCACGTCGTTAGTAGGTTTAGTAAAATATTTAATACGAATGTCGGCGTGTTTCCAGTGATCCGCCGGGTTGATATTCTCCAATTTTTTCACGTCATACACCTCTATTTTGATGAGGTGTGTTGCGGTGGCGCCATCATCCACATTGGTTGAAATATATGAGATATTGTCTTTATTTGGTCGTCCTACTGTAGACGACCGTTTTGATTTGATTTTTTTCTTTGTTGGCTCGGTGAAGAATTCGTCAATAGAGTCAATGTTTCTTTTGATAGCGCGTTGGTCTTGGTATGGGCAGAGATCTTCCTCATCCGAAGAAGGAAAGTAGTATCTTTTGAATGTGTTTTCTTCGAACGTCACATCTTCACCATTTATTGTAGACTTAGCAATCTGTGAAAAATAATAAGATTAATCCTTATTCAACTGCTTTACAAAGCATCTTGTCAAGGAACTTAGGTAAAGTCAATTTAGAAATATCTACATTAAATCAGGATATGTACAATAAAAGTAGCATGACTACAATGCAATACTTACATCCATGATGTTTGCGATGAATAGAAGAACGTAACACTTCACTTGTTGTATGTGACACTTCACGAATCCAATGCACGAGTTGTAGAGAATACTGTGGAACGTCGTGGTTTTATACCAAGATATTGTATGTAGATCATTAAAAATTAATAATGATCACAATTATAGTAATGGTTTATTTGCAATAGATAAGTAGTCTTTTTGAAAGTAATACATAGATATGTCGAGAATGCGGTCCCTATCAACTAGTTAATTAAGGTTTTCAAGTTTCGATGTGATTGTCCATGTCACCCAACAGATTTATATTTACGATATATTACTTACCTTTGGTTTGTACATAGACCTTTTCTTTTGCCAGAGCCGACTCTTAGCATATGGTATGGAAAAAGAAAGGGGTTTAATACAGTAATTGGACACGTAAAGACAATGAAGAGAAGAAACAATGTCGAACGTATAATTTATGGTGAATATACTTGTAAAAAATAGGCTCAATGGCGCATTCGGTAGTGACCCTGTCCCCATGCGCCAAGAGTTGTGGGTTCGATCCCCACCCAGGACAAATATTCGTATGATGAATACTTGTGTTTGTTCTGTGTCTGGGTGTTAATATCCAATATTTAAGTATATATTTGTAATACCACTGTTGTTTCTGATATCCGTAACACAAGTGCTTAAGCTACTTACCTCGGAGTCAGATCAATGTATGTGATGTATTCTGATATTTAAAAAAATAAATAAATAAATAAACTTGCAAACAAAATAGGTTAGGGTTATTTTTTTATGAGTCTGGAAAAACAAGTTGTAATTTCAATACAATTGTAAAAATAGGTTAGAGTTATTTTTATGACCAGACAGAAACAAGTTGTCATTGGTTTTTAATACAGCAATTGGGAACGTAAAAGAGAATAAAAAGAAGAAACAATGTCAAACATAAAATTTGTGGTGAATATAAGTAAGTACTTGTTAAAAATAGGTTAGGGTTATTTTTTTTTATGACCTAGCAGAAACCAGCTTTGGAAGAATAATCTTCAACCAAATCATTCCGTTTGTTATAATTCAGCAAGTCAAACATAAAATTTGTGGTGAATATAAGTAAGTACTTGTTAAAAATAGGTTAGGGTTATTTTTTTTATGACCTAGCAGAAACCAGCTTTGGAAGAATAATCTTCAACCAAATCATTCCGTTTGTTATAATTCAGCAATTTCGATAACATGAATAGTGATAAACCTAGACTAAATTTATTTAACTAGATCTAAAGCACTGCATAATAACAACAAGCAAAGGAACGTAATGCAAATACAATGAGTAATTGACAATAGGTGATTAAGTAATGTTGACCCGACGGCGAGCTGGGTCTCGAGCGAACCGTCATTAGACGTAATTAGTTAACGAACTAGGGCATGTTCGTAGCAAAAAGCTATCTCTGCATCCGTAAGAGATACGAAGACGGGGATCACTGCAATCGTCTCAAACCACCCCCAAAACCTTTTTTTTTTTTTTTTTTTTTTTCCCCTCGGGACACCCCCAAAGTTGACCAGTTGAGCCAGCCCTGGGGTGAGCCAGAACTCTCGAATCCTTACTACTTTTGCTTCATCCCATTGAAAAATCTCTTCCCTTTCATACAATTCACATGGACTGCACTGGACCCTTTAGCCAATCTTTGGATGGTTATAAGTATGTTCTTATTATTATAGATGGCTTCACCAAATTTTGCATCCTTAAACCTCTAAAAACTTTAAGTGCTCAAGAAATGGTGTTCGTAATACGTGAAACTGTTACGTTATTTGGCAGCCCATCACTGGTAGTAACTGATGGGGGACTAATTTCAGCTCTCTTCAAGTACAATAATTATTTCATGAGATGCATATAGATCACCACATGATTTCGACTGGTATGCCACGTAGCAACGGGCAAGTTGAAAGATATGTTGCTACCGTTATTAATATGTTAACGACTACAGTTCAAAATGTATCAGAATGGCCGAGCTTGCTATGGAAGGTACAGCAGTTCCTTAATACCACCATACAAAAAACTACTGGGTTTAGCCCAATTAGATTGTTGATAGGTAGAGAAGGGAATATACCATCTATACAGGCTCGACTAGATGATGTAGTGGATGAGTCGGCGCAACCAGCCATTAATATCCAAGCTGACCGTGCGCTGGCTCGTCAACGAATCCAAAACATAGCCGAAAGATTTAAGCATCGTTTTGACATTACCACGAGAAATAATAAAACCTTTAATGTTGGAGATATAGTTTTTGTTAGTCAGGATCACAGACGCCACGACAAACTTAGCCCAAAATATAAAGGGCCTTATGAAATACAAGAAATAATGCCCAATGACAGATTTTCTCTAAGAGGACAAAATAATTTAAGAAATATAGTTGTTGCAAAAGAAAAAATACGAGTTTGGCCTGGCGAATGGGTCGAACAAAACGCTTCTTTCGAAGAATTTAATCTGTAATTGTAAAGTTGATGCGCCGTGATAGATATAAACGTACATTAATGTAATATTGTGAATATATATATTGACACATTAGGGTTTTCATAATTTAATATACGGGGGCCAAGGATGGACAACGTTATATATAAATATATAACGTTGGTGTATCTTTGTCCCGATGTCGGTCTTGAAATTCATTCAGCAGCGGATGAATGACTGATATGTCAAGGACAAAGGTACTGAACATATTGCTGGTCAGCACTGCCCTGATATTAGAATGGATTCACTAGCAGCAAGTGATGTCTAATATGCTAAAAGGCCAGTTGCAGTTGTTATCAATGTTTTTCTGCTGGTCTACACTGCCCAGATGTTATTTCGGATGCACATGCAGCAGGTGATAGAATTAACATTGTATATGACCAGTGTACTGAGTTATTGAATATTATTAATGACTATGTACTTTGAGAACAAAGTACAATGTCAGTATGGCTGTGATAGATTATTTGAATTATTTCCTTATAAAAGAGAGTACCTTGTGTGTCAAAATATATAGAAAAAGGATAAATGGATAAATAATTACTTAAATAATAATATAACATCTTAAATCTTAGGCAATTTAGTAATTCTAAAATAAATCAATCAATTGAGTTTAAAAAACGATTTTATAAATATTTATTAAGCTTATACAAATTATATAACATGGTAAGAATTATTATATTATTGTAATTACTCGATAAGATATTTAAAAGAAATTATTATGACTAAGAAAAAGCCACGTGACCATTCCAACGTGTTTACACGGGGGTATAAAAGGGCCGACGCTCAGTCGGAAAGTTATTTTAATTATTTTCCCTTTTTGCCATTAAATAAGTAAAATAAATGAAATTGCTAAAACTATTGATGCTTTTATTATATTTTTTTAAAACCCACAATTGACTCTAGCTATTACGCGCAGCGCGCGTGCGCCGCAATATCACCGGCGGCGCGGGCAGCCGCATTTTTATCAACGAGCGGCGGACGCGCCCAAACCGCCAGCTCTTGCATCGGGCCCGCGAGGAGTGTCGGATACTGCAGTGTGGAGGTATTCCTGGACGAAACGAGGCCGAATCTACATTCGACAGACCGACGGCTCGCCTGTATACCAATTGCGGTCGATGGCGGATGTCGAGCGCGTGCTTGTGTCTCACAAACCCGAATCCTGACTGGTTACCTGCAAATTTGAAAATATGTATTTAGTATTAAGTTTTTTACAATTAACTACAACAATCTCCTGGTCATGCTTCATTATTATAAATATGTTTCATTTACCTGTAAGCATATATCTCGATTCCTTTCTAGGATAAAATTACAAGGTAATGCTCAATAAAAGGACAATCTTTTTCTTAGATATAATATTAATAAATATGGTTTTGACACACACACAGTACATATACCATCAAAGATATACACAAACATACAATTATAAGAACTATAAATTACACAATTGGACACTCATCATTTTTAATAAATTACAAGTCTATATATCGCTACATACTAAGTACTATATCTATTATAAATAAGATTTAATCAGAACCTTAATTGTATGTCTAAAATTTTTATATGCAATCCTCTGGGTGGTTAGCCTAATAACTTTTCTCTTAAGCTCGCAAAACTTCCTTTAAAGAATTTCAAAATTGGTCTTTACAATGCAGCACTGGGCATGAGGAGTTCATGGTGGCCTTTAAGGAACTAGCGCCAGACATTCTGGCAATAAACGAAACCTGGATGAAGATGGGTGAAGAGGATAGAGCTCCTAAGGTAAATGGGTATCGTCTAAAGCATACTCCGAGACCCTCTCATATCCGGGGTGGCCGGGGGGGAGGAATAGGATTTTACATTCGTAAAGGAATTAATGTACGTATATGCGACTTCCCGCCGAACTCAGAGGTCGAGCAGATGTGGCTCAGAGTACGTACATGCAGTCTTGAAGTAGTGATAGGCACAGCTTACAGACCCCCTTGGCTGGATGCGGACGTTTTTTTGGATGCAATTGCTGACTTTGTAGCCTCCTTCACGAGACACGATGCCATGATACTGACTGGGGACTTCAATAATAACCTCATTGATACAAACAATGGGAAAACCAAGTTATTTAACCAGTTCTTGAACACGGTTAACTTGCATCAGGTAGTGTCGGAGCCAACCCACTTTACGGAAACAAGTTGCAGCTTGATAGATGTCATCAGCACCGACGCGCGTGTTCTAAAGGTGGTGATTAAACACACTCCAGACTTGGGGGGGGGCATGCTATGATCACAGCAGATTTAAAGATAAGTTGTGAAAAACCCCCTCCACAATGAGTTACTTACAGGCCAATGAAGGATATTTTACTGGAGCGACTTAATGACTGACTTGGACGGAATTAACTGGATGAGTTTTCATAATACCGACAATGTTAACACCTTGGCTGATACTTTTACTAGCTGCATTACAACATTGTTTGACCTGCACGCCCCTGTCAAAACACGAAAGTTTAAACATCCGCCCCACCCATGGGTGCAATCAGGTCTATGATGCAGATACGAGACAGGTACCAGGAAAGGTGGAAGCGGAACGGTGGTGACTCGCTTAGGGCGTCCTACAGGACCATGAAGCACCTTGTGGTGGAGGCTCTGGAGAGGGAAAAGAGAGGTTACTTCAACACTCAAATCAACAGCATCTGCAAAAACTCAAAGAAATTGTGGAAGAATCTCAAAGGCACTATAGTACCAAGCAAGAAAAAGGATCTCCCCCCCTTCTTCAACGACCCAGACAAAATTAATGCGCACTTCCTCAACATACCAGGTGATGCATGTGTACCGCTATCTCAGTTGACATTTTTTGCACACCATAGAAAATGTCCTACAAGTTTTTCTCTACACACAGTGTCAGCTGATAAAGTGTTGAGGGTTATTAGAGCGCTTAAATCCAATGCAATGGGAATAGATGGTATGTCTCTGGACATGTTGCTTTTATCCTTGCCACAAACACTACCTGCGGTCACTACCATAGTCAACAAATCAATAACAAGTGGAGTCTTCCCTGACATCTGGAAAGTGGCAGTAGTGAGACCTCTACCAAAAAATAATAATCCCAATTCCCTAAGTGATTTACGCCCTGTTAGTCTGCTGCCATGCTTGTCAAAGATATTAGAAAAGATAGTTTGTGAACAGATGGCGAAATATGTTGAAGACAACAATATACTACCTCAAGTACAGTCTGGTTTCCGTAAAGGGCATGGCACAGCAACAGCTGTGGCAGACGTAGTGGATAATCTGCTGGCTGCCCAAGATCGGGGAGAAAAAGGCGTGCTGGTGCTACTGGAGTTTTCTCGCGCATTTGATTCCATTAATACTAATCTCTTGATTTCCAAGCTGCTCTATTATGGATTTGATGACCATGCTGTCAAGTGGTTCTATAGCTACCTGGAAAACAGATGGCAGCAGGTGGAATTAACAAAACCTGCCTGTAACCCGTGGAGATCCATTTTGAGACCGTTTCTATACGCCTTGTATGGAGCTGATATAGTTGAGACCATAAGAAACTGCCATTATCATCTCTATGCTGATGATTTACAGCTGTACCTGTCCTTCAAACCATGTGACCGTGTCAGTGCTGTATCGAAGATAAATGAGGATTTGAAGCGACTATCAGCCTGGTGTGGTTCCAACTGTCTGGTTCTCAACCCTAAGAAATCCAAACTTATACTCACGGGAACAAGGAGGAACATTTACAAATTTAATAACACTCCACTTAACATCATGATTAATGGCGAGGTGATTGCACGGGTTGAATCAGCGAGGAACTTGGGAGTAATAATAGATAGCCACTTGAACTTCGAAAGTCACATTGCTGAGTGTACACGGAACTGTTTTTATAGGGTGAAAATACTTTATAAGATTAGACCATACTTGAGTAAGGAAGTCAGAGTCACACTATGCGAGTCACTGGTTCTATCTAAGCTCAATTATTGTGATACAGTCTACGGTCCATGCTTACTGACTAGGACAGTAAAACTGATTCAACGGGTGCAGAACGCGTGTGCACGTTTCTGCTTCAGTATTCCACCCAGGGCCCGTGTCACTCCCTTCCTCAATGCAGCCAACATGCTGAAGATGGAGGCTCGGAGACAGCTTCATTTAGCGGCGATGTTGTTCGGGGTCATTAAAACAGGTCGGCCGCCTTATTTCTTCAACAAGTTGGTGTGGACAAACGATGTAAGCAAATATCCTAAGAGAGCTTGCACTCACGTGGTTGTGACCGCTAAGCACCGCACAGTGGCGTTTCGGGGGTCGTTTAGGTTTGCGGCCTCAAAGTGCTGGAACGACATTCCGCCGCCAATGCGTGACCTGAAAACATTATTCGCTCTGAAAAATTGCCTGAAAAGGCATTATATAGAAATACATAGGTCTGAAGACGCACCTGCGGGTTATTCACGTCACACGTGGCGGACCGCGCCCCGACACTTTTGAGGCGGGCTCTGTAGCAACCACATATTGACGCCCCGAAATCATATTGTGCTTGGCTGTTTATGACACTGCGCCACACATAAGCGTGCTTTAATATAGCTTATAACACAGACAAGGAATGTACAGTTCATAATCATATTTTTTTAATATTAGGGTAATTATTTTTGTTCACGTCAAAAATCAATACGTGGATCAATGCGGTTTAAGCATAGACCAGGAGTTTGTCATTTTTTACTTTTTCCTCTTTTTTTTTGTTGTTCTTTTTTCTGTTTTCACATCGCCCATTGGCAAGACATGTCGGATTATACAGCCTACACAAATATTAAATTATCTTTGTTTTGTTTACTTTTTGTGTTTGTAAGTATGTGTATTTATTAAGGTCACTCAAGGTGCGGCCAGAATACCAGCGCTGCAGTGGCTTACGGGTCGGTGTAGCTCATGCTGAGGTCGCACCTTGTTGGCTACAAAACGGTCTCGTGTATTATTTTTATTAGTATTATTTTTTCATGTAGGTTTTTTATTGTTAGTATTTTTTTATGAGTATTTTGTAACTTTATGTCTTGTTGTTTTGTGGTCAATAAATGTTTTTTCTTTCTTTCTTTCTTTCTTCGGTAAACATACCATATAATCGCACCGGACCGACTATTTATGTGGATAGAACGCGGGCGCGTGCTGCAGCGATGCCGCCTCGGCTCCCTACCCGCACCGCAAACTATGATAGTGAGACTTTAGGAACGCAACACTTATACCTACCCGTATCAATATAATGTTTATTTATTCGTATCTATCCCATTTTTAATTAATTTATTATATATATATACACCCACACATACACCATACCCACTACACACACACACGCGCAGACACATACATAGGAGTTAGCTATTTTTAGTTGTTATTGTTACCTTCCTTTGTTTCTGGCATGTGTATGCATACCCACTTAGTTATATATTGATTTTGTTAACTAAAATTAATATAAAATTATAATTATTAGTAGCCCTCATACTTATTCGCCTCTCACCTTACACCTAGAGAGATGAAGGTATGACTAAAAATCAGCGCTTCACAGGACCTTCGTCCTGCGTCAGCACAAGCTGAGTCATATCTTTTTGCTCAACTAATATTTTTATTGTTTGTCAATTGTACTTTATAATTTGTCCATATCTCTTTTGTTTTGTAATTCGTAATTATTATTTTTTCTTTGTAATGTCTGAGCAATAAACTGATTAATTATTATTATTATTATAATTATAATGAATTTTGGTCCGACCACTTTCCGCTGAAAGTGATATGTGATCTTAGTGTATTAAGGTCACAAACTGTTTATTGTAGTAGCAACCATAATGAAATCATACGGGGAGAAAGGGACGCCTGTCAAATATCCCTATACACTGAGTATTGTAATAGTAAATTAAAGCAAATTGATTTTCAGAGGGCGCCACTTGCCATGTAAACATTGAGCTCCGTTATTTTTAATGTGAAAAATTATACAAAGTGGATCTTTTTCGTGTTAACATAGTAAATTGTGTTAATCAGTGTCAAAATAGTGGGAGAAATTGTTATCCTCATAAATCTTCAACAGACAATATCAAAAAGATTTTAGTTTAATGTCAGAACGTTCCAAATCGATAACTTGGTAAACAAATGTGTTAAGTACAGTAAATTATGTGCATAAACTCTTAACTAAAATAGTGAATATATAAATCAAACTTAATATTATAACACTGTGCAATAAATCTTAAATTATCAATAGAAACAGTCGTTTTATAAATTTAAAATGAATAGCTACTAGTGACACTTGCGGTGCGGATTCTAAGACCATATGAAACCCTTATGAACTGATGTGAAAAGTGTAGCGGTCTCGTTACAAATAAGCACTAAACTTTTCAAAAAATAATTCCATATAAAAAGCAGTTCATTAAGCATTGTGCTAGTGGTGACATCTAGTAAGGAATAGCGAAACGACGACGATATATTGCTCGAGCTAGAAGTTACCGATACTAGGGACATCTAGCGGGAAATAGCAGCACTTGAACAACTATTGATTGCACCTTAAGAACCCTTAGCTTGATCTGCAAGAATTTTTCTGCTACAAACCGCAAGATGGCGTTTAGGTGTACTAAATGTTATAAGGAAATTTTAAAGAATGACTACATCACTTGTGCAGACTGTCGGAATCACTACCACTTAGATTGTACAAGCATTGGAGAAAAAAGATTTTATTTATTGACAATTGATGGCAGAAAAAGATTGAAATGTGATGGCTGTAGATATTATAAGCAAACAACGAACCCTATACAAGCAAATGTTTCTACTGAAAATTCTTTTAGTTCTTTGGAAGTGGAAGAAAACGAGACAGAGCAAGAGGATTCCAGTAACTTTGTCACTTTCAGAAAACAAGGAAAGCAGTCTTCTCTACCAGATCTGTCTGCTTCCTTTTTGTCTATAAATGACACTTCTCCCCACCCGGAACATAAAAACAACAGCCTACCAAACCTCAGCGTTTCTGAAAACTTATTGGTCAAGGAATTAAAAATAGAAATTAAAAGATTACAAACAGAACTTGATATTGCAAATAATGAAATAGAAAACCTAAATACTATTAATACAGACCTTTACAAAAGAAACCAAGAGCAAGAAAAAATAATAAAATTATACAAAAGAATAAGTATTGATGATATAAATTGCAGTATATCTCTAAATGGCTCATGTATGTCTACCCCATTACGTATCCCGAAAAGTAATATTCTTGGTAACAAACCCCCTGCAAAATGTAGACTGGACAACGAGCCTTGTACTGTTCCTTCAGAGGATAAGATTTCTGAAGAGGTTCAGATTTCAACAGTATGTCATACTATGAACACAAAGAATGCTTGCCCTAAGATATGTTTAATAAGTAGTATAGACCAAAACAAGAAATCTTCAATGGTTAGACGTTATTTCACAAAACAAAATACGTGTATTTACTATCGAACTCCCGGAGGCGGCATAGATCAGCTTTCAAGTGGACTTGAGGAAAAACTGAAACATTTTAATAGCGATGATTTTTGTATATTAATAATAGGAGAGAATGATTTTACTATCTCAAAAAATTATAAACACGCTGTATCTATGTTAAGGCAGAGAATTTCTAATGTACAACATACCAATATCATTGCCTGTTTACCTACATTTAAGTATAAAAAAGATTTAAATCTATTCACGAGAAGAATTGAACTTTTTAATAATATGTTCTATAAAGATAATGAAATGCACGAATATTGTTATATCTTAGATTCCAATAAAAATTTGGAATATTCATTCTATATGTTTTCAGGATACTCAGGAAAATTAAATTACCGCGGTTTACAAGTTGTTTTACATGATCTAGATGAGCTGATGCTGGCCATTTATAAATATAATCAAACTTCTTTATGTAAGACTGCTTTTAACCCCGGTGGTTCGGATATGCGAAAAATTACTCCCTTTCGTACCTGTGCAGATTACTGATATACGCTCAACCGTAAATGCTGAGCAAACGGGTTTAATTATTTTTCACCAAAACATACAGGGCATTAGATCCAAACTTAATCAAGTTGAGATTCTGGTATCTGTAGAAAAAATTGATATCATGTGCTTCAGCGAGACCTTTCTCAAAGGTCAAGATCTACAACACATACAGATACCGGGGTACAAAATTGCTTCTTCATTCTGTAGAAGCCAATCCAGAGGAGGTGTATGTATCTATGTTAAGAATAGCATAGACTTTGATGTTCTACAATGTATTAACGCATTATGTATGGACAAAAACTTTGAATGTTGCGGAATACTGTTACCTGAATTAAATTATATTGTTGTATGTTTGTACAGGACGCCTGACTCGAACTTTGATTTGTTTTTGAAGGCACTCGACTGGCTATTATATAAAATTACAATTCGTTCGCGAAATGTATCAAAAAAGATCATTATAGCGGGTGATTTTAATGTAAATCTTCTTGAGGATAGTCTTAGGTGTACATATTTCAAAAATACCCTCAAAAAATATAACATAAACTTTACGATCCATGAACCAACTAGAATTACACTTAAGTCAAGGACATGCATAGATAACATTTTAACAAACTTTGCAAAGTACAAATCCCAGGTTTTACATCTAGGCCTATCTGATCATTCGGCTCAAACAATAAATGTACCTTGTAGTGAGGGTTATATACTCAAACATTGGTACGTTTATAGGAAGAACATTGACAAGTATATAGAAGTCTTCTTACATTACCTTCCTCAACTTAGTTTCTCTGAGATTTATTTATGTAAAGACGTGGACGTAGCATTTGGTTCTTTTCTTAACCTATTTAAATTATTATATGACTTATGTATACCTACGGAGAGATTACGAGTTCCCTGTAAGAGAAAATCTTATTGGCAAACTAAAAGCATACAACGTTCATGTAAATTCAAAAGACATTTATATAAAAAAATAATACACACTAATAGAACTGACCTATTACCGTACTATAAAACATATTGTAAAATATTAAAATATGTGACGCGCCTAGCAAAGAAAAAATCAAACATAACATTTATTAACAATAGTAAAAATAAAAGTAAATCAACGTGGAACTTAATTAAAAGGCAAACAACTTCACAAAATAATTTTAAGAGTACTATAGGAAGTATTATCGTCGATAATACGGAAATTGCCGATCCCTGCACCATAGCCGAAACTTTTAATGATTATTTCAATACCTCAAGCAATACTGCTCAAAAAGCAACTAACCAAAACCATGGAGCTGGTAACTTGCATAGTATTTATTTATCGCCAATAGATTCACACGAACTAAAGAAAATAGTAGATGGATTAAAAAACAAAAAGAGTTGTGGTCATGATAACATTCCAATATAATTAATAAAAAGTTCTTTTGATTTTATAAGTAATCCTCTTGTTCACATTATAAATCTAATGATTGAAACTGGAAAATTTCCCCAGGAATCGAAAAAAGCAAAAATCAAACCATTATTTAAAAAAGGATGTAAAAATAATATTAAAAACTATAGACCCATTTCACTCTTGTCATGTTTTTCTAAAATATTTGAAAAAGTAATTTATAACAGATTCAAAGCTGTAAATTATTTAATTAATTTTAATTGTATTTATTGATATTGTACACCACAAGAGAGTTTAATTCGTTAGGTATTTATATAAATAACCAGGACTAATGTTTGCAAGACTGTGTTGTGCATAAAACTCAAATAAATTAAACGATTCGTATTCGCCGGCCGGCTGTCAAAGTGGATACCGAGAACTTTTGAATCCTATCAACAACGGAACTAAACCGGGGAAGTATTGTTTATTCAAATACTATTTTGTTATAACACTATATATATGTTTTTGGTCTTACACCATTTGATTACCAATTAGAAAGTAATACTAATATTTTAATTTCATCACATAGGTTATAATAAGTTGAAGACTTGTATAGATATACCTAATTAAATAGTTTTAAACATTAATTTTAATTTGACAACGACTGTTGTTAGTTTTCAACAGTCATTAGATCGAATTCTATTTGTAATAGATGAAATAAGCACAACAAATACAACAATTTAGTGAAGAATTAAAATTTCTTATCCACCCACCCTCCCAATTTTACATTTCAATATTATTTAGCAATTTGTAATTATTTCAACTAAGTAAATATTAATTTAAGTTCTAAATACCAACCTACTATTTTACAGCCACTATTTGTCTAAATAAATTAATTTAATTGTTTACTTTTCAAATAAAAAGTCCTCAGTTACCCTCTTTGTTTTAGGTAAATCTAGTTGTTTACATACATTTGCTTTTCCTCTTTTAATCACTTATTTCAGACATGAATGGCAGCATGGCATACTCCAAGACTCGCAAGGCTACTGCCCAAGAAATGGAACTCAAGCTGAAACGAGCTCTTGAAGAAATTACAGACCTGAGAAAGGAAAACAGCCAACTGCTCCGTGAACGAGATGAGAATGAAGAGGAATCTCTCAAAATTATTAACCAGAACTCTCAGCTGAAATCAGAACTTGCCGAGCTGCATGCCCGTCTAGAGGATACACTTGATCAACGTGCCCAACTCCTTGATATGGTCAAAAACTTCGATAAATGCAGTGAAACCTACGAGCGAACCCTGGGAAGAATTCAAGAGCTGGAGGTAGATCTGCGTGACGCGAACAAGACCATTCAGCAATATGAAGAGGACGTACGGTGTCAAGATTCTGTACACACCCAAAGCCTATATGAAGAACTGATTGGGTCATCTTCAGGGCAATCATTCTCTACGACTATGCAAAATGCTGAACTGATTTCATGTTGTGAAAATAACATTGTTAAATTTAACTAACTAACTAACTAACTAAACTTCACGCCACTTCCCTAGCGGGGTAGGCAGAGAGAACCGAACGCCATATGGCACGATCCTTACACACCTCACTCGCCTCTTCAACATTCATAATCCTTTTCATACAAGCTCTACGATTTTTATGACTCCTAACATCACCTTCTTTTAATACACGACCAATCTGGTCGTGGTAGGTGAGCCTGGGCCTTCCGCGGCTCCTACATCCTTCCACATTCGCATTGTATATCTGTTTAGTCAATCTTTCGTCATCCATTCTTTCCACATGTCCGAACCACCGGAGCATGCCTCTTCTTACCTTGACTCCGACGCTGTCCTTCAGACCAACTCTCTTTCTTACATCATCATTCCGAACGCAGTCTGTGAGCGATACACCGCAGATTTTCCGCAGCGCACGCATCTCGACCGCGTTTATTCTACTTTCATGCTCTTTCTGCCATACCCAACTCTCGCTTCCATATGTTAGCGTAGGAATCAGCACCGCATTGTGTATGGCGAGCTGGGCCTTCTGGCTTAAGATTTTGCTGCCTAAAAGTTTTCCTAACGCTCCATTCACCCTATTCCCTGCATTCACTCTTCTTTCTATATCAGCGGAGTACCTTCCATCTCTACTAAATGCAGATCCTAGATATACAATTTCATTCACCTGTTCCAGCACTACATCGTCAACCGTTATCCTTGTATCCGTTCTGGTTTCATCTCTTTCAAACACCATAATCTTTGTTTTCTTCGCATTCAAATGTAAGCCTCTCTCCTTGCAATCATCTTTCAATGTTGTGACTAGTTGCTGCAGATCCGATGCCGACTCTGCTAGAAGTACGGCATCGTCCGCGTAAAGCAGGCAGTTCACAACCAGGTCACCCATACGCACTCCAACATTCATAGATCTAATCCTCTGGAGACAATGGTCGAGATATAGGATAAACAGCAGAGCAGACAGCACGCATCCTTGTCTGACACCAATATTGACGTCAAACCAGGGTGACAGGCTGCCCTCCACTTGCACGCATGCCGTACATCCCACATAGGTGGACTGCGCAGCACGAAGCAATGCTCCATCACTCCCATATCTCGGCAATATGTCCCAAAGGTCCTTTCGTACAACCCTGTCAAAGGCCTTCTCCATATCCACAAAACCGCAAAAAACCCTCTGACTTTTGGCCAGATGCTTCTCCACGATGTTGCGAAGAGAGAAAACTTGATCCGTGCATCCTCTACCATTCCGGAAACCTCCCTGTGCCTCCCACAACATTCCATCAGATTTCACCCTCATTCTCCTCTCAATAATCTTGCCATACACCTTTGCTGCTAAGCTGATCAAACTGATGGCTCTATAGCTGGCACAGTCCATACGTGACCCAGCACCCTTGTACAGAGGCACGATAACTGCCCGTCTCCAGTCCATTGGGACCTTTCCGTTTCTCCAGCATAGATTGCACAAGAACCAGAAAGCGTCCTGGACGCTAGCGCCACCTAGCTTGATCATCTCCGCAGATACCTTGTCTATTCCCGCGGCCTTTCCACTTTTCAGACTTCGTATCGACCATTCAATCTCATTCATAGTGATGTCTTCATCAGACGCTGGCACCACAGAATCAGACATAGCCTCACTCTCAGTGCCAACATCAGAGACATACTCATACATTTCTCCAAAATATTCACTCCACCGTTCTAACACCTCGTTCGGGTTTGCAAGAATGTCACCAGCTTTAGATTTAATCTTACTCATTCCGGATGCCGACGAATATCCCCGAGACCTCTTAACCTCCCTCCAAAAGAGCTTGGAATTAGCCTCGAAACTATTCGTCAGTCTCCTTTCTTCATTCATAGCTACTCTTTCACGCTTCTCTTTCACTAAAGCTTTGGTTTCACTCTTGCAATAACGGTATATTTGTTTCTTCATCTCAAGCATACTTTCATCCATTTGCAAAGATGAGACATAATCGAGCCAGGCCTTCTTCTTTCTCGCTACGGAGGCTTTGACCTCCTCATCCCACCATGCGTCACCTTTCATTGTTCTACGTCTCCTTGCGCATCCACATGCCTCTTTTGCACTGTCCACCATGCTCTCTTTCAAAATGTTCCAGCAATCATCAACATCTAAGCCAGAAAGACTCGCATTCGCAAGTCTTTCATTGACTAATCCTACATACACACTCCTTACACTTTCATCTTCCAGTTTTTCATTCCTTATCCTTTCAGTGCCTCCGCATGGAGTACGCACTCGCCAGTGCCTCCACTTCTTGAAAAGCCCAGCAAACCGGCATACTACCAGGTAGTGGTCTGTTTCAAGAGTAGGGCCTCTGTAGGCTCTTGTATCCAATATACTATTGCGGAGGCGGCTATCAACTAAAATCAAATCAATCACACTTTTTTGGTCATTCCGTCTCCAAGTATACGTGTGAATATCCTTATGACGGAAAATAGTGTTTGCCACAAGGAGGTTCCGTTCCAAACATACTTCCAAGATTTGCTTACCAGCATCATTCACTCTCTTGTCTCCATATGGGCCAAGGACTGCTTCATAGTCAGATCGCTTGGTGCCAACCCAACCATTCAAATCTCCACACATAATTATCCTCTCATTTCCTTCAGTCAGGTCCAGAATTTCTCTAACAGACTCCCAGAACTCCTCTAGTTCTTGGGGACTGGCTGAGCTTACTGGCGCATAGCCTGCAACCAGAAAGACTCGCGTAATACCCAGTTTAATACGAACCCAGAGGAGTCTCGGGCCAACTAATCCATAGTCTTTCACACCAGAGACTAAACGAGAGGAAAGCACTACTCCAACTCCACCGCTGGCATGACAATTCTGTTCCACACCAGACCACAGAGCCATCATACCACAGGGAAGCTCATCTGCATCGCTGCCCTTCCGCTTAGTCTCTGTCAAGCACAGAACATCCAGGCGTCTCTCATTCATTACGTCAATCATCTCATACATCTTATCTTTCATTCCACCTCTTACATTCCACGTGCCTATACGGCACTCTGTTCTCCTCGTTCCGCAGTGTCCGGCGTGGCGTGAAGGGTGGCGGCCCCCTTCGCCGCACTCGCCACTTTTCGCACCGACGAGGGCTCGTCGGTGCGCGTCGCATCGGGGGAACGCCCTACCCCGCTCTGCGGAATTAGATCGGTCCAAGGTTGCAATCCGAAATCGGACTGGCAGGAGTCGCGACGAGCACGCCCTTGGCACATGACCCCCAAAATTTAACCCCAAACAGAAACTTAAAAAATATGTTAAAATTAACAACTTTATTAAAAAAACTGAGAGATTAGTTAAGCGTCAAAAATGCTTTCACAAAAATGTACTTTTAAGAAAGCAACGCATTGATTTATTAGATAGTTTAGAGATATATAGTAAAAAATTAGATGAAAGTAGGTTAAAGCATGAAAATGACATCCAAGAACTGCAATTCGATATGATGCAGCTGCATAGATCTTTGGAGCGTATGACAGAAAAATATAAATCTGCTCAAGCTCAAATTAATGAACATATCCTGGCAGCGAGCAGTCTCATTAACCAAGGCAGCTGTAAGAAAGGTGCTGATCCATCTGAACAGCATTCAATTAATCATAGGCAAACATTAATTATCTCAGACAATGATGCCTTGGCTAAAGCAACATTATCCATAGTTAATAAAAAAAAAGATAATGTTTTAATTTTCTCAGATGGAATAGGAGTTGGTTTTGGTTCCATATTAAGAAAAAAACTAGAGTGCAATGTATTAAACCATTGTATGCCGGACGCTCCATTTACTCATATATGTAAGAGAGTTCTTGACTGTAACTTGAATGAAAACTCGGTAATTATTTTATTAATAGGAAATGGCATAAATACCTCTAAAAAGAATATTATAGAGGGATTCTCATTACTTTCGGGACTACGGGTGAAAAAAATTATAGTATGTGCATTCCCATATTCTTTGCATTATTCGCAAAATCAAAATAACAGTATTCATATTTTGAATACCTCTTTATACAATTTGACATGTAGACATACTGATCTTTTTGTGTTTTTTGACACAAATAAATTTATTGATAATAAGTTTATTATGACTGGCAATGCTTTATATTTGCCAAAAAAAACTAAATTTAAATTAGCTACATTGATAGCTTATAATATTAATTTTATTTATAAGACTTTGGAACCTGTTCCAAATAATTTAAATTTAAGTACAAGACAATAGAGGACATCTCTAGCAATTTAGGGACAAAGGTAAAAAAAACCCAATGCGTTTAAGATAGTGCATCAAAATATACAGGGTCTTTCTGGTAAGGAATTAGAGTTAGAATTGTTTTTAAATGATAAGAATGTCCATGTGTTATGTCTCACCGAACACTGGTTGAAACAGCATGAGATAATGATTAGTATTGATAATTTTAATATTGGTAGTTATTTCACAAGGACTTCTGCCATAAGAGGCGGGTCGCTTATTTTGTTGCACAAAACATTAAAATTTAAAGAACGCAAAGATATTGTAACACTCTCTTTGGAAAAAATAATTGAGCTTGCTTGTGCAGAAGTTGAAGACTATATTATTGTCTGTGTTTACAGGCCACCATCTGCCGACTATTTCTTATTTGAGTCGACAATGGAAGAAGTCTTGAGAAAAGTCTCTACTTCAAGTAAGAAGGTAGTTGTATGTGGAGATTTTAACATAAATATTTTGGACAACTCGCAAAGTTCTACTAGGTTTGTAAATCTGTTCAATTCATTCAACCTTTTCCAACTATTTAATGAACCTACACGTATTTCTCCCACATCAGCTACATGTATAGATAACATATTTAGTAATTGCAGTGTAACTAAAAAATCCATAGTTAACTTTGTAAACTCCGACCATAGCGGACAGCTAGCTAGTTTCGAACGTCAGAGCGCCACTTCACCGTTAAACATTGTTTGTAGACCTATTACTACTAGTCGTATAGAAAAATTTAAGGCAAATATCCGAGATAAGACATCGCTTATGAGCTTTAAACCAGTTGATGATGTTGATCACATATACAATAAATTATTTCATACAATTGAAAAGGAATTTAATGGTATATTTAAAAAAAAAAACATTAAAATCCATAGCCATAAATTCAAATTTAGTGACTGGGCAACAACAGGTATTTATACAAGTAGACGGAGACTATATGAACTGTATGATATAAAATCTAATTATAACAGCCCTTTCATTATAGATTATGTCAGGAATTATTCGAAATTGTTTAAGAAAGTTTGTGCAGTCGCAAAAGCTAACTTCATTAAAAGAAAAATAATTAAAGCGACCGATAAAAGTAAAGCTACCTGGAATATTATTAGCAAAGAGACTTGTAAAAATAAAATACACGATAACAAGCTCTCACTCAAAATATATAACACTATTCTAAAGTCTGATTCAGAAGTGGCAAATGCTTTTGAAACATTTTTCTCAAATATTCCAGTCTCAACAACTAGTCGACTACCGTCTAGCTCGCATCTAGCTCAATCTCTTCTCAAATCACATGTGAAAGAGTGCACAACCCAACTCAATTTCCGTCATATTAACTCTCAAACTATTTTAAAGACTTTTAGAGAAATAAGTACAAAAAAGACTGAAGATTTATGGGGTTTATCAATAGATATTTTAAAAAATATAATACACTCTATTGCCCCTCTTTTATCCATTATATTTAATAAATGCGTTGATGAAGGCACTTTTCCTACTCGAATGAAGATTAGTAAAATTATTCCTCTATTTAAATCAGGTGACAAAAGTGACCCATCTAATTTCAGACCCATTTCAATATTACCAGCGCTTAGTAAGATTTTTGAAAAAGTCTTACTTAATCAAATAGTTATTCACTTTAAAATTAATAATCTATTGCACAATAATCAGTTTGGATTTACTAAAAGCAAATCTACTACTGATGCGGGTGTAGCTCTTATCAAACATGTGTTTGATGCATGGATGAAAAAGCAGGATGCAATAGGTGTCTTTTGCGATTTGTCTAAAGCGTTTGATTGTGTTGATCATCAAACGCTGCTAATGAAACTACGACATTATGGTCTCTCAGACAATTCACTTAGTCTAATTAAATCATTTTTAACTGATAGAACTCAGAAAGTACACGTTAATGGTACAACTTCCTTAGCTGTACCCTTACTTATGGGAGTGCCCCAGGGGTCTATATTAGGACCCTTGCTCTTTTTAATTTATATTAATGACCTCCCTTTCTTTACTAGAGATTTGTGCGAGATCGTATTATTTGCTGATGATACATCCTTAATTTTTAAAATTGATAGACAAAAAAATAATTTCGACGACGTAAATAATGTTCTCAATCAGGTGCTCCATTGGTTTTTATCCAATAACTTATTACTTAATGCAAAGAAAACTAAATGTGTAAAGTTCTCAATGCCAAATGTGAGGCAAGCTAGTATTACAATTATAATGAACGATGAGTCCATTGATGTCGCTAATCAAACTACATTTCTGGGCATCACTCTAGACTCAAAATTACAATGGTCTCCCCATGTTTTAAACCTGGCACGAAGACTTAGCTCAGCTGCGTATGCGGTTAGGAAGATAAGAAATCTTACTGATGTAGAGACGGCTAGACTAGTTTATTTTAGCTATTTTCATAGCATTATGTCCTACGGTCTGCTTTTATGGGGATCCGCAGCTGATATCCAGACAATTTTTATACTGCAAAAAAGGGCAATTAGGTCTATATACCAACTTAGACCTTGCGACTCCCTCCGCGGTATCCCTCATCGCCTGAGTGGAGGTGTTAACGGGGATCTCGGCACAGCCTTCGCTGCCGTTAACACCTCCGGCGACCGGCCCGCCCTAAACGGCGGGCACCACTTGCCCCCCCCCGTCAGGGGGGGCGACGGGAATAGCCGGGGATACCGAGCTATTCCCGTCCGGCGGCTGCGGAGACGTGTGCAAGGCGGATGGGGGTGCCCCCGCACCCACCACCCGCATGTCTCCGCTAGGAGGGGCGAGGCTGTGAAATTGGCGCCTCGTTCGCCCCCTCCTACGCCTTCGGAGCAGCGGAGCAAGAGGATCATCCTCTCGCTCGCGCTCCGCCGCCTCTTTCTGCGACATGACGTCTTCGCAGAATGAGGCGGTTGCCGCCCAGGCCCTCTCGCTCCGTACGATGGTCTCCACCACCTTCGGGAGCGAGAGGTTTGGCCCGACCACAGCGCGTAATTGAGTGCGCTGGGCGGACCATGACGGGCAGACCAGCATTGTGTGGTCCGCCGTGTCCTCCGCTGTGCCGCAATGTGCGCACAGCGGAGATTCTTCCCTTCCTATTTGGTGCAGGTACTTCCGGAAACAACCGTGTCCGGACAGTACCTGCACCAAGCGAAAACTTAGGAACAACGCTGGAGGGCGCTCGAGCCAGACTTCAAAAACTGGCCCGAGCGCATCGAGCACCCTTCTTCCAAAGCTGGCCGCGGCAAGATCCCGCGACCAGCGCTGCAGCATTGCCCCCTGGGCCCGACGCCGAACCGCTCCCAACTCCGTCGCTGTGGGGCGCTCCCCGAGCGCCCTCTGCTCCCTCTGCCACGTGTATACCCCGGCCAGGACTTGGGCCTCCAGTTCCCACGGTGGGGTCCCGGCCAGGGCACATGCTGCGGCGAACCCGACCGTGCGGTAGCAGCGGGCCACTCGTTGCGCGATGGCCCGCTGCGGTCTTCTTAGGTGGGCCAGGTTGTCCCCCTTCCTAAGGCTGTCGGCCCAAATTGGGGCGCCATACAGAGCCATACTCTTTAAGACGCCGGCGTAGAGTCGCCGGCATCCAGCGCGTGGCCCTCCAAGGTTGGGGAGGAGCCATCCAAACCCTCCTGCCGCCTTTAGGAGGCGCGGTGACAGTCCACTGAAGTGTGGACCAAACTGCCACCGCGCATCCAAGGTCAGGCCCAGATATTTGAGCTGAGCTCTGATGTCCACTCTGACGCCCGCGATCATGATGTGGGCGTCGGGAGGTGGGCGGCGCTGCCGAGGCCCGTAAAAGAAAATGGCCTCAGTTTTTTGTAGCGCCACCCTGAGGCCTAGAAGGCCCATGCGCCGGACAATTAGTGCGCCACCAGCCGCGGCCAATGACGATGCCGAACTAAAATCTCTCCCCCGGGCAGCGAGGAGCGTGTCATCGGCGTAACAAATTACGTTCGTGCCCGGGAGGAGCGCACCCCGCAGCAGCCAGTTATAGCCGAAGACCTTGCGACTCCCTAAAAGAGTTATTTAAGGAAATCAACATACTTACTGTGGCATCTCAATACATTCTTGACTGTTTATTATATGTATTTAAAAACATGCATTCTATCCCTAAAAAAGCGGATAGTCATAACATTAATACTAGAAACAAGCATAAACTGGCTGTCCCAAATCTAAGGTTAAGTAAAATTAGTAATTCATTTGTGGGAAGGTATAAAGATGTTTAATTTGCTGCCACAGGATGTTGTTAACCTACCTATGCACAAGTTTAAGCGGTGCATTAAAAAAAATCTCATGCAAAAAGGTTACTATAAGGTTGAAGATTTTTTCAATGACAAAAACCGATGGTTTACAAATTATTAATCATTATTATTGAGTTCTAAAAATACTAATTGTATTTTTTTTTGTATTAAATTCGCCTTTTTATGAAATTAATGATGACATAGCACAGTTATAATAATTCATTCATTGAATTTTAATTATATGACATTGTTTAAAAACCTTTGAGCGGTGTTTTATAGTTGGCTTGTTACAATTCATTTTTATTATTCTCTGACTAACCTGAGTAGTCATGCTCACTAAAAAGTTTCTGGGGTGGTGGCGCTATGTGGCGGGTCGTTACATTCCCTAACATATGGTTGAGTGAAGCGATGGCTGACACATACGTCATGCTTGGGAACAGGTGCCGCCCTTGGGGACTGGTCTGCTCTGGTCGGGTCAAGTTTTTGGTTGTAATTTATATATTTTTATTTTGATACTCTACGACAGGCCCACACTAAAACGTGGTTCAAAGTTAATTATGATTCATACACCTTGTATAAATTGTATTGAAAAGAGTAACTACCGAGTTTCTTGCCGGATTCTTCTCGGTAGATACAACATTCCGAACCGGTGGTAGAATCATATAGCTGTGGCTTTACCTGTATTTGACGATTTATAAGTGTTTCCTTGAAACCTATATAAATAAAGAATATTTTGACTTGACTTGACTTGACTTGACTTGATTGTTAACATTCTTAAACACCCAAAACATTCTAAACAAAAATCAATTCGGCTTCCAAAAAAATAAATCGACGACATTAGCAATATACAAAATACTAGATGATATATGGGAGTCATTAAATAAAAAAATGGCCTGTATAGCTTTATTTTTAGACATGTCTAAAGCGTTCGATTGCGTGGTTTATGACATTCTTTTAAAAAAATTGGAGAAAATCGGCGTTCGTGGTTTGGCATTATCATTAATAGAAAGCTACTTGAACGCCAGAGAACAAGTTACAGTGGTCGAACATTTTAACAAGGTCACGAAAACCTTCGAGGAGGCCCAATCTAACTCAGTTATAAAGACTGTAGGACTACCGCAAGGTAGTATTCTTGGTCCCCTCCTATTTTTGGTCTATGTAAATGAATTACCTAATATAGTAGAACATAAATGTATCATGTTTGCTGACGATGCCACTATTTTCATACAGGATAGAATAAATACTAATTTTGAAACAAATATTAATAAAACTTTAAAGATGGTTGTTGACTGGCTTGGTAATATTAACTTAAACGTAAATTTAACCAAAACTAAAATAATGCAATTTAGAAACTATAAAACTACACCACTTAAATTAAATATAATAGAAAAGAGCACTAAAATAAATGAGGTTGAAAACATAAATTATTTAGGAGTCGAAATGGATTGCCACTTAAACTGGAAAGCGCATATTTTAAAAGTAAACAAGAAAATATCTAGCTATTGTTACGCGTTATCTATACTGGCGGAAACTACCACAATTGAAGTAACCAGGGCAGCTTACTTTGGCCAGGTATATCCGTTGCTGTCCTATGGTATAATATTTTGGGGAAACTCGACAAATGTCGAGTCAACTTTTATCTTACAAAAACGATGCCTACGCATTATTTACAACATGTATACAGACGAGACACTGAGAAATACTTTTAAAGATAAGGGTTACTTGACATTAACAAATATCTACATATTTGAAATAATGATCTTCATTAAGCAAAATGCCGATTGCTTTCAAAGTAAATCTTCTGCTCGCGTAAATTTACGTAGTAAATATTTAAATAACATATGTGTTTCTAGGTCTCACAATTATATGTATTGTAAGAGTGTATCGTATTCAGGTGCCAAAATATTTAATCATTTACCATCATACATAAAAGCACTAAATTTACCTAAATTTAAGACTGAGCTGAAAAGATGGTTAGTAAAAAACGTGTTTTATAATTTAAATGAATATTTTGGTACGAAACACGACTAATAGTTTTAATGATACTTTTTAATATTGCATGCCCGGGAGGGGTAACTGTTGAAACCCATTTTGTATTAACACCTGCAACTTGTAACACAGTTTTTGGCAATAAATCCTATTCTATTCTATTCTATTCTATTTCCTGAGGTGTTTTCGGGGTGTGCTGATAATAAGTGTGAAAATCCTAATCACAAGAAGGTTTTGGAAAATAAGTATAACCAAATTGTAGTCATCTTAAAGGAGGCTTCTATTTGTAGTTTTGTCAAGAAACATAGTAATAATAAAAATAGGTATATCTGTGGTTGGAACAAATATGTAAAGGCAGCGCACAGTGAGGCTCGTCTGTGGTTTTACTATTGGTTGTTATATAACAAACCTCGTGAGGGATATGTATATAAAATGATGTGCGAGTCTAGAAACAGTTTTAAATCTAAGTTGAAATGGTGTCAAACAAATATAAACAGCAAATTAAGATGGATATTTTGGCTATGCATCATTCTAATAAGTTCTCTAGTTTTTGGAAATATACAAAAAAACTTAATCCCAAGCCAAGCACTCCTGTCACTGTAGAGGAGTTAAATGAACCCTCGCAAATAGCTGAAATGTTCAAAGAGCATTTTAGGGTGCAATCACCTTTGGGCTCTGCTCTGACTGACGGTACTGATCACAATAACAACCCTAGTCTTTATAATGAGCGCTGTCTTAGTAAAAAGTCAGTTATGATTACAGCAAGGAATATTAGATCTGGTGCGCACCTGTCTCGTGTTCTAGCCTTGTTTTATACCCTTTGCCTAATTCATGGATACTTACCGGATAGCATGTTAAAAACCTTAGTTGTACCTATTGCTAAAAATAAAACAGGCAATACTAGTGATAAGTCTAACTACAGAACAATATCATTGGCGACCATATTGGCAAAGGTACTGGACAGGCTGCTTGACCAGCAGCTGGGTAAACACGTCTAGTTTCATGATGCATAATTCGGCTTTAGTCCCGGCCTTTCTACTGAAGCTGCAGTCCTATGCCTCAAGCAGACTGTGCAGTACTATACCACAAGAGACACACCTGTATATGCATTGTTTCTGGATTTGTCAAAAGCCTTTGATCTAGTTCAGTATGATGTTCTTTGGAAGAAGCTTTGTGATGATACTGATTTGCCGCATGCTTATATTTCCATTCTAAAATATTGGTATGTGAACCAACGTAACTATGTAAAATGGTCAGGAGAACTCTCGGGCATGTACAGCTTGAAATGCGGGGTGAGACAGGAAGGAATCTTCTCACCTACCCTTTTCAATCTGTACATGAACGAGCTGATCGTTGAGCTCAGCAGGGCTGGAGTTGGTTGTTCTGTTGACGGTACTTTTATTAACAACATAAGTTATGCCGACGACATGGTGCTGCTGTGCCCATCGATCAGTGCTCTGAATAAGTTAATTGACATCTGTGAGCGGTATGCGATGGCACACGGTCTCAGATACAACTCTGCTAAAAGTGAGTTGCTAGTTTTTAAATCAAACAACAAGACTTACAAAGTTCCATCTATAAAGCTTAATGGCGCTCCACTAAAACAAGTACAGAGTTTTAAGTACCTGGGACACTGGGCCACCGAGTCCCTTAGGGATGATCTAGATATGGAGAGGGAGCGCAGGGCATTATGCATTAGAGCTAACATGCTCTCCCGCAGGTTTGCTCGTTGCAACAATAATGTTAAAATTACGCTTTTTAAAGCATATTGTTACTCTCTGTACACGTGTAGCCTGTGGATAAATTATACCCAAGGTGCGTACAAGGCCCTGCGCACTCAATATAACAATGCGTTCAGGGGGCTGATGGGGCTGCCTCGACAATGTAGTGCATCGGGGATGCTAGCAGCAGCTGAAGTTGATAGCCTCTCAGCTATCATTAGGAAGCGCATCGCCCCCTCGATACGGCGGGTGCGGGGCAGCGCCAACAGCCTCCTGAGGACAGTCGCGACGAGACTGGACGCGGACAGTGCTATTATGCGGCACTGGACACGCGTCCATCTCGTCAAAGACAACAAAATTAATTATAATAATTATTACAATAATAATAATACAATTGGAATAATTCATAAAAATTCATAATTCATAATACATTATTTTAATTAATCTATCTATTGGTAATAATTATTAAAACAAATAAATAATGGAATTTAATTTAATTGAATTAAAAATATTAATGTTAATTATAAATGTAGGTACTAACAAAGGCTATTATTGTTATTATTATTATTGTTGTTACAAACACTATCGACCAGGTCCATTGATATAAAAAACCTTTTATATATCAATGACCAGGTCCGAAATAAATGAATTTTATTTTATTTATTTCTTTTTCAAAAATTTTGCTAAGTGCTGGCAAAATAGAAATTGGTCTAAAATTAGATGGGTCACTTTTTTCCCCTGCCTTAAATAAGGGTACAATCTTACTAAATTTCATTAAATTTAGAAAACAGCCTGTATCTATGCACTTGCTTAATATGAACACTAAGTGAGGGCAATAGTAGATATAATAGTTTTTAATACATCTACCGAGAATCCCCACAAATCCTCTGTTTTTTATTAAACGGTTTTATTTAGCTCGACCCGTGCGGTATTTATTTGGGTCAAAATTAGAAATTGAAATTTAAGTACCTTCCTGTTGTCAGATTGATTTGAAATTTGGTACACACCTTTAATTTCGATGACAATACAATATAATAAAATCAATAACATTGCAAATCTAAAATGGCCGCCGGTACAAAATGGCGGATTACATATTTCTCCACAACCCCCTCAATATGGTTATCAAATGAAAGGGCTACACAAGTAAAATACTGTGATTATGTCAAAATTTAAAATCCAAGATGGCTGCCGTTCCAAAATGGCGGACTAGGTACATATTTTTCCACAACCCCCTCAATATGGGTATTAAATGATAGGACTACACTAGTAGAATACTGTCATTATGTCAAAATTTCAAATCCAAGATGGACGCTGTTACAAAATGGCGTATTATTTTAGTCTAATATGCCTAAAAGCTATTCTGCCTAGTACTAAAATATTTCTGAACTAGAAGTTCAAAATACCTATTTATTATGGTGTGGGCTGCTTAGTTTACCTACCAAGCAAATCCGGGTGTTAGTGTTCTTTCATAAACCGC
Organism: Glyphodes perspectalis; assembly: GCA_951394215.1. Classification (NCBI taxonomy): domain Eukaryota; kingdom Metazoa; phylum Arthropoda; class Insecta; order Lepidoptera; family Crambidae; genus Glyphodes; species Glyphodes perspectalis. The sequence continues at coordinate 11,380,322 of OX596224.1, forward strand.
CTTTCGGCCGCTGACATGGTTCATTTTATGACGACCACTACCATCAGAAATAGTAATGACCGGGACCACCTACGTAGGTTGATAGGTAAGTAACTATTTATTTAAAACCGTTTAACTTAAAAGTTTTTTTACCGATTTTTTTATTTATGGTTCAAATCATTAAAGTATTTCAAAATTGTGATGTGATTGATGTGGGAGAAGCTAAAATAATTTTGACACTGCCTTACATTGGTTTTGAGTAGAGATTGAGCTGTATGTGGACAAGAATTCAGGTTATTAGTAATTTTGACAGGAATGCTCGAAAAGTATTCTTCAAATGTATTTGCTACTTCAGCATCAGCATTAATACAATGATTGTTAATATGAAGAGAGTAGGTATGGTCTTGTGTTTTATTTCTGCAAGTCTCTTTGTTAATAATTTTTACAGGTCGCTTTAATTTTGTTACTGGAATTTTTGATTTTGTTCTTTAAGTAATTTGACTTGGCAGCTTCACATACCTTCTTAAATATTTTCGAGTATTTCCTAACATAATCTAAAGTATTTTCATTATTACAATTAGCTTTAATGTCACATAATTCAAGTTTCGACTTTTGTAAATACCTTTAGTAGCCCAATCACTAAATTTGATCCTAGGATTGTCTACATTAATTACTCTTTTAGTAAAAATATCATTATATTACTCCTTGACTGTGTTTAACAATTTTATTGTTTGTATAAGCGGTCAATATTACTATCTGTAAAAGGCATAGCGGAATTTTTTTTATCTATGGTGTCTTTAAATTTCTCTGTACGAGAAATAGTTATTGGTCTATAAACAATACGCGATGGGGTACTTGCATGATAGTACTCGAACACTGCCATCTGACCAGTATGGTCAGATTGTATAAAGTTAATTAATGATTTTTCAATCACTTTACAGTTACAGAAAATATTATCTAGGCAAGTAGGTGATGTGGAGGTTACTCGAGTTGGTTCGAAGAAAAGCTGGGAAAGGTCAAAACACTAAAATAGATTTAAAAACCTAGTCTATCACGAATATATAAAGATTTCGCATGCAAACATATTTTTTTTAAAAGTTTAGAATAATTTCTTACATGATTTAAGAATTCAGAACAATTATTAAACTATTTGAGTTCATATAATTCATAAAGTCGGTTTCTACTTTTGTAAATGTAGTTTGTAGCCAAGGAACTGAATGTTTGATAAATTGATGAAAGAATTTGTATTTAAGGGAAAGTTAAATTCAAATTCTTTCATCAATTTATCAAACAAAGTTCTGTATAAAGTATCAGGATCACTAGATACACATAAGATTTCAGGCAATTGAGTAGCAAATCTATTCTTAAAATTGACTATTTTAGTATGAGAAATAGGTCTTTAAGTTATTAAATTCGATGTCTTAGCAAGATTACTTCTGTTATCACTAAACGAAATCAAATTAGAAAAAACAGACTTCTGAACTGGCTCACAATTACAAAATATATTATCCAGACAAGTGGCTGAAGTAGCTGTTATCCTAGTTTGTTCAAGGTTCAATTGATAGTTAAGATTGAATGATCTAAATAAAATTATCAATCTTAAACTAGTAGGCGAGTTATCTAAAAGGTTCACATTGAAATCTCCACAAACTACAATGGATCTCTTTTTCTTAATAATTTTCCTTAGAGCATTCTCCATTGTTGCCTCAATCATATTAAAGTCTCCTGAAGGGGGACGGTACGCACAGACTATAATATAGGTATCTAACTCCACGCATGACAGTTCAAAATTGCATTCGACAGAGAGGCCTACTATGTCTTTACGTTCTTTATACTGTAAATTATTTCTTAGAAAAATTAACGATCCACCATGAATGGCAGACTGCCTTACAAACGCACTACCTAATTCGAAATTATTTAAATTGAATGATAAGCTTGAATTTTTTAGCCAATGTTCAGTTAAACATAAGATGTGTATATCGAGGCTTTCTATAAATAACTCAATTTCTAAATATTTGCCAGCCAGGCCTTGTATATTTTGGTTAATAATATTAGTAATCATAGACTTGGCTTTTGTCTTAGCACTCAGTTTAAACTGGAAGTTGCAGTCGAGTTAGTGTAAAAACTATTATTAGTACTACTACTAATGCGTACAGGTATCGTATTACAATATATTTTTTTTAATATTAATATTATAGGCCAGTAAACTAGCTATTTGTTTCTTACATCTAAACGGCAGATACATTGTATCTGGAGTCAACTTACAATTATTAATAAATTTATTTATGTCAAAAAATGAAAGAGTGTCACTATGACGACATGTCAGATTGTACACAAGTACATAAAGATTATATATGTGTCTATTCTGTTCAGGGCTTGAATTTTTAAAATATGGAAAAGCACATAATGTTACAATACATTCACTTCTTTGTTGGAAATCTAGGATTGTCTTTATATTTTTAATAACATCCCTTTTTCTATGGATAAGCTATTTTCAAATAAAATAATTATATTTGAATTTTTGTGAATGTTTAGTGTGTCTACCTTTCCTATTAATTCACTATATGAAGACCAGGGATAACACATATTAATAACATTTCCCGTCATTTCATTGTTCAGTAATGTTCCAAGATTTTGACCCAACTTGTCAGACAAAACAATAGTTTGTAACTACACAAGTGTAACAAGATACTATGTTTGCGCGGATCGTGAGAATCCGAGTTAGTCGCACATAGGCAGGCCACTGTACACACGCGATCATTTAATAAATTCTAATTTCCAAAATCTATCATTCGTTTGACTTTCCTAATAACTAATTAGAGACTACAGTAATATAAATAATAATTGTCCTATTAGTTAAACTGGTGACCCCGACGTCGTACAGTGTGCCTTGCTTTAAAACATTTACGTTATCTTCGTTTCGGACTTTTATTTGATAACGTCTGAAGTGACTCAACAAGATGATGGACGGCGCTGCCGCGGACCCGGACGTAGCGCAGGTTACTGTGTCCTCGCGCATTCCTGACTTTTGGGAGGACCAGCCGCGCACCTGGTTTATACAGACCGAATCAGTACTGTATAGCCAGAGACTCTCCGACGCAGCGAAGTACCATCTTGTCATCGCCAGATTGGGGAAACACGTGGTGTCACAGATCACCGACATTTTGTTAAGCCCACCGGAAAATGGAAAGTACGACTACCTCAAAGCGTCGTTACTTGCCATCTATGAAGAGTCGGAAGCCCGGCAGGTTCAAAAGCTTATCGGCGAGATGGAGCTGGGGGATCAACGCCCTTCTCAGCTCCTCCGCCGGATGATGGAGCTGGCTCGCGACAAGGTCAACGACGACACACTTATCATCTTGTGGCAAAACCACCTGCCAGCCTCAGTTCGAGCAGTTCTGGTCGTCACGGACAGCAAAGATCCAAAGACTTTAGCCTCCGTGGCAGACAAGGTTATGGAGACGATGAGGCCAATCAGTGTAGCGGAGGTGCATACGGCGTCATCGTCAGGCAATACAAGTATCATCGCCGAGATTGCCAAGATCAACAAGCGGTTGGACGAGATGTCAATGAACCGATCTCGATCCAAGTCCAGAGGACGTGCAAAATATCGGAAGCGGTCAAAATCAGGACATCGCAATAGCACTCCTCGCCGCGCCGCAGCGCGCGAGAACTGGATGTGCTTCTATCATTTCCGGTACAAGGAGAACGCGCATAAATGTATCCAACCATGCGCGTGGAAGAAGCCGGAGCAGGGAAACTAGATGCCGTGCAGCCAGCGGCGGTGGTCAGCTGCATAAGGTTTTCCAATCATCGCCTCAGTGTTAGAGATAAGTGTACTAATTTAAGTTTTCTGATCGACACTGGTGCAAACGTGTCCGTTTTACCCCGAAATAAAGTACGTATTGTGCATCATAGTGACAAGTGTACCGAATACAGTTTATATGCAGCGAATGGGACTAAAATCAATACGTATGGTATAAAGACTTTAAATTTGAATTTAGGGTTGCGCAGAGAATTTCGATGGAATTTTATTATTGCTGACGTACGCCAACCAATATTGGGCGCAGATTTTTTAGCGCATTATAAATTATTAGTTGACGTAAGTTCACGAAGGTTGATTGATGAGGTAACAAATTTGAATGTTTTAGCTTCTATTGTTTGCAGTGATGAACAGTCAGTTAAAACTATAGATAAATCTCATCCTTTTTTCGATATTTTAGCGCAGTATCCTGATATCACCAAACCCGTTTTGTTTAAGGAGCCGCCTAAACACTCAATTTACCATCACATTGAGACGAATGGCCCGCCGGTACACGCTAAGGCAAGACCGCTACCACCGCATAGATATGCCAAGGTAAAGGAAGAATTTAAGCTTATGCAGCAGTTAGGGATTTGTAGACCGTCGAAAAGTGCATGGGCAAGTCCTCTACACGTCGTGCCAAAGAAAGACGGCCAGTTGCGACCTTGTGGGGGGGATTACAGGGCGTTAAATGCTATAACTAAACCAGATAGGTACCCGATCCCCCGGTTACATGATTTTACCTATTTGTTAGAAGGTAAACGTGTATTTTCGCGAATCGATATTAATCGCGCATACCATTTTATAATGGTCGCCCCCGACGATGTAGAGAAAACCGCCATTATAACACCTTTCGGACTGTTTGAGTTCCCGCGCATGACGTTTGGTCTGCGTAATGCAGCGCAAACATTTCAGCGGTTTATGAATCACACTGTTTTAGAGGGCTTAGATTTCCTTTATACTTACCTTGATGACGTCATAATTGCAAGTTCTGACATGAAAATGCATCAAAAGCATTGAAACCTAGTTTTCGAACGATTAAATAAATTTGGACTGACTATTAACATGAATAAATGCTCATTTGGTCAACCAAAGGTAGATTTCTTAGGTTTCGAAGTTTCTACCGAGGGTATTCGACCCCTAAAACACAAAGTTGACGCTATATGTGAGTTCCCGAAACCAGAAACCGTTGAACAACTCCGAAGGTTTTTGGGTATGGTCAATTTTTATCGGTTACATTTACCTAATGCGGTTGAAGATCAGATGGAATTAAACAAATTTTTACATCATTCCAAAAAGAAAGATAAAACTAAAATTCAATGGGACGAAAGGTCGAATGAAGCATTTATTCAGTGTAAAACTAAGTTGCAAAACGCCGCGTTACTATCGTATCCAATATCCGATACTCCGCTTGCACTTATGACGGATGCATCGAGATCGAGCGTGGGAGCGGTGTTGCAACAGCAAGTAGGTAATTCATGGGCACCTCTAGGTTATTTCTCTAAAAAGCTGTCGCCATCTCAGCAAAAATACAGTACGTATGATAGAGAGCTGCTCGCTGTCTACCTAGCTGTTAAATATTTCAGGAATATGATAGAAGGTCAAAATTTGGTAATTTTCACCGACCACAAACCGTTAGTATTCGCATTTTCGAAGATTGGTAGTGATAGTGAGTTACCAAGGCGTGTTAGGCAGTTAATTTTTATTAGCGAGTTCACTACGAGCATAGTATGTGATAAAAATGTAGTAGCGGACGCGCTATCACGCGTCGAGACCGTGACATGCTCGACGGCATTGGATTATGCTGCGATCAGCGGTGCGCAGTATTCCTGGAAAATTAATTTTTAAAGAATTATTCCTGCCCGGATGTGATTCTCCCGTGTGGTGTGAAATGTCTACCAATCGGGCTAGACCTTATTTGCCAGAACGTTATAGACGAATAGCATTCGATTCAGTGCATAGTCTTAGTCATCCCGGAATTCGTACGTCACGTAAATTAACGAGCGAAAGATTTTTCTGGGTAAATCTTAATATTGACGTAGGCAAATGGGCTAAATCGTGTATTGCATGCCAACGAGCAAAGGTTTTCAGACATAATAGATCAGAGTTGGGTCATTTTCCGTTGGCGGAGCGTTTTACTCATATTCATGTCGACATTGTAGGGCCGTTGCCGATTTCTTTGCGTATAGGTACCTCGTCACCGTTATAGATCGTCAAACAGGTTGGCCGGAAGCGTTTCCAGTGCGGGATATTTGTGCTGAAACGATTGCCAAAGTTATTTTTGAGGGTTGGATTTCCCGTTTTGGCTGCCCCGTTCAGCTTACAAGCGACAGAGGTACGCAATTTGAAGGAAATGTTTTTCAACAGTTAATGAAATGTTTAGGTATTTACAAAACCCGTACCACACCTTACCATCCTCAAAGTAACGGGATGGTCGAAAGGTGGCATAGATCCCTAAAGGCCGCGCTTATGGCCAGGTTGACGTAAGACGTGGGTCGAGGAGCTACCTATAGTTATGTTGGGACTTCGTGCAGCGCCGCGTGCAGACACTAGTGTAAGTGCTGCCGAGTTAACCTATGGTCAGACGTTAAAATTACCAGGAGATTTTTTTGTTGATAACCCTAATTCAAAAATATTAAACTATTGCGAATACGTCGAACATCTACGTAACTTGATAAGCAAGCTTAAGGCTAAGCCTACTACACATAAGGACGCTCGCACAGTGTTTGTGCATAGCGATTTGAGTACTTGTACTCACGTTTTTGTTAGAAGCGACCTCGTACGGAAGTCCTTACAACCTCCATACGAGGGTCCATTCAAAGTTTTAGATAGGAAAGAAAAAACTTACCAAATTCAGATGCCAAATAATAGGAATGTGTATATCTCTATAGATCGTTTAAAACCAGCATATGTTAGCTTCAGTTCTAATATGAATAATGATAATAGTAGGGATAGCACGGTAAATAATGAAACAAGCAGCGATATTATTACAGACGGAGCGGAAAGCGATAGCCGCCCGCTCAGCTACACTACGCGTAGCGGCCGTACATCGAAAAAGCCCGTACGTTTCAATTTGTAGTTTTAATAAGGTCAACGTAATTTACATTAAAGAATATTTGGTCAAATAATTTATTTCTGTTACTCACACTTCAATCGTTAAAACGTCTATAATATGGCGTTTAATTTTTATTAAAATGGGAAATACTTTTAATAAGGAGGAAGTCATCATGGCTCAATCCGAAGCAGCGATTAAGGAACACATGGTTCGGTCTTATATTGGCTGGGCCGTGGTACTCGTGATGGTTACGGTCATTTTTCTATACTTCATCTGCCGATACGGCACCACTCGAGTTAAAAATGGATGAAGACGCGGTTGGACATCGTGCAGGAGCGTGCCTTACAGGTGGCGCAGGCCACCAGGGCAAGTTTTCGAAGGCCACGAGATGTATCCCAACCACCGACTAAGATAGAGATTAGTTAAGTGCGGTGATATCAGTTCGCGTGTTTTAATAGTGTGTCTTTTGAAATGTAAGCAAATAGTATTTGACTAACTGCAAAGTATAAAGTCAAATTCTATTTTGTTCTTTTCCTTACTCTGATACCGTGTATATTTTATTTTTTATGTTTCGTGTATTGTCAATTTATTGTGACATGTTAATTACCAATATATACCATAGTTTTACATATTATACAACGAAAGATATGAGTAAACTACCAATTTATACGAATTTACAAAATATACAACTTTATATAAATGATTTTGCATATTTTACATTTATTGACTCTTTTGAGTACTTGTTGTGTATTCCTTTTTTTCTTCATTTTGTTTTACACAGTAAAGATATTTTTAACACTTAATTTTGTCTAGTGAAATCTATAAATAACTTAATTATATCTTTATTATTGTAATCTAGGGCATTCTGTATGAACAAATGTCTTACTCAGTAATTATGTGTAGTGTGTTACTTGATCCCTACCAGCAGACACATATGTGCCTATATGTAACTGTTTGTGTTATAGTAGGTAATTACTTTATGCAATATTTTAGTAACGTTTTACTTTCGCTTAAATTTGTCAAAATTCTTTGTTTCCTTTTTAGAATTTTGGGGGGGAATACTGTAACTACACAAGTGTAACAAGATACTATGTTTGCGCGGATCGTGAGAATCCGAGTTAGTCGCACATAGGCAGGCCACTGTACACACGCGATCATTTAATAAATTCTAATTTCCAAAATCTATCATTCGTTTGACTTTCCTAATAACTAGTTAGAGACTACAGTAATATAAATAATAATTGTCCTATTAGTTTAAAGTTTGTGTCTGATTTGTTGTTTTAGGTGGTTGAGTTGTAGTTGGCATGGAAATCGAGACCAACTGTGTAGATATGGAGGGTGTGTGATCTCCAGATTCTATTGGCACTTGAGATGAATTTTGAATGTTACAATCTCTGTGCTTATTAGTCAATGAGTCCAAGCGTTGCTCATTGTAATTACACAATTCAACCAATTCAGTGGCAACATTTATGTGCTCATGAATTTGTTTTTGTGCTAATTCATAATGTTTGTGAGAGTCCATAAGGGATCTCTCTAAACTAGCTATTCTGTCCTGTAAGCACTGCTGGTTAGGTTCATGCAACTCATTATTTTGTTGGATTTTTTGGTTACATGATTTTAATTTATTAATGAAATCAAATTCAAATTCAAAACCTCTTTATTTATATAGGCTTCAAAAAAGCACTTATAAATAGTCAATTTAAACAGAAAAAAGGATTACCACCGGTTCGGAAGGTAGAATCTATCGAGAAGAAACCGGCAAGAAACTCGATAGTTACTCTTATAAATGCAAAAATGATCTCGGACCCGTTCGCCCCTTATTTTACGCCCCTTTGCTTAAAAACACCCGTTCGCCCCCTATCAGATTTTTTTTTCAGGTTTTGTCTGAGTAGTAGACGAGCTAGCCTTGTCACTCCTTTTTTACAGCTTTACATCCAACTCAGCTCACTGTCCCATGTTGGTCTGGGACTTAAAAAGAATGGGTTATTCCAGAAATCCCCTTAGATGATCCCCTGCGTAGGGGATGAAAAGAATACCAACTGTGGTTCTTTCAAATTTAAATTCAAATTCAATGTCGTAAAAGGCGACTAATGGTTTACGGGCTATTGGATATGTGTCTGAGTAGGCGACGAACTAGCCACTTGTCAATCCTTTTTCACAGCTTTCCATCCAACCTAGCCCACTGTTCCGTGTTACTCTGGGACTTAAAAAGAATATGCCAACTGTAGTTCTGGCCTATCATGTCGTAAAAGGCGACTAATGGTATATCGGGTTTTAGGTGCTTGATTGTGTAGTCGACAGGTTAGCCTCTTGTCACTGCTTTTTTTACAATTTTCCATATAACCCAGCCCGGCTTTATTTTTCGCTGAATATGGTTGAAGGAACATGCTGCCCCTTTGACTCTGCCTACCTCTTCGGGGATTATGGGCGTGATGTAATGTATGTATGTATGACATTCTGCGAGAGAGACATTGTGCGAAAGTGACCTTTTGCGACTGCTAGACATTCTGCAAAGTTGAAGTAGTTTTAGCTCGTGCATTATATCTGAAACAAGGAATGTAAACTCTATATAAACTAGATGGTTACGGGGTTAACCTCTTTAAATTCCCTGAATGCAGACTTCGCCGGCTTCAAAAAATTTGTGATGGCAACGCTCACTAATCTGCAGCAACAGGTGGAGCTTCTTGCACGTGAGTGTGATCGGTTGGAGATGCGCACCAGGCGGAAAATATTCCTTGTCCATGGGGTCCCTGAAGTGCAAAGTGAGGACACGGCCTCTGTCTTTCTCAAGATGGTTGCTCAGCGAGTGAAGGTGCCTTTGATTAAAGACCAGATTAGCCGCACTCAACGTATGCGAAGGTCTTCAAACGATAAGCCTAGACCTATCTTAGTGAAATTTCGCGAAGCAGTAGACCGTGATCGCATTTGGTATGCCAAGACTGGCTTAAAGAACTCGGGTGTAACGGTCTCCGAGTTCTTAACCAGGGGACGACACAATGCGTTTATGGAAGCCCGAAAGCGTCTTGGTGTTTCAAAAGCTGGACTCGAAACGGGGTAATTGTGGTCGTTTCACCAGACGGTAAGCAGCATAATATAACCTCATTGTGTGAACTGAACAAGATCTGTTCACAGCCGTCTAACATCCAGCCGAAGAAAATCACGGAGAACATTATCCCAGATGCAGCTAGCACCAGCAGGCTTAGACGCAATCGCAAGTAGTACCTACTTTTGATTGTCGATTGCTTTGAATACGATTATTTTATGTTTCTCCCAGACACAACTTTCTTTCTAAGTTGGGTAGTCCTTTTTACATGTAGCACTTCATGTTTCCCTCTACCAACATTTGAATATAATTCATTTTGTGCCTTCACTCTTATTTTCATTTTTAAAACCAATAAACTAGCAAATCAATGTTTACTTTGTCAATTTGTTGTATCTGTCCGTGTTAAGTTGACATTTTGTGTTATTGTGCGTTCCGATTCACTCTAATAATAAGAATGTCGTATTCTTTTTATTTTTATTTTTGTTTGTTATGTACTTAATTTATCAATTTTAAATAGTGAATAACTGGCGGGCTGAGGAAAATAGTAAATCTGTGAAAAAAAAAAAAAAACTTACTTAAATTATTATACATAGCTTATTTTAATATTCATTTGTTTATATATATTTTTATGTTGAGTGTTTTTAACAACAATGATATACACGCTATTCTTGTATCGGAAACCTGGCTAAACCCTTGCCTACCGTCTACTTCTTTCTCCATACCTGGTTTCCAACTCCTCAGAAATGGCCGCATTATGCGTAGCGGAGGTGGTGTTGCAATCTATATTCGATCCCATATTCCCTTTTCAATAGTTAATATATCCCCTCCGTCTTCATCGTCTGATATTGCGCAATACTTATTTATTGAAATAACTCTCTCCCATACAAAACTTCTTCTCGGGGTCTTCTACAGTCCTTCTCTTCGAGTAGATTACTTTTCAGCACTTGAAAAACTTCTAGAAGATCTAACTCCCTTATATTCTCACACTGTCTTAATGGGAGATTTTAATACGTGCCTTCTTAAAAATGACTCCCGATCATGCCGCCTTAAATCTGTCATAGACTCTAATAATCTGCACATCCTTCCCCTCAATGCCACTTACTTTTTTCCAAATTGCACTCCATCTCTTCTAGATGTGATGATTGTATCTTCAGTTGATCATGTAGCCAAACATGGTCAATGTCCTGCTGATGCCTTTTCTTACCATGACCTCGTATACTTATCTTATAAAATCCGACTTCCCAAATCTAAGGCCAAATATTTTCTACAGCGCAATTTTGGTGGTATGAATATTGAACACTTACGTCAGGATGCTGGTGATATTGACTGGTCCATCATTGAAGATACTGACAGTGTTGATGAGAAGGTGCATATTTTCAACACACTGTTAGTTCAGTTGTTTGATAGGCATGCTCCTGTCCGTCCTGTTAAGATCAAGCATACTCCTGCACCTTGGCTATCAGATGATTTAAAGAAGTTAAGGGATAAAAAGCATGCCGCTAAATCAAAATTCAAAATGGACCCATCTGACAGGAACCGAGAGAAATATAAGCTGCTAAGGAATCGCTGCAATAGATTGTGTAGAGACGCTCAAAGACGCCATATTCATAAATCTGTGGAAAATGAAAATCCAGCCAAAGTCTGGAAATTTCTTAAGTCACTAGGTATCGGAAGAACACGAAATGATTCACTCACAAATGATATCAATGTAGGTCTTTTAAATAAGCATTTCTCATCGTCTGTTACCATTGATGGTACTGTGAAATCCAATACAATAAGTCAATTGTCATCTCTTCCGATACGAGACTATTCACCTTTCGTCTTTAGTCAACTATCTGATTGTGATGTTAAAAAGAGCATCTTATCCATAGCTTCCAATGCTGTAAGAAGTGAAAATGTAAGCCGCAACATGATCATGCCTCTCCTTGATATCCTTACTCCTATAATCACCCACATTCTTAACCACTCCTTGACTACGAGCACTTTCCTTTCTGGATGGAAAGATGCCCAAGTTGTCCCAATCCCTAAAAAGACCAACCCGTCCTGCCTCTCTGACTACCGTCCCATATCCATATTGCCATTCCTGTCTAAAGTATTTGAGCGCGTAGTTCACAAGCAGTTCAGCAATTTCCTATCCAAAAATAACCTTTTAAACCCTTACCAATCCGGTTTCCGCCCTGGTCATAGTACCACAACAGCCTTAATCAAGGTCACTGATGACATCCGGCAAGGTATGGATAATAGGCGGCTTACGGTGTTGGCACTACTAGATTTTAGTAATGCCTTTAACACGGTGGACTTCGATATCCTACTTGGTCTTTTGCGCTCTCTTAACATATCTCCAACAGTTGTTGACTGGTTTCATAGTTACTTGTATGGTCGCCGGCAGCGCATTCGTGCGGACGAATCTCTATCGTCATGGTGCGAAATTGTTGCTGGTGTACCGCAAGGTGGTGTCTTGTCTCCTCTTCTCTTTGCTATCTTCATAAACTCTATCACTCATAACCTTACCTCTTCCTTCCACCTCTATGCAGATGATCTTCAGCTATATTCTCAAGGTAGTCTTGATGACATTCAGTCCGTAGTTCTTGATCTCAAAACGGACTTGACTCGGATTTCGGATTGGAGCAGATCATTTGGTCTCCAAGTTAACCCCGCCAAAACGCAGGTGATTATAATTGGTGGTTCACGATTGGTCTCAGGGATTAATTGGGAAGTCTTCCCATCTATATCATTTAACGGTGTCCAAATCCCTTATAGCCAAAAAGTCAAAAACCTGGGTGTTTACTTTGACTGCTTCCTATCTTGGGATGGCCAGATTGGCGAAATTAGCAGGAGAATGTTTGCTTCGGCTAGGTCAATAAATAGGCTTCGAAATTTCTTGCCCATACCCACCAAAATTGCACTTGTACAGGCCTTATTATTGCCTATTCTAGATTATGCAGACTGTTGTTACTTAAATCTTAGTGAACTACAACTCGACAAACTTGAACGCCTCCAAAACTTCTGCATACGTATTATCTTCGGTCTACGTAAGTTTGACCATGTCTCCAACTTCCGAAGCCAACTTAAATGGCTTTCTATTCGTCGTCGTCGAGATCTTCACGTGCTATCACTCCTATATTCTATTCTGTTCAATCCTCTTTCACCACCTTATCTTAAAGAACGATTCCAATTCTTGCAACCTACCGACGATCGTGAAATGCGGACATTCCGTAAACTCTACCTTGTATCCCCTTCCCATTCCTCTGAATATTATGCTCAATCCTTCACTATTCAATCCACTCGCATCTGGAACTCTCTTCCCCTTTCTATCAGATTATCCGATAGTCTTCCGATTTTTAAGTCCCGTGTTAAATCCTATTTCCTTTCCAATTAGGGTACTTTTGATTAGATCTTTTGGTATTTGGTGTTTTTATCCTTTTATGATTTAGATTTAATATAAGTATATATTATATATTGTAAGTGTGTATTTATTTGATATTTAGACGCGTATTTTATTTAGTTATGAATTTGTTTTTATATATATGTTTATATGTTATATAAGTGTTTTATCATCGCCCTTATTTTTGTATCCCCCTTTTTATTTTATTACCATGATTTACTGCACTGCCCTACCCCTCTCTTTTCATAAGCTTATTTTCCTCTTCCTGAAGGTTGTCTGGAAGAGATTGCTTTTAGCGATAAGACCGCCTAAATTGTATTGTACTTGTCTGTATCATTAATTCTGTATCTGTTTTTCGTGCAATAAAGAATATCTATCTATCTATCTATCTATATTGAGACTCGGCCATCGCATGAAAACACGTGTTTATTAAATTATTTAGTGCGATGGCCAAGTCAATATATTTATATAAAACATTAAAGATTTTTAATATTGATATGCATCACTATAAGATGCTGTTAATTATTACGTAACAACTTAATGCTTCGAGTACGGAGATTCCAGACACAATTGATTTTCAATTGTTATGGACCACGATCGTGGTCTTAATACGTCCAGTCCCTAACTGGACGTATTAAGACAGAAAGTCACTTAAGTAGAGACTGAATATATTAATAACCGACTTGGTATTACATGGATCTCACAACTTTTTACCGTAGAAGAACTGAGTTGCGAGACTTGGTTTTTTTGACAAGTATTGTTTTTGATGGGATCTCATTTCTTTTTGTATTTTGTAGCCAGTTCTCCTTTTTTTCTATTCGGTACCTTCTACTTATTGTATATATGTATATCTACGAATTTTCTTAAAGCCCTCTCTCTGACATATGAACTTTTCTTATTTTTGTAGGTAGCCTTCCGTTTTCTCTTTTCCGGTACTACTTCTTGAGCTTCAGCTACAGTTTTTCTAAGAGCCCACTGCCTGTCTCTATGCGTTTTTCTGGGAGGCTTTAATGTTACAATTTTTGACAAATCTGGACGATAAATTATGCTTCTTGGTCTGTTGTATTCACAAATTGAGGATTCCTGCGCTTTAACACTTCCAAAGTTAACATTAATTAGATGTGAACCGCCCACACTTGTAACTGTAAGACTTGTAACTGTAAGACTTGTAATTGCGGAATGAATTCGCATGACGGGAATACACATTTTTTGCTCGATTTGGCAGGGGCACTACCGTGCGCCTATATTTATATGGGATTACAAAGTTATTTAAGCAGTTATGTATCTAGAATTTATTTTATAGAAATATTTGTCCCATGTTGGTCTGGGACTTGGCCCATGTTGATCTGGGACAAAAAAAAAAAAAAAAAAAGAATGTGCCAACTGTGGTTCTTGCCTAGCATGTCGTAGAAGGCGACTAACGGTTTACGGGCTTTTGGGTATGTGTCTAAGTAGGCGACGAGCTAGCCACTTGTCACTCCTTTTTCACAGCTTTCCATCCAACCCAGCCCACTGTCCCATGTTAGTCTGGGACTTAAAAAGAATGTGCCAACTGTGGTTCTTGACCAGCATGTCGTAAAACGCGACTAATGGTATATCGAGTTTTGGGTGTGTGATTGTGTAGGCGACAGGTTAGCCGCTTGTCACTGCTTTTTCACAATTTTTCATCTAACCCAGCCTGGCTCTATTTTTGGCTGAATGTGGTTGAGGGGGCTTGCTGCGCCTTTGACTCTGCCTACCCCTTCGGGGATTATGGACGTGATGTTATGTATGTATGTATGTATGTATCTAGAAAACTGGACCGAAATTGAAAAAATTTACTCGACTTGGCGGCGGCACTACCGTGCGCCTTTATATTTATATGGTATTACAAAGTTATTTAAGTATGTAGTTAAATATTTATAAAACTGGACTGAAATTGAAAAATTTTGCTAGACTTAGCGGTTGCACTACCGTGCCCCCAAATATTTAAGTTTTTTCTTAGTTCATACAACAAACACTACTTATATTTCAAATTTGAAGCTTCTAGGTCTGCTAGAAGTGCCTTAGAATTTTGATGATCGGTGAGTCAGTCAGTGAGTGACAAAATTAAGAAACCTTGACCCATTATAATTCTTAAACTAACTAACTAACTAACTAACTAAACTTCACGCCACTTCCCTAGCGGGGTAGGCAGAGAGAACCGAACGCCATATGGCACGATCCTTACACACCTCACTCGCCTCTTCAACATTCATAATCCTTTTCATACAAGCTCTACGATTTTTATGACTCCTAACATCACCTTCTTTTAATACACGACCAATCTGGTCGTGGTAGGTGAGCCTGGGCCTTCCGCGGCTCCTACATCCTTCCACATTCGCATTGTATATCTGTTTAGTCAATCTTTCGTCATCCATTCTTTCCACATGTCCGAACCACCGGAGCATGCCTCTTCTTACCTTGACTCCGACGCTGTCCTTCAGACCAACTCTCTTTCTTACATCATCATTCCGAACGCAGTCTGTGAGCGATACACCGCAGATTTTCCGCAGCGCACGCATCTCGACCGCGTTTATTCTACTTTCATGCTCTTTCTGCCATACCCAACTCTCGCTTCCATATGTTAGCGTAGGAATCAGCACCGCATTGTGTATGGCGAGCTGGGCCTTCTGGCTTAAGATTTTGCTGCCTAAAAGTTTTCCTAACGCTCCATTCACCCTATTCCCTGCATTCACTCTTCTTTCTATATCAGCGGAGTACCTTCCATCTCTACTAAATGCAGATCCTAGATATACAATTTCATTCACCTGTTCCAGCACTACATCGTCAACCGTTATCCTTGTATCCGTTCTGGTTTCATCTCTTTCAAACACCATAATCTTTGTTTTCTTCGCATTCAAATGTAAGCCTCTCTCCTTGCAATCATCTTTCAATGTTGTGACTAGTTGCTGCAGATCCGATGCCGACTCTGCTAGAAGTACGGCATCGTCCGCGTAAAGCAGGCAGTTCACAACCAGGTCACCCATACGCACTCCAACATTCATAGATCTAATCCTCTGGAGACAATGGTCGAGATATAGGATAAACAGCAGAGCAGACAGCACGCATCCTTGTCTGACACCAATATTGACGTCAAACCAGGGTGACAGGCTGCCCTCCACTTGCACGCATGCCGTACATCCCACATAGGTGGACTGCGCAGCACGAAGCAATGCTCCATCAATCCCATATCTCGGCAATATGTCCCAAAGGTCCTTTCGTACAACCCTGTCAAAGGCCTTCTCCATATCCACAAAACCGCAAAAAACCCTCTGACTTTTGGCCAGATGCTTCTCCACGATGTTGCGAAGAGAGAAAACTTGATCCGTGCATCCTCTACCATTCCGGAAACCTCCCTGTGCCTCCCACAACATTCCATCAGATTTCACCCTCATTCTCCTCTCAATAATCTTGCCATACACCTTTGCTGCTAAGCTGATCAAACTGATGGCTCTATGGCTGGCACAGTCCATACGTGACCCAGCACCCTTGTACAGAGGCACGATAACTGCCCGTCTCCAGTCCATTGGGACCTTTCCGTTTCTCCAGCATAGATTGCACAAGAACCAGAAAGCGTCCTGGACGCTAGCGCCACCTAGCTTGATCATCTCCGCAGATACCTTGTCTATTCCCGCGGCCTTTCCACTTTTCAGACTTCGTATCGACCATTCAATCTCATTCATAGTGATGTCTTCATCAGACGCTGGCACCACAGAATCAGACATAGCCTCACTCTCAGTGCCAACATCAGAGACATACTCATACATTTCTCCAAAATATTCACTCCACCGTTCTAACACCTCGTTCGGGTTTGCAAGAATGTCTTAAACTACTGGTTCAAATTAAATAAAATTTGAAATATACCGTGTCTTTACAATGCCTGCATGGTTACTGAAAATTCAGTCCTCTAGTTTTATCCACAACGAAGTTACAGGGGATCGAAAATGGCCTGAATTGCTTCGAGAAAAGGATATAGTACGGCCGTGCCGCTTTTTTGCTCGACTTGGCGGGGGCACTACCGTGCGCCTTAATATTTATATGGTATTACAAAGTTATTTAAGTAAGTAGTTAAATATTTATAAAACTGGACCGAAATTGAAAAATTTTGCTAGACTTAGCGGTTGTACTACCGTGCCCCCAAATATTTTAGTTTTTCCTTAGTTCATACACCAAACACTACTTATATTCCAAATTTGAAGCTTCTAGGTCTGCTAGAAGTGCCTTAGAATTTTGATGATCGGTCAGTCAGTCAGTGACAAAATTAAGAAACTTTGACCCATTATAATTCTTAAACTACTGGTTCAAATTGAATGAAATTTGAAATATACCGTGTCTTTACAATGCCTGCATGGTTACTGAAAATTCAGTCTTCTAGTTTTATCCACAACGAAGTTACAGGGGGTCGAAAATGGCCTGAATTGCTTCGAGAAAAGGATGGTACGGCCGTGCCGCTTTTTTGCTCGACTTGTGCGGGGGCACTGCCGTGCCCCCAGATTCATTTGTTACAGGATGATGATAGCGACACTTCTAGCAGCAAAAGCTCAGCAGGAAGTAGTTATAAACCGCCTTGAGAACAACCCAGGAATAATACCATTTAAGTTAGGCTTAGCTAAACTCGTAGATTATGAACATAGTTTTATTCATTACATTGACTTAAGTGAGATAGAACAATCTATACGGACCATTATAAACCAGAAAAATCAGTTGGACAGTTTAGAACTTAAATTTAAAGACTAGAACTTGATAATTGATGGTTAAACAAACTTACCTGAAGTGAAGTTTGACCGTAATTGTACTAGACGTTGCATCCGAAGAGATTTATGATATATAACACTTGTAGTCCCCTCTTCAATGTATTAGGCATCGAACACTATTTTAGATTACTGAAATAATAAAACTATATAAAAGACAAAAATGTTAATCTTAGTCAACGCGAGCGCCACCTAGTGTACCGGTCGGCCATCACGTTGACATTTCTCATTCGTTTTAGAGTTAGTTTTGCAATATTGATACTTATGAAGGGGCCATTAGGGAAGGGTGGGAATTTATCATAAATCTCTTCGGATGCAACGTCTAGTACAATTACGGTCAAACTTCACTTCAGGTAAGTGTGTTTAACCATCAATTGTACTTCGACGTTGCATCCTCGAGATTTATGATATATAACACTTGTAGATGTTTAGAACACAATATTTGCAAAATAATCATCTTTAATAAGAACAATTTATAGGTAATTCACATCAACTTAAATGTTTTAACTTCTTAGTCTTAATCAGTCTTCTTATTAATTGTTAATTAGGTATATTAAAATTATTAAGTATATAATCAGCTATTGTAAACAGCCTCTGCAAAAGCATTATGATTTTCATTTTCAAGAGGTCTATTATAAAATCGGTTGAACACCAATGAATCACCTGTCCAACCCGCAGTTTTCTTTATGATTTCTATCAAAATACCCTGTCTGTTTGCTGCTGAAGTTGAAGCATGTCTCACACTGTGAGCTGAGAAAACCGAGGTATCAACACCACTGTTAAAAAGTGTATTTTTAATCCAACGACTAATGGTAGAACTTGTCGCGTTGTGAAACGGTTTTTTAAAAGTAAGCAACAATCTTTCACAATTAGGCTTGTCTCTATAGTTTCTGGTGAAAACTAAATATGCCATTAGTGTTTTTGCAGGGCAAATTTCTATTTTATTTGGAAAAAAGGGAATGAACAATTGAGGTGGCCGCCGACCTGGAGCTGAAGTTTTAATTAAATCATCTATTATAATTTCAATGTTTGAAGAATTAATCCTAATATTACATACTTGGATTAGAGATAGCGTTTGTACACGTTGTGCTGTTGACAATGCGAGAAAAGTTACCAATTTTTTGGTGATCAGCTCAAGGGACAGTTCCTCGTTAGGATATAAATTACTAAGGTGATCCAGGACAATATTAGGATCCCAAATTGATGTATACTTTGGCAGACAAGGTTTGGTTCTATAAACACCCTTGAAAAATCTTATAACTAAGTCATCTTCGCTAAACCGTTTACCATAAATAAGAGCCAAAGCTGATCGATGAGTATTTAAGGCTGAGTAGCTCCTTCCGAAAATAAATTTGTTAGAAATTGTAACAGCATAGGAGTTGTGGCTCTATAAAAATCTATTTTTCTACTATGGCAATACCCCCACCATCTTTTAAAGGTAACATTATACTGTTTTAGCGAGGATGATGATAATGATGATATCATTACATTAATTGTGTCATTACAAAAGAAAAATAAAGATTGTTCTTGAAATGTTTTCCGGATAATTTGTATGCAACCAGGATAAGTTTCTTGTAAAGAGGATGTTGAGTCCTGAAAGGAGACAGAACAATATCATTACCAGGTCCAAAGAACAGTGGAGATGAGACAGATAGTATATCATGTCATGATAAGATAATTTTGAACACTTTTAAAGATTTAAATTTAAAGAAAACAGAAGATTTGTGGGGAATTTCAATGCATTTACTGAAACATATAATTGAGTGTATTGCCCCTATCTTATCAAATATTTTTAACAAATGTGTTGATTTGGGTCAGTTTCCTAACTTAATGAAATATAGTAAAATCATTCCTTTGTTTAAATCAGGTGACAAAAGTGACCCGTCTAATTACAGACCAATATCTATACTGCCTGCACTAAGTAAAATATTTGAAAAGATTATATTCAATCAATTAATATGTCACCTAAGAATAAATAATTTACTTCATAGTAAGCAGTATGGATTTACCAAAGGGAAATCCACTACTGACGCAGGAGTAGCGCTTTTAAAACATATTTTTGAAGCTTGGGAAGGCAAACAGGATGCTGTTGGAATATTCTGTGATTTGTCGAAGGCATTCGATTGCGTCGACCACAAAACCTTGATAATGAAGCTACGTCACTATGGTGTTTCTGGGAACTCACTTAGTCTGCTAAAGTCATACCTAACTGATAGGCTCCAAATCGTAAGTGTTAATGGAACTAACTCTTGTGGTGCCCCATTATCGATGGGAGTTCCCCAGGGCTCGATATTAGGACCTTTGCTCTTTCTTCTATATATAAATGATCTCCCATATTTTACAAGGGACTTGTGTGAGATAGTATTATTTGCTGATGATACTTCACTGATTTTTAAAATTGATAGACATAATGAATCTCTTGACGACGTAAATAACGCTCTCTCACGGGTTCTTCATTGGTTTTCAACTAATAACTTACTTCTTAACGCAAAAAAAACAAAATGTGTTAAGTTCTCAATGCCTAACACAAGGCAAGTTAATACGCCAATTATTATGAATGATGAAGCACTAGATGTAGTTCAATCTACTGTGTTTCTTGGAATAACTATTGATGCTAAATTGCAATGGGGTCCCCATATTGCGGCTCTGGTAGGAAGACTTAGTTCAGCTGCATATGCAGTCAGAAAAGGAAGACAATTAACTGATGTTGAAACAGCAAGACTGGTGTACTTTAGTTATTTTCATAGCGTTATGTCATACGGTCTGCTGCTGTGGGGTTCTGCGGCCAATATACAAACTATTTTTGTATTGCAGAAAAGGGCAGTCAGAGCCATATACGGCCTCAGACCACGTGACTCTCTTAGAGAAAAGTTTAACGAAATAAAAATTCTAACCATAGCATCACAATTCATTTTGGATTGTATCATGTATTGTTAGAGTATTGAATAAAACGATAAAATACAGAACAAATACTGTATTCTACTTTAAACAGACAATATTTTACAAAACAATCCGCACGCCGCAATGACAGTCGTCGCCTGTCAGTTCTTCCCGCCGTCACCCCGTCCTTTGACAGTTCGCGGCACCGCGCATGTTCGAGCGCCGCGAACGATTTTTCCGCGAACTAAGCGCGCGCTCATTGCCTACTTAAAACGTTAATATCTCAAAAACTAGTAAAGCTATATTAATATAAAAAATACATGGTATAGCTGAAACTATAGGTTTTTTTTTCGTGCAAGAACTAGAGTACAAATACGAGTTAAAAGTAGTTCAAAAAACAAAACAACACACGAAAACCGGCACGCCATGTTTGAATTTTTGTATTATTTTTATATCGTCGATTTTGTGCCAATATCTGATAGTAAACTTTGATATTTATAGATAATCAATTGGCAGATATCTTGAGGATTCTTTTGATATATAACACTTGTAGAAATAAATAGTAAATACATTAATACTTACATTCTAATCTCACAAACACAACACACACTTGCGGTAACAAATGGAAAATGACGTACCCACATTTAACATTTTTTTTTTTAATATGTCTTAGGTCCGTCAAAAATAAGCTATAAAATAAATAATTAATTCTTGCATACATACAGTGTTTAAACGTTAATAATGGGCCTAAAAAACATCTAAATCTATCATAAATATAGTAAATTAATTTTGTTAATTTATATTTAATAAATACTACTAATTTCAACTTAATTGCAAACAAGGTCAAATCAATGTCACTCGTACCATAAATGAATTACAAGCCATGCTCATTATTTACATCGAATCTGATTTATTTTTTACTTATTAACGTAAACCTATGTTAATTTATAAAAATCTAGGTATAAGAAATCGGTACATCATACATCATACATCGGACAAGAAAACAATATTTTCTAATGTTTACCCTTCCGATAATCAAACCCGACACCTACCGTGTATTCGTGCACCCATAGTAGGTATAAGCTTTTAAAACTTACTCCAGCCAGACCTTAAAATACTTAGATCAATATGATTATAGCTATTACAACTCCGAACTAAAATCATGTATAATCTGCAAGCCCAGTGCGTAATTATGTAGGTTATTGAATTCGGTGAGTGGACTGTAGGTTGGTTTCTTGCAGGAATAAAACACCCATTTCAGTGTTAAATGCAGCCAATAAGCCAACTCCGCTGGAGAGTTCTGGAGTATATGCTGCCTGCTTCGATAGTAGAGCCGAATTGAGTGTCGCGGGTCTTCGCCTTTTTAAGGGCGGCTTCGGGCCTCGAGTTAGCACTCTTTGCCCGGGCTTCTTCTTCGGCACTTCTCTGTTGCCGAGCGGTTGGGGTCCCTTTAAGTCAAAGAGTCCCCCCTCGCGCTAATCCGGCGCACCCTCGGCGCGGTCAGACCCACCAGGTGAGACCTGTGCCGCATTGCCGCACGTAGTGAAATACAGCACGTACTCCACGTAGTAAATATATCATGAGTAAGCATACACTAACAGATTGAGAGATATATAAGCTGTGAATATGTTTTATTAAAGTTAGACTTATACCAACTGTTTTCTCAATTACCCCAGTCCTATACACGGTTAAAGTGGTGACCCCGACAGAACAACAAAATGGCATCTCCGTGCAAATCATCGTGTTCCAGTGCACCACAAGAAGTTGCTTCCAGCACCGCCGTCACATCACGCATCCCGGACTTCTGGAAGGACCAGCCTCGTCTTTGGTTCGCCCAGTTTGAAACAGTCATCACACCACAAAAACAAGGTGAAGACTACAAGTTCTCCATGGTCGTCTCCAAGTTAAGTAAAGAAGAGATAATGCTGGTTAGTGACATAATAACGAGCCCTCCAACATCCGGTAAGTATGCATTAATTAAAGAACGATTAATCAGCTGTTTTGAGGAATCCGAGCAACAACGCATGCAGAAATTACTGACTGGTTTAGATCTTGGAGATCAGAAGGCATCACACCTTTTACGCCAAATGCGAGAATTGGGTCGTGATATAGTTGATGAGAAGACTATCAAAATATTGTGGCTCAGATTATTACCAGTTTCAGTTACCTCTGTGCTGGCTGTCACAGATTCGTCGGACTTAGATAAAATGAGCCAGATTGCCGACAAAATAATAGTTAATGCAAAAATAAATGAAGTCTCAACAGTTGACGTCGGCGCAAACAAATGTCATGATCAAACTATGGACGACGTGCTGACGCAGCTGAAGCAAATACAATTGGAATTATGTGCAGTTAAACAAGAACGCAGGAATAGTCAACGCAGCAATTATCGCAGTTATTATAGGCCGAGGTCAGAGTCAAGATCACGTACGTTATGTCACTTTCATCGCAAGTTTGGAAAGTACGCGTATCGATGTGATAAACCATGCGATTGGAAACAAGCCTATATTCCTAAGAACCAGGGAAACTAAGATTAGCACAGTCAACGGCGGAAACCTGTGCTATCTCTCCTAGTAACCGCCTCATTATTACCGACCGAAAAAGTGGTATGAGGTTTTTAATCGATACGGGAGCAAACATATCGGTTATAAGCAAGAATAATATAAGAGAAACAAAGCCAAATCAGCAATACAAAGTATATGCCGCGAACGGTTCAAAAATAAACACGTACGGTGAAAAATTGCTGACCCTTAATTTGGGGTTGCGTCGAAATTTTGTGTGGAATTTCGTAGTAGCCGATGTAACGCAATGCATAATTGGAGCAGATTTTTTGGAGCACTACGAATTATTAGTCGATGTCGCAGGACGCAGGCTTATCGATAAAGCGACTAAATTGTCAGTCTCTGCAATGCTCAGCAACCAGTTATCCCCTAGTATACGTTCGATTGACGAAGGAATCAATACGGACGTGAAGCAAGTATTAGAGAAATACATAGATATCACCCGCCCATCGTCCTTAGCAATGATTCCAAAACATAAAGTAAAACACCATATTATCACAAAAGGACCTCCTGTTTTTTCTCGGGCGCGACCGCTGCCGCCTGATAAGTACCACATCGCCAAAAAGGAATTCCAACATATGATGGAGCTAGGAATATGCCGACCGTCCGATAGCGCCTGGGCCAGCCCACTGCATATGGTCAGCAAAAAGAATGGAGAATGGAGGCCGTGTGGGGATTACAGAATGTTAAACAACGCTACAGTTCCCGATCGGTACCCGCTTCCCAGGTTGACTGATTTCACATATATTTTGGAAAATGGAAAGGTTTTCAGTAAAATTGATATTCGGAAAGCCTATCATTGCATTACAGTAGAGGAAGTGGAAAAAGCAGCGATTATTACACCTTTTGGTCTGTTTGAATTTCCAAGAATGCCGTTTGGTCTTCGCAATTCTGGTCAGACCTTTCAACGGTTTATGGACTCTATGTTCAGAGAGTTAGATTTTGTTTTTGTTTATTGCGATGATTTATTAATAAGCTCTCCAGATAGAAAAACTGGACTCCAACACATAGAAAGGGTATTCAAGAAGTTATATGAAAATGGGATTACAATTAACTTAGAAAAATGTAAATTCCTGCAGAGCGAATTAGATTTCTTAGGTTATCGAGTAACGAGCCAAGGAATCCGCCCAACTGAGGAGAAGTATCAAGCTATCAGCGAATTCCCTAAGCCAAGGACAATTAAGGAGCTAAGAAGATTTTTAGGCATGGTTAATTTTTATAGAAATAACTTACCACAAGCCGCTGAACACCAGAACATCCTAAACGAATATTTAAAGAATTCCAAGAAGAACGATAATTCTCCCATAGCTTGGTCGCAACAAGCCGAAAGAGCCTACGAAAAATGCAAAGATAGCATAAAACATGCTGTGCTAACAGCCCATCCGTCCCAGAATGCCGAGCTTGCACTTATGACAGACGCCAGCGCGTCTTGCGTCGGCGCAGTTCTACAGCAAAGAAATGGACGGAAATGGTGTCCGTTAGGATTTTTTTCACAAAAATTAAGTGACACTCATAAGAAGTACTCAACGTTTGACAGACAATTATTGAGCATTTACTTGGCAGTGAGACATTTTCAAAGATTAATCGAAGGAAGAGAATTTACTATATATACAGATCACCGTCCACTAATATACGCATTTTCAAAAAAACCATCTGTTAGCGATACGCCGCGAAGAGTTCGCCAATTAGATTTTATATCGCAATATAGCACTAATATTAAACATATTAGCGGACGTGACAATGTTGTTGCTGACACATTATCACGTACAATAGAACAGATCGATTTTCCTTCGCCTATTAATTTCGAAGAGATAGCAAAATTCCAACGTGACGATAGAGAGCTATTACAACTTAAAAAGAATCCCAAATTGCATTTTAAAACCAAATGTTTGCCTGGGTCGAAACTAACAATTATGTGCGATATGTCCACGGGAAATGCTAGACCCTATCTGCCTTCGAGGTTTCGAAAGGAAGTATTCGATGTCATCCATGGATTAAGTCACTCAGGCACACGTACAACTAGAAAATTAATAACCCAGAAATATGTATGGACTGGGATGAATAAAGACATAAACAGCTGGTGCAAAACTTGCTTATCTTGTCAAAAGTCGAAAGTGCATAAGCATACAAAATCACCGGTCGGAACCTTTTTGCCTGCGCAGCGTTTTGATCACATTCACATCGATATAGTCGGACCATTGCCGACCTCACAAGGCAAACGATACATAGTTACAATAATTGATCGTTGTACGTCATGGCCAGAAGCATTTCCGGTAGATAATATTACGGCGGAAACAATCGCACAAACTATTTACGAAGGATGGATCTCGAGATTTGGGTGCCCGTCACGTATCACTACGGATCAAGGACGTCAATTCGAATCAGCAACTTTTGGAGCACTTTCAAAATTCTTAGGCAGTCATAAAATTAGAACCACCCCTTATCATCCTCAATCAAACGGAATGGTCGAAAGATTTCATAGAACGTTAAAAGCAGCACTGATGGCAAGAAACGCCGATTGCAATTGGGTGAGAGAGTTACCTACAGTTTTATTAGGATTAAGAAGCTGTGTTCGCGATGATACAGGATTCAGCGCATCGGAAATGGTTTATGGCTCGTCGATTAAACTTCCAGGCGAATTCTTTGAGGAACCTAAATTACACCATACTCACGAAGAGTTTGTAAGGAATATCCAGAGAAACATAGACAAGATGATTTCTATTCCGAAACGTCGGAAATGCAATCAAACAATTTTTATCCATCCAGAAATGAACAAATGTTCTCATGTTTTTATCCGCTGCGACAGAATTCGTAAAAGTTTATGTCCTCCATACGAAGGTCCATTTCCAGTCATCAAAAGAATGGAAAAAGCATTTTTAATTAAGGTCAGAGATAAAGAATCTCTGATATCAATAGATAGACTGAAACCGGCATTTATCATGGATAGCGAACACGATAACGTAACTATTAAGGATACTGAAAAAAACACGTACACAACGAGATCAGGAAGATTAGTTAAACCAGTAGTAAAATTCCGTTGCAGTTAGCCATGTATATAAGCGTCGCAATTTTGTTCCAATTTTTATAATGTATATTTATTTTTATTAATATTATTTTTTTTTTTTAATAAGGGGGGAGTACTGTGCCGCATTGCCGCACGTAGTGAAATACAGCACGTACTCCACGTAGTAAATATATCATGAGTAAGCATACACTAACAGATTGAGAGATATATAAGCTGTGAATATGTTTTATTAAAGTTAGACTTATACCAACTGTTGTCTCAATTACCCCAGTCCTATACACGGTTAAAAGACCCATTCGGGAAGCCTAGCGAGTCCGCCAGCGAGCGGGGGCGGCTTACAGGTACGGCCGGGAGGGGGAAGTCGGTCTGTCATGTTGTCGGTCAAGTATTTAGTTGAGTCGGGTCGTGTCGGGCTGGGTGTGGTAGGTGTTGTTTCAGAATGGTTTTAGTTCCTGCAGCCGTTGTCATTGGTAAGGTCCGTCTAGTCTGTCCGTCCGTCCGTCTGTCTAGTCCTGTCTACCTGAAGGGTCGAAGTTCGAACTCAGGAGACAGGTCCTAGGATCACCGCTTTTGACCCTAAAGCGGGGGCGGGGTCGGGGGCTAGGACGGGGGGGATCCGGATCAGGTGTGGGGAGGGCTGGGTCGGGGGTCGACGCAGCCGTTGTGCCTGTGTGGTCGGGTGCGGTGTTCGCGTGCACTGTGTGTATCTATCTGCGAGTGTGCGCGAATGGGTGGGGGCATAACTGTTGCGTGTGCTTGGGATGGGGTGTCCGGTGTGGTGTGTAAGGTGCGCGCATTTCCCTTCGCAAGTATTTCGCGGGGTAGCGCGCGTCCCGATGGGTCAGGCGGCCGAGCGTGGAGCGGCGCGATGTCGTTGAGGTGCTTATGAGGCCCGTTATCGAACATTCGACGCGCGGACAGTGCCACAAAGTCCTCCACCGTTTGCAACTTCACGTCCCGGGCGATGACGTCATTGCGGACGTAGCGACCTGCCCCGGTGATCACGCGAAGGGAAATGTTTTGTTGTGCCTGTATTTTGTCTTTCGTAACCTTGCTACATAAGCCATACCATTCTGGCATGGCATACGTGAGCCGGCTACGTATGTATGTCTTGTAGATGGACAGTTTAGTTTGTAGAGGCAGTTTGGAGTTCAAGACAGGCCGCAGTACTGCCCTGGCCGCCTTCGCCATGTTAATGGCGTGGGTCGCCTGCGGGACCATATGTAACGACCTGTCTATCCGACACCCTAGATAAGTCACAGATGACCCCCACTCGATCTCCTGTCCCCGGAGTTTGAGTGGGGGGGCTGACGCTCTCGCGGCGCCGACAAGCAGCGCGGTCGTCTTCCCCACATTGACGGCCATTCGCCACTTATCGAGCCATTCCGGGAGCAAGTTCAGCACTCGCTGTATCCTATCTAGGGCTATGCCGAGCTTCCTCGAGGACGTAAAGAACGCGCTGTCGTCAGCGAAGAGTGCGAGAATTGTGTCTCGCTCTCCGTCCCTTAAGCGCCCTCTCAGTGTCGGCATGTCGTTTGTGTAGGCTGCGTATAGTGTTGGACTGAGGCAGCTTCCCTGGGGCACCCCTGCCCGGATAGGCGTGGTTGGGGAGACAGTGTTCTCCACGCTCACATAAAAGGAGCGGTCGGTCAGGAAGGAGTGGATTAGATGGATAATGACCGGTGGTGGAGGAGGGTCGAGTTGGATGAGCTTATACATTAAACCGGGATGCCAAACTCTATCGAAGGCTTTCTCTATATCGAGAAAGACTCCGACAGCGCGATGCCCCCGGTTCACTGCGCTCGCCAGGTAGTGGGTAACTCGCGTCAGTTGGAGCGTAGTAGAGTGCGCACTGCGGAAGCCGAACTGTTCGTTCCTAAGGCGAATATATGGTCTTAGCCTCCCCAGCAGCAACCGCTCAAAGAACTTGGCGAGATGGGATAGTAAGGTTATTGGTCTATAGCTTCCCGGGTGCCGTCGGTCCTTCCCCGGTTTGGGGAGAACGATAACGCACCTGGTTTTCCATGCTTCCGGGAAGTGGGCGGTGCGTAGGATGGCATTAAACAGCCTCCCTAGCGCTACCATACATCCCCGGGGCATATATTGGATCATGGCCGTCGTTATTTTATCTGGACCGGGGGCCTTTCGCTTGGGTAACCGCGCGATGGCCTTCCGCAATTCTGTCGGGGAGATATATAAATCACCCCGCAGCGGCGGTGTCGGGTCCGACAGGTATCCGGCGACCTGGCTTTCGACCATGGAGTGGTGTTGGATGACGGTCGGAACGGCGTCGGTGGGAATTGGGTGAGGAGTGAATTGGGTCGATAGGTGATCGGCAAGGATTTGTGCCCTTTGTTGCGCCTCGTAGCACTTACGGCCCGCTGCGTCAACTAGGGGTTGGACTGGAGCTGGGGTGCTCGAGAGTCTCCTGATCAGCTCAAACAGGTTTGTGGGGCGTTCGGCGGCCTGGTCTATCCGGGCCTCCCACGACTCTCCGCGCCACTTTTTGACCTCATCCGAGACCTCGGCAGAGAGCTTATTCAGCTCTCTCTTCAGGACCGGGCAACGCGTTTCGGCCCATTGCTTCCTCAGCCTACGTTTGTGAGCCAGCGAAGCGCGTATATTCGCCGGCAGTGTTGTGTAAACGGGACGTGGGCGGGGAGGGACCTGTGCCTCTTGGTGAGCTCGCGAAATTCGCTCCGTGATATAGCTCGTAGCGGACTCTACCTCCTCCGGGGAGGAGAGCGGACCGCTCAGAGCCACATCACGCAACTTAGCGGTGTATTCGTCCCAGTTGGTGCGGGGTGAGGGGGAAGAGGGTTTGTGGTCGTTGGGCTGGTTGCTACAGTCACCAATATGGGCATATGGTTGGTATCAGTATCGTACAATACCTCCACCGTAATGGGGTATTGCACGGCTTGTGTTAGGACTATCCAACACATTTGCCCTATGGTTACTGTTGTGCGGGTAATGGGTAGGCCAGAAGCGACGGGGTTCCGTCGAATATGTTGACAAGATCGCCCCTGTGAAGGACGGGGACAGGAGGTCTGTATGCGGCGAATATCCGCAGGTACGATGCACTGACGTTTATTCGCACGCCTAGTGTGGTGATGTTCCTATAAACACACTCCCCAACTGTCTCGTGGATGACGTCCCGACGGACGAGGACTGCTACGCCCCTATAGGCGCGGCCGGCCTCGGTCAGTTCGTCTCTCCGATACGTGTGATAGTTCGGGAGTCTGAATGGCTGGTTTGGATGCAAGAAGGTCTCGCCCAAAAGTATGATGTGTGGACCATAAGTTTGGGCAAGTGTCCTTAACTCGTGTGTTTTACTGGTCACCCCTCCCGGGTTCCAGCATATGATGAGTAGGTTATTGAATGGTCTGTGTTGTTCCCAAGCCTGGTCTGAGTACCCTACCCGCCGTAATGCGCGCTAGTGCGGCGCATATGGTCGCTGTAGGGTCGTCTCCCCTGGAGAGCATGGCCAACAGCTCTATGAGAAAATTGGTAATCATTTCCTCCAGGTCGCCCATGACTTGGGTGAATGAAGAATTGGATGTGTTTAATGTCTGTCGCTGTGTGTGAGTTGTGACAGACGGTGGTGGTGGCGGCATCTCGATAGGGCAAGCCGTAGGTTCGTCACTCCTCGGTTGATGTTGAGGCGTTGACACTATTGGTTGCGAGGGGACTTTTGGCTTGGCGGCCTCGGTCACCTCGCTTCCTGCGTCTGGTTGGCGGCTAGGGGGTTGAGGTTTCTTGCCTCTACCCCTGCGGCACTTTTTTGCGCTGGCCTTAGCGGTCGTTGGGTTGTTGGCCGGAGGGGCCAGTGTTTGCCCGAGGGCTGCCTCTGGCATGTCGGCCGTCGGTATTTCCACCGCTGTCACTGCTTGTGTAGTGGTTTTGGCGGTGGTGGTCGATTTGGGGTTTTTGGGGAGTAGAGGGGGGACTTTCACTCCGCTCTTGCGCGCCAGATTGCGGAACTTGGCGCATCTGCGATTGTTCGCAGCATGCGCCTCGCCGCGATTCGCGCACTTGGGCGCTTGGTCGCGAGGGCGGGTGCAGTCCGCGACCAGGTGCTCACCTGCACACCTAACACATTTCGGCACTCGATGGCAATTTGCCGACGAGTGCCCAAATGCCTGGCAGCGATGGCACTGGCTCGGGCCCTGGCGTCCCCTCCACGCCATCACTCGTACTCCTGGCATATAGAGGAGCTCGTCGATGGCATAAAGCCTCGATAGCTCCCCCTGCTCCAGGCGCTCGAGCGCGACGTGGTGGACACATCCTGCCTTTCCCCCCTTGGGTGGTATGTGGCGTATATGTTGAACTGGAAAACCTAGGTTCTCCAGTGCCTGTTTAATGTCGTCTGTTGGTGTGTCCGCCGGGAGGCCCATTACAGCCACCTTGATCGGCCTCTCCTCGACGGGACTATAACAATGCCATTGCACTGTCTTGTCCGTCGCTGAGAGGTCGACCAAGTACCGCTGTACGGCCCGGAATTCGCCCGCCGACTTCGGCATGAAGCGAACCCCAGATCGGAAGGGCCTCGCGTTGGGTGAGTAGCCCAAGATACCACGTATCTGGGCAAAATGTTGGACCCAGCCTGGGAGTCTGTCCACGACAATGGGGGGGTACCCTTTCGCGGTGGACGTCTTATTTATTTATTTATTTATTTATTCAAAAAGGTACACCAACAGCATATATATATATCACATGTAACATAAAATAATATGGTTATAAAATTCCTATACATATGCCTATTACAGGCGCACACAACATTTAAGGGACAACATACGTAAACTTAAAATTAAGAACAAAATCTTTAAATACCTAACAATTAAATAACAATACAATAGGTAGTTAACAATCTTAATATTAATAAAATAGTTAATGTGAAACTAGAATAAATTTAGGATTCATTTATAATTTAGCTGTTTCCAGCCAAGTTACGTCTAAACTTGGCTAGGGAATCGTGAAAGATATCAGCAGCTTTATTACTTTCGTTATATTCGCTACAACATCTCGGCATGGGAGCATGGCGTCCCAGATTGGTCTTAGACGCAGGCAAGGAAAAGGTTTTCTTGATGGGGTGACGAGGCAAGTGAGCTGGAACCGATAACTTTACTTGCGCCAGGAGTTCGCTACTTTTTATATTGCCATTTAGTAGTCTGTGCAAAAACACTAAGTCCTGACGGATTCGCCGGTCGCGCAACGTGTTCATCTTAAAAAATGTCAATCTTTGATCATACGGAGCCCGATGTGAGATACCTGGGGACACAAAGGCAAGGTGCCTTGTAAACGCACGCTGAATGCTTTCCAGGCGCTGAGAGTGGACGGTATAAACTGGATTCCAGGCCACGCAGGCGTACTCCAGATGACTTCTGACCAGCGCATTATATAAAATTTTACGGGTGTAGTTGAACTTAAACTCGGCAGTGTTTCTTCTTAGGAACCCCAGCATGCTGAAAGCTTTCTTTACTATGTTATCTATATGTGATGTAAACTTTAGCTCCTTATCTACCAAAACACCCAGATCTCTTATCACCTCTAGTTTTTCAATGGTTTTATTATTTAATTTGTAGGTAGACAAGTAAGGATTTTTCTTTTTTGTAAATTTAATATGAAAGCATTTGTCTATGTTGAGATACATTTCATTTGAGTTGCACCAAGAGTAAACACTGTCGAGATCCTTCTGAATGAGATTCATTTCCTCCAGGGAGTTCACCTGCCTGTAAATTTTTAGGTCGTCCGCAAATAAGCTAAACTTACAATGCTTAATATTTAAAGTGATGTCGTCGATAAAAACTAGAAAAAGCACCGGACCCAGATGTGAGCCCTGAGGGACTCCTGATGTTGCGTAGTATATTTCAGACTCATAACCATCCACAACAACTGCCTGAGGCCTCTTATGGAGGTAAGAACTGAACCAATCAAGCAAACCACCATACATACCTTTTGACTGTAACTTCTTTATGAGGAGTGAGTGGTTGACCTTGTCAAAAGCACTGGCAAAATCAGTGTATATGGCTTCAATTTGAGCACCATTATCCATCCCCCGTGCCACTTCAGTGATAAATTCTACTAAGTTCGTTTGGGTTGAACGGCCCTTGCGGAAACCGTGTTGAAATTCAGTAAGATGATTGTTAAGATGGCTGCTTACTACTGGATTGACTAAGGATTCAAACAATTTCGAAAATGTTGATAAAATAGAAATGGGACGATAATTTCTTATATTGGAAGTTACTCCTTTTTTATAAACAGGTGTAATTTTGGCCTTTTTCCATTCATCAGGGAAGACTCCTTCACGAAGTGACTGATTAAAAATTAAAGTTAGAGGAAGTGATAAGAATGAGGCACAGTTCTTAATAAAAACGGGCGGAATCTTATCAGGACCGGCTCCCTTCTGTATATCGAGACGTTTTATTGCCTTATAGGTATCAGATATGGAAAATTGTAAACTAGACAGGCCGCAGTGCGACGTGTCTGGAATGTTGTAATCGAGGGTTACGGAATCAGCAGAAAAAGTAGATGAAAAATGTTTAGCAAAAAGACCAGCTATCTCAGGACCAGAACTTACCAGATCATCATTTAAATGCATCTGTGAAGGAATGGTAGACTTGTTATTGCGTTTATCTTTAATATATTGCCAAAAAGCTTTGACGTTACGAGAAATGCCATTTTCAATATTAGTTTTGTAGTCACTATAGCATTTGTCCATGAGCTTGTGGCATCGGTTTCGTAAAAGATCAAGTTCTAATTTATCGCGGGGGTTACCATATTTACGAAATTTCGTGCGAAGTTTGGATTTTTCGGAGAGTAGCTTAATAAGAGACTTAGTAAACCATTTAGGGTACTTAGCTGATTTCGAATTGCGCTTAGGCACAGACTTTTCAATTATCTTATTCAACTCGTCGTAAAATTTTTTAATTGTTTCATTTACATCGTTGCAGCCCTCAAACTCCGCCACCCAATCAATACTCTCCAAATTTGATACAATTTCATCGTAATCCGCCTTAAAATAATTTAAATCAGATCGCCATCTGGGCTGAAGGTAAGTGACAACAGTCTGATGCAGGGTTACCAACAAATTGGGGTGTTTATAGTCTAATTTACTTAACAAGTCAAGTGGTTTCGATACGCTTACGTCTGCAATATTACTCATTACAAGATCCAAGTATCTACCGTCGCTATTAGGCATATTATTGAACTGCTTGAGGTTATTTAGTGACATCATGTCAATCAAGGCCGAACCGAGGGCAGTATTGTAATTAGTTGGAATCATTTCATTAGCGTCATCGATACCACTACTCCAGTCAATGAATCCCAAGTTAAAATCACCCACTACAATCACATCATTAGTTTGGTTCATAACATCATCAACCTTATTTAAAAACTGGGATAACGCGTCCAATTTGACTGGTGGAGGCAGGTAGACCGCACAGATAGCAACATCAGACGCAATATTCCCTTTTTTTATTTGAACAGTAACCCATAGGTCTTCACAATTACTTTCCCATCGATCAATGCGCGCTGAAGGAATTTTGCGCGATACAGCCACGGCAACCCCTCCACCATCCATTTTAGTGAACTTAGAAAAAATACGATCCCTACGATACACCTTATATCTAGAATCAAAAACTTCACTATCACTTATGCTAGAATTTAACCAAGTTTCAGTGAACACAATAATATCGTAATTATTGGCTAGAATAGCCTTAAACACAGCACTAGTTTTAGTTCTTAGACCACGCACATTCTGGTAGTATAACTCGATTGGAACTGCTGTTAGTACCTCAGGATCTACGGGGTGGCTTGATCAAGTCAAGACTATCGTGATTTCGAATTAAGATTGCGGGACTGAATTCATCCTTGCGTACGTAGATGCGTCCGTTACGGACCCACGTGAATTTGTACGATTCTTTCTTGGCTCTAAGACGAGCCGCGGCCTGCAGAGACTTGTTAGCTGGCGTCAGATGTTCTGCAACAAATACCGGCTTCGGTGAACCCGCAATACCAAGATGCTGTGTGGAAAGCTTGCTCTTTGGGTTACTTTTGTTGAATTTAGCAACCGCTGCCAGCATAGCGTCGCGATGTCGTGGGCTGCGTAGTTTAACGATAACCGCACGAGGCCTATCACTCTCTTTATTTAATTTAGCGACTCGAGTAACGTTGCACACATCTTCGTCTAGAACTTTGCAATCTACTGTTTTGGCTATCTGAGCAATAATAGTTGACAGATTTTCTGTTTTGTGTTCGGGAATTCCATTTATCTCTAAGTTAGATTCTCTTAAATTCTGCTCCGCTAGGTGAAGTCTATGGTTAAGATCCTTAACATTAGAGTGCAGCATTTCGTTGTCCTTCTGCAGTCCAGCTATAGTAACTGACTTTTCTTGCAGCTCTGCCTTCATTTCCTCATGTTGCTTGTTAAAGTATGCGATAGTCTCACTAAATTCCATTATGTGTTCATTTATGCTACGTAGTTGCACGGATACCAATTTCTTTATTTTATCTTCAATCAGACACGATAATTCTTCCTTAAGTATTCTGCGGAGTGAGTCCTCGGTAACGAAACAGTCGCTAGATTGGATGGACCGTGAATGTTGTCCGTGGCGAGCTCGAACAGTTATGTTGCTGATCTCAGACGTGGCGTCGTCAGCAACGGACGCATCAATTGGGCTCTGTTGCACGGATTGAGCCGGTTGGCGCAGTGGCGTATTGGTGTTATCAGTTTTAGGCTTTTTACTATGGCATTCCGGGCATTTCCAGGTAGATTTTTGCTCTTGGTTCATGGTGCTGAATTTTTTAATACCAATGTTGGCGCACAGTAGGTCATATTTACAAGAGCAAGTGTAACATACTAGGAAATCTCTAGTAGTTATGTTGTGGCGACATCCAGTACATTTATTTCCAGTAGGTGCCATAGCGATACTTATATTGTCACGCTAGACGCAAGCGGATGAATAAAGCGTTGAAGCGACGAAAGCGTTTAGCTGTGATCTGGCGCACTATAGGCGACGCGTATGTGTGCGTAGCAGCGGGCCGGGCGCGAGTTGCCCTAGGTCAGGAATAACGGCTCACCGGTCGATTATTTTTAAAGTAATTTTGAGTTTTACTCACGGTACCAGCCGAATTCCAGTTGCCCAGTGGTTTCACCACAAAGCTTGCACTCTTAGCTATCGACACGTATATAGCACTTACTATAAACTTTAAATTTTACACCTTATTTGAATTAAAAATGACGAGAGAATGTAGTACGTGTTTTGCCGCTCTAAGACGTGTGTGTGACGTCTTAGAGCAGACGTCTTCTGCGGCTGGGCCGACTGCGTCGTGGGAATGGTGTTGGGTGGTGTTGGGGATCGAGTTGCTGCTTTCGCGGCGTATGTCGGTGTCTGGGGACCCCGCTGCTCACCTGGCGCGCTGGTCTTGGTTACGGCTTCCGGTGTGGCCTGAGGGGACTCGACCCTAGGGGAGTCTACCCTCTGGCGTTTCTCTAAGTCCATTGTTGTTGGACTTGATTGTGGGCTTCTTGCGCGTTTGTGGGTTTCGGGTGTGGGCATCCCATCATGGGTGCCCTCTCCGAAATCTCCTGTTCGCTGCATGCCCCTGCGCGGAGCTGGGAGTGGCCTCGGCCACGGCGATTCTCCTGCCCCGTACTCCGACGAGGCCGGTGATGGTGTGGGAGATGGGGACATCGGGGAGTCCCGCATCTCCGGGCTGCGATGGGGAGCAGCTCCTCTTCGCTGCATACTGGGGTTGTACCGACGTATGGGTAGTCCGCGCACTCGGTATGCTCTTCTCTTTCTCGCGGTGGCTCACCCTCGACCTATTTATCAAATTAGGTGAGGGTGAGCGTAAATTTCTACCTGTCCCACTCGCACTAAAAAACGTCTCTGTCGTTGTGGATGTTGTTCGTAGTGAGGGTAGATTACGGTTTTCACTTCGCGGGCACTGGGGGGGTGGCGAGTTTGGGGGACTACAACGCTATAAAAGCGGAGCACACAGCCCAAACCCGACAGACACCTGGGATGTACTCGCGACAGGAAAAAACCGGATGGCGCGGATGGCCAAGAATGTGCCATGTATAAAAAAGCGGATAGCGAGCTGAGTTGGCATAGTGGTGCTGAAGATCTCTTTATTTATTCTTACATATAGCTCTCTCGCTCTTACATTGTGGGAGCGAGAGGGCAATCACAGTAGGTAAACTTTATAACACGTAAAAAATTATTAACAAAATCTTATCCTACTTACAATTAATATAATAAACAAAAGAAACAACAATAATAAACAGTAAACGTAAAAAATTGGCTTTTGCATATTAATATTAAAGGGAAACAATTAAAAGATATATGAGAAAGATAAATGAGATTGATTGTCAGTAGTTATTTCCGACAATCCACCCCCACGTGTGATAACACCCATGTGGCCTTAGGAAATAACGATAAGTCTGGACGCGGGACGATGTACGAATCCTGCTGACGTTCGTACTTCGGTACTTCTGACCTTTCCATCCGGTCCGGGATGAACGTTAACGACTTCACCTCGGGGCCATATACCGTGTGGCATTGTGTTATCGGCTATCAATACGATATCTCCAATTTTGATATTCTCGTGGTGGGGCGTCTTCGTGCGAGGTAACAATGCAGAATGCAGGTCGGTACTCATTTATCCATCTTTTCCAGAATGAATCTGCTAACGTCTGTGCAGTTTTCCAGGATGAAGGTGAGAGCGAGATTTCGCTGAATGCTCCGAATGGGGACATAGCGTTCGAACGGCTGAGTAGAAAGTGGTTCGGCGTTAGAGCTTCGTTCTTGCTATTCAGCATGACTGGAATAAGTGGCCTGGAGTTCACGATATGTTCAGCCTCGAGAAGCAAAGTGTGTAGTACCTCTTCATGTGGATACTTTTCACGCAACGTGACACGTAGAGCTGATTTAATGGAGCCTACGAGTCTTTCCCATGTGCCTCCGGCTGCGGGATTACCGGGTGGAATCTTTTTCCATACGATTTGCTTCGACGTGGTGAAGTTTTTTATGCCTTCTTCTATATCTTTCAGAGCTTCAGTTATCTCTCTTTCCGCTCCTACGAAGTTTGTGGCATTATCTGTATAGAGGACGGTAGGAGTCCCTCTTCTTGCCATCATTCGTCTGAGAGATAATTTCATCGACGAGGCGGAGAGCGAAGCGACTAGCTCGAGATGTACGGCGCGTGTGGTGAGACAGGTATATAGCGCGCCCCATCGTTTCTCGTGACGCCGTCCGATCGTGATGGTTATGGGCCCAAAAAGATCGCAGGCAGTTGCAGTAAAAGCCGGTTGGTTGGCTGATAGTCTTTCTTTCGGGAGATCGCCGACTCAAAGTCAAAGTCAAAAGTCAAAATATTCTTTATTTATATAGGTTTCAAGGAAACACTTATAAATCGTCAAATACAGGTAAAGCCACAGCTGTATGATTCTACCACCGGTTCGGAATGTTGTATCTACCGAGAAGAATCCGGCAAGAAACTCGGTAGTTACTCTTTTCAATACAATTTATACAAGGTGTATGAATCATAATTAACTTTGAACCACGTTTTAGTGTGGGCCTGTCGTAGAGTATCAAAATAAAAATATATAAATTACAACCAAAAACTTGACCCGACCAGAGCAGACCAGTCCCCAAGGGCGGCACCTGTTCCCAAGCATGACGTATGTGTCAGCCATCGCTTCACTCAACCATATGTTAGGGAATGTAACGACCCGCCACATAGCGCCACCACCCCAGAAACTTTTTAGTGAGCATGACTACTCAGGTTAGTCAGAGAATAATAAAAATGAATTGTAACAAGCCAACTATAAAACACCGCTCAAAGGTTTTTAAACAATGTCATATAATTAAAATTCAATGAATGAATTATTATAACTGTGCTATGTCATCATTAATTTCATAAAAAGGCGAATTTAATACAAAAAAAAATACAATTAGTATTTTTAGAACTCAATAATAATGATTAATAATTTGTAAACCATCGGTTTTTGTCATTGAAAAAATCTTCAACCTTATAGTAACCTTTTTGCATGAGATTTTTTTTAATGCACCGCTTAAACTTGTGCATAGGTAGGTTAACAACATCCTGTGGCAGCAAATTAAACATCTTTATACCTTCCCACAAATGAATTACTAATTTTACTTAACCTTAGATTTGGGACAGCCAGTTTATGCTTGTTTCTAGTATTAATTCAAATTCAAATTCAAATTCAAAATATCTTTATTTATATAGGCTTCAAGAAAGCACTTATAAATAGTCAATATACAAAAAAAAAAGAACACATAATACTACCACCGGTTCGGAAGGTAGAATCTATCGAGAAGAAACCGGCAAGAAACTCGATAGTTACTCTTTTAAATGCCAATTATACAATTTTGTAAACTTAATTAATCCACACTTAAGACTAGATATCACTGCAGATGAACAATTCATTATGAAGTTAACCATAAATCTTTGTCATTGAGGAATTCTTCGATCTTGTAATAGCCCTTACTCATTAAAAATGATTTAATGCATAATTTGAATCTATGTAAGGGTAATGTTAAAATACTTTGTGGTAGTTTATTGAACATTTTAATACTTAGACCAATAAATGAATTACCACTTTTTTGGAGTCTATGATTTGGAACAGCAAGTTTGTGTTTATTTCTCGTATTAAAACTATGAGTATTTGACTTTTTAGGAAATGATTCAATATTTTTGAATATATACATAATACAATCCAAAATGAATTGTGATGCTATGGTTAGAATTTTAATTTCTTTAAACTTTTCTCTAAGAGAGTCACGTGGTCTAAGGCCGTATATGTCTCTGACTGCCCTTTTCTGCAATACAAAAATAGTTTGTATATTGGCCGCAGAACCCCACAGCAGCAGACCGTATGACATAACGCTATGAAAATAACTAAAGTACACCAGTCTTGCTGTTTCAACATCAGTTAATTGTCTTACTTTTCTGACTGCATATGCAGCTGAACTAAGTCTTCCTGCCAGAGCCGCAATATGGGGACCCCATTGCAATTTAGCATCAATAGTTATTCCAAGAAACACAGTAGATTGAACTACATCTAGTGCTTCATCATTCATAATAATTGACGTATTAACTTGCCTTGTGTTAGGCATTGAGAACTTAACACATTTTGTTTTTTTTGCGTTAAGAAGTAAGTTATTAGTTGAAAACCAATGAAGAACCCGTGAGAGAGCGTTATTTACGTCGTCAAGAGATTCATTATGTCTATCAATTTTAAAAATCAGTGAAGTATCATCAGCAAATAATACTATCTCACACAAGTCCCTTGTAAAATATGGGAGATCATTTATATAAAGAAGAAAGAGCAAAGGTCCCAATATCGAGCCCTGGGGAACTCCCATCGATAATGGGGCACCACAAGAGTTAGTTCCATTAACACTTACGATTTGGAGCCTATCAGTTAGGTATGACTTTAGCAGACTAAGTGAGTTCCCAGAAACACCATAGTGACGTAGCTTCAATATCAAGGTTTTGTGGTCGACGCAATCGAATGCCTTCGACAAATCACAGAATATTCCAACAGCATCCTGTTTACCTTCCCAAGCTTCAAAAATATGTTTTAAAAGCGCTACTCCTGCGTCAGTAGTGGATTTCCCTTTGGTAAATCCATACTGCTTACTATGAAGTAAATTATTTATTCTTAGGTGACATATTAATTGATTGAATATAATCTTTTCAAATATTTTACTTAGTGCAGGCAGTATAGATATTGGTCTGTAATTAGACGGGTCACTTTTGTCACCTGATTTAAACAAAGGAATGATTTTACTATATTTCATTAAGTTAGGAAACTGACCCAAATCAACACATTTGTTAAAAATATTTGATAAGATAGGGGCAATACACTCAATTATATGTTTCAGTAAATGCATTGAAATTCCCCACAAATCTTCTGTTTTCTTTAAATTTAAATCTTTAAAAGTGTTCATAATTATCTTATCATTGACATGACAAAAATTAAAAGCAGTTTTGCATTCCTCTACATTAGATTTAAGGATGCAATTTGCTAGGTGTGGATTGGAAGGTAATAAACGAGTCGCTGCAGTCGGCACATTAGAAAAGTATGATTCGAAAGCTTTTGCCACTTCATCATCTGAGTCTAGGCATTTACTATCAATTCTTAAAGAGAGCTTGTGATTTTGTATTTTGTTTTTACAAGTCTCTTTGTTAATAATATTCCAAGTTGCTTTAATTTTATCACTAGAATTTAAAATCTTGAGCCTGAGATAATTAGATTTTGCTGCTGCACATACTTTTTTAAATATTTTAGAGTAATTTCTAACAAATTCAACAAATTTTGGATCACTTGAATTTGCCTTCAAGTTATATAAATCAAATAACTTCCTTCTACTAGTGAAGATACCTGTGGTGGCCCAGTCACTAAATTTAGTTTTAGAATTATTAATAGTGACTTTTTTCTTAGTGAAAACACTTTCAAATTCTTTTTCAATTAAATTGAATAACATGCTATACGAATCATTAATTTCCCTATCCCTGAACTGTAACAACGAGACTCTTTTAGCTATATTTTCCCTAAATTTATCCAGGCGGTGTGCTGTAATTGGTCTACAGATGAAAGTAGATGAAGCTGTGTTATGGTCATGTTCCAAGACCACAATCTGCCCGCTATGGTCAGAATTTATAAAATTAATTATTGACCTATCAACTATATTACAATTACAAAAAACATTATCAATACAGGTGGCAGATGTAGGAGTAATTCTTATGTTGGAGTAATGTTATGAATATCCGCTTTTTTAGGGATAGAATGCATGTTTTTAAATACATATAATAAACAGTCAAGAATGTATTGAGATGCCACAGTAAGTATGTTGATTTCCTTAAATAACTCTTTTAGGGAGTCGCAAGGTCTAAGTTGGTATATAGACCTAATTGCCCTTTTTTGCAGTATAAAAATTGTCTGGATATCAGCTGCGGATCCCCATAAAAGCAGACCGTAGGACATAATGCTATGAAAATAGCTAAAATAAACTAGTCTAGCCGTCTCTACATCAGTAAGATTTCTTATCTTCCTAACCGCATACGCAGCTGAGCTAAGTCTTCGTGCCAGGTTTAAAACATGGGGAGACCATTGTAATTTTGAGTCTAGAGTGATGCCCAGAAATGTAGTTTGATTAGCGACATCAATGGACTCATCGTTCATTATAATTGTAATACTAGCTTGCCTCACATTTGGCATTGAGAACTTTACACATTTAGTTTTCTTTGCATTAAGTAATAAGTTATTGGATAAAAACCAATGGAGCACCTGATTGAGAACATTATTTACGTCGTCGAAATTATTTTTTTGTCTATCAATTTTAAAAATTAAGGATGTATCATCAGCAAATAATACGATCTCGCACAAATCTCTAGTAAAGAAAGGGAGGTCATTAATATAAATTAAAAAGAGCAAGGGTCCTAATATAGACCCCTGGGGCACTCCCATAAGTAAGGGTACAGCTAAGGAAGTTGTACCATTAACGTGTACTTTCTGAGTTCTATCAGTTAAAAATGATTTAATTAGACTAAGTGAATTGTCTGAGAGACCATAATGTCGTAGTTTCATTAGCAGCGTTTGATGATCAACACAATCAAACGCTTTAGACAAATCGCAAAAGACACCTATTGCATCCTGCTTTTTCATCCATGCATCAAACACATGTTTGATAAGAGCTACACCCGCATCAGTAGTAGATTTGCCTTTAGTAAATCCAAACTGATTATTGTGCAATAGATTATTAATTTTAAAGTGAATAACTATTTGATTAAGTAAGACTTTTTCAAAAATCTTACTAAGCGCTGGTAATATTGAAATGGGTCTGAAATTAGATGGGTCACTTTTGTCACCTGATTTAAATAGAGGAATAATTTTACTAATCTTCATTCGAGTAGGAAAAGTGCCTTCATCAACGCATTTATTAAATATAATGGATAAAAGAGGGGCAATAGAGTGTATTATATTTTTTAAAATATCTATTGATAAACCCCATAAATCTTCAGTCTTTTTTGTACTTATTTCTCTAAAAGTCTTTAAAATAGTTTGAGAGTTAATATGACGGAAATTGAGTTGGGTTGTGCACTCTTTCACATGTGATTTGAGAAGAGATTGAGCTAGATGCGAGCTAGACGGTAGTCGACTAGTTGTTGAGACTGGAATATTTGAGAAAAATGTTTCAAAAGCATTTGCCACTTCTGAATCAGACTTTAGAATAGTGTTATATATTTTGAGTGAGAGCTTGTTATCGTGTATTTTATTTTTACAAGTCTCTTTGCTAATAATATTCCAGGTAGCTTTACTTTTATCGGTCGCTTTAATTATTTTTCTTTTAATGAAGTTAGCTTTTGCGACTGCACAAACTTTCTTAAACAATTTCGAATAATTCCTGACATAATCTATAATGAAAGGGCTGTTATAATTAGATTTTATATCATACAGTTCATATAGTCTCCGTCTACTTGTATAAATACCTGTTGTTGCCCAGTCACTAAATTTGAATTTATGGCTATGGATTTTAATGTTTTTTTTTTTTAAATATACCATTAAATTCCTTTTCAATTGTATGAAATAATTTATTGTATATGTGATCAACATCATCAACTGGTTTAAAGCTCATAAGCGATGTCTTATCTCGGATATTTGCCTTAAATTTTTCTATACGACTAGTAGTAATAGGTCTACAAACAATGTTTAACGGTGAAGTGGCGCTCTGACGTTCGAAACTAGCTAGCTGTCCGCTATGGTCAGAGTTTACAAAGTTAACTATGGATTTTTTAGTTACAC
Organism: Glyphodes perspectalis; assembly: GCA_951394215.1. Classification (NCBI taxonomy): domain Eukaryota; kingdom Metazoa; phylum Arthropoda; class Insecta; order Lepidoptera; family Crambidae; genus Glyphodes; species Glyphodes perspectalis. The sequence continues at coordinate 11,423,661 of OX596224.1, forward strand.
TGCAATTACTAAATATGTTATCTATACATGTAGCTGATGTGGGAGAAATACGTGTAGGTTCATTAAATAGTTGGAAAAGGTTGAATGAATTGAACAGATTTACAAACCTAGTAAAATATTTATGTTAAAATCTCCACATACAACTACCTTCTTACTTGAAGTAGAGACTTTTCTCAAGACTTCTTCCATTGTCGACTCAAATAAGAAATAGTCGGCAGATGGTGGCCTGTAAACACAGACAATAATATAGTCTTCAACTTCTGCACAAGCAAGCTCAATTATTTTTTCCAAAGAGAGTGTTACAATATCTTTGCGTTCTTTAAATTTTAATGTTTTGTGCAACAAAATAAGCGACCCGCCTCTTATGGCAGAAGTCCTTGTGAAATAACTACCAATATTAAAATTATCAATACTAATCATTATCTCATGCTGTTTCAACCAGTGTTCGGTGAGACATAACACATGGACATTCTTATCATTTAAAAACAATTCTAACTCTAATTCCTTACCAGAAAGACCCTGTATATTTTGATGCACTATCTTAAACGCATTGGGTTTTACCTTTGTCCCTAAATTGCTAGAGATGTCCTTTATTGTCTTGTACTTAAATTTAAATTATTTGGAACAGGTTCCAAAGTCTTATAAATAAAATTAATATTATAAGCTATCAATGTAGCTAATTTAAATTTAGTTTTTTTTGGCAAATATAAAGCATTGCCAGTCATAATAAACTTATTATCAATAAATTTATTTGTGTCAAAACTAAATGACTGGAACTATGGCGGGCTTTCTTCGGTAAGTACGGCACCATTGGCACTGATTGCATATGAATCTCAGCGCTCCTCGTAGTCCTACGATGTGGTATCGTTGGTGCAGTTCATTGAGTACCGTCGCATGGTTCCCGTGGTTATAGGTGGCGTGAAAGTGCGCTATTAGCAACCTCGTAAATGGCTCTTTAGCGTGCAGAATCGGTATGCTTTTTTTCCTATCCGTTCGGGAATCTAGCAGTAATAATCCGTGTTCACTTAACTTTACTGCTAGCTTGCTGATAGGCGACTTCTTTGGTATATTTTTACCGGCCTTAATCAGTTTTATCTCATCTTGGAAGTACTCGTTCTGACTTCTTTGTGTGAGTAATAATTCCGCGAGCTTCATAAGGTCATTGTTTATTTCTGTTTCTATTTTTATTTTGAGCAATTTGGACTTAAAAATCTCGGCGGCGAGAAGCGCGGCAGCAGTGGTTCGAATTACGCGAGAATATTTCGAAAATCGGTTTATTTCGGGCAGATACGCAAATTGATTCGATTTCCTAACCGTGAGTATTTTGTTATTAGGCCGCTCCTCTCCTGTCGTTACGGGAGGTTCTTTATTCGTTATATCCTTTGGCCAATGCGAAGGATCGTGCCTAATAAACTCCGGGCCGTAAAACCACCAATGGTTTTTATTAATAAGTATACATTCCTAGAAAATACGACTCTGATATTATTAGTTGCAAATAGGGGAAATGTAAAAAAAAATGTTTTTATTAAATGTTTTGACAGCTTAAATGACTTAAATATTAATCAAATTATAATTTTTACACTTCCTTATAGTAAATTCAAATTAAATTCAAATTCAAAATATCTTTATTTATATGGGCTTCAAGAAAGCACTAATAAATAGTCAATATACATAAAAAAAAAGGATAAGAACTAATACTACCACCGGTTCGGAAGGTAGACTCTATCGAGAAGAATCCGGCAAGAAACTCGATAGTTACTCTTTTAAATGCCAAATTTTACAAATTTGTAAACTTAATTATTGTATACTTAAGACTATGTAGATATCACTGCAGGTGAACACTTCATTATGAAGTTAACCATGAATCCTTGTCATTGAGGTAATCTTGTATCTTGTAATAATAACCCTTACTCATTAAAAATGATTTAATATATAATTTGAACTTATGTAGGGGTAATGTTATAATACTTTGTGGTAGTTTATTAAACATTTTAATACTTAGACCAATAAATGAATTACCACTCTTTTGGAGTCTTTGAATAGGAACAGCAAGTTTGTGTTTATTTCTAGTATTAAAACTATGAGAGTTTGACTTTTTAGGAAATGCTTCAATATTTTTGAACATATACATTATACAATCCAGAATAAATTGTGATGCTATTGTTAAAATATTTATTTCTCTAAACTTTTCTCTAAGCGAGTCACGTGGACTGAGGCCGTATATGGCTCTGACTGCCCTTTTCTGCAATACAAAAATAGTTTGTATATTGGCCGCAGATCCCCACAGCAGCAGACCGTATGACATAACGCTATGAAAGTAACTAAAGTACACCAATCTTGCTGTTTCTACATCAGTTAATTGCCTTACTTTTCTAACTGCAAATGCAGCTGAACTAAGTCTTCCTGCCAGAGCCGCAATATGGGGACCCCATTGCAATTTAGCATCAATAGAAATTCCTAAAAATACTGTGGATTGAACTAAATCTATTGCTTCATTATTCATAATAATCCGCGTATTGACTTGCCTTGTGTTAGGCATTGAGAACTTAACACATTTAGTTTTTTTTGCGTTAAGCAGCAAGTTATAAGTAGTAAACCAATATAGGACTTGAGAGCGTTATTTACGTCGTCAAGAGATTCATTATGTCTATAAATTTTAAAAATTAGTGAGGTATTATCAGCAAATAATACTATCCTCACACAAGTCCTTTGTAAAATATGGTAGATCATTTATATACAGAAGGAAGAGCAAAGGTCCCAATATTGAGCCCTGGGGAACTCCCATCGATAGTGGGGCACCAGAAGAGTTAGTTCCATTAATACTTACTATTTGGAGCCTATCAGTTAAGTACGACTTTAGCAGACTAAGTGAGTTACCAGAAACACCATAGTGGCGTAGCTTCATTAGTAAGGTTTGATGGTCGACGCAATCGAACGCTTTCGACAAGTCACAGAATATTCCAATAGCATCCTGTTTGCCTTCCCAAGCTTCAAAAATATGTTTTAGAAGCGCTACTCCTGCGTCAGTAGTGGATTTCCCCTTAGTAAATCCATATTGATTAGTATGTAGTAAATTGTGGACTCTAAGGTGACATATTATTTGATTAAATATAATCTTTTCAAAGACTTTACTTAGTGCAGGTAGTATAGATACTGCGCCCTACAGGGGGGGCTCCGAATACTCCTGTGGTATCCCTGCCTGTCGTAGGAGGCGACTAAAAGGGCCTTTGGGGCTGTGGAGTGTTTGCGGGGGGGCCTGCATTCACTTCGTTAAGCAGCCCCAGAGAAGATGACGACACGTGGATCCTCGTCCGTTAAATAGGATGGGGTGACACTGTGGTCTGTGCCGTCATAAGCACCGCGAGGTGTTCTGGGGGCGAGGTTGCCTCTCCCTCGAGATGGGCCGCATGGATCGGCAGCGGCGTAGACGTAGATTTCGCGTAGAGTCCCGAGTGGGGTGCTCGGAATCTGCGCCAACGCCCGAAGAATGACCACCGTGAGGTTTAGTCGGTAGTAGAGTGCTTTCCCAGGCCTCTGAGCCCGACACATCCCTCGTAGGCCGAACCTAGGTTTACTTGGACGGTGCGTAAATGCATTCCTCACGTAAAAAAAAAAAAAAAAAAAAAAAAGGTAGTATAGATACTGGTCTATAATTGGACGGGTCACTTTTGTCACCTGATTTAAACAAAGGAATTATTTTACTATATTTCATCAAGTTAGGAAACTGACCCATGTCAACACATTTGTTAAAAATATTTGATAGGATAGGGGCAATACATTGAATTATATGTTTTAGTATATGTATTGAAATTTCCCATAAATCCTCTGTTTTCTTTAAATTTAAATCTTTGAAAGTATTCAAAATTATCTTATCATTGACATGGCGAAAATAAAAAGGAGTTTTGCATTCCTCTACATTTGATTTAAGGATACAATTAACTAAGTGTGGGTTGGAATCTAATGAACGAGTTACTGCAGTCGGGATATTAGAAAAATATGACTCGAAAGCTTTTGCCACTTCATCATCTGAGTCTAAACATCTACTATCAATTTTTAAAGAGAGCTTGTGATTTTGTATTTTGTTTTTACAAGTCTCTTTGTTAATAATATTCCAGGTAGCTTTAATCTTATCACTAGAATTTAAAATCTTCAGCTTGAGATAATTCGATTTTGCTATTGCACATACTTTTTTAAATAATTTTGAATAATTTCTTACATATTCAACTAATTTAGGATCATTTGAATTTGCTTTCAAATTATATAAATCAAATAACTTTCTTCTACTCGTGAAGATGCCTGTGGTGGCCCAGTCACTAAATTTAGTTTTAGAATTATTTATAGTGACTTTTTTCTTAGTAAAAATAGTATCAAATTCATTTTCAATGACATTGAATAACATACTATACAAATCATTAATTTCCCCATCCCTGAGCTGCAACAACGACACTTTATTAGCTATATTTTCCCTAAATTTATCTATGCGATGTGCTGTAATTGGTCTACAAATCAAATAAGATGAAGCTGTCTTATGATGGTGCTCCAAGGACACAATCTGTCCGCTATGGTCCGAATTTATAAAATTGATGATTTCTCTATCAATTATATTACAGTTACAAAAAACGTTGTCGATACAGGTGGCAGATGTAGGTGTGATTCTAGTAGGCTGATTAAATTGTTCATGTAAATTATAACTTTTAAACATATTCAAAAACATCATTGAATTTTGAGAGACATCTAAAATATTCACATTAAAATCTCCACATACAATTATATTTTTATCACAATTACATACTTTTTTTAATACTTCATCCATAATTGACTCAAAAATGTGGTAATTTCCAGATGGAGGCCTATATATGCATACAATAATGAACTGTTCAATCTCTGCACATGATATTTCAATAGTTCGTTCAGTTGAAAGTGCAACTATATCTTTACGCTCTTTATATTTTAATTTATCGTTTAACAGTATAAGTGACCCACCTCTAATAGCAGACTTTCTTGTGAACGAGCTAACTACTGTATAATTATCAATGTTAAATAAAAGTTCACTCTGTCTCAACCAGTGTTCAGTTAAACATAAAACATGTATATTCATTTGGTTAAGGCATAATTCTATTTCTAATTCCTTGCCAGAAAAGCCCTGTATATTTTGATGAACAATATTTAAAACATTGGACTTTCCTGTCTTTTCCAAACTAAATATATTATTTAAGCTAGAGGTGTCCTCTATTGTCTTTGACTTAAATTTAAATGATTTGGAACGAGTTCCAAAGTCTGACTAAGAATAACATTAATATCGACGGTCCCATAGAATAAAGTCGTATATGCAAAACGTTAGCTTTTCAGTAGAGCGATTTGAAAGTCAAAGTTTGTGTATATGTGCGATTTAGTGCTATTTTCACACTTTAGGTTCAAAATGTTTACTAAACCCTTTAGATAATGTTTTTTTCTTGTATAATTAGTGATTTTCACAATTGTTTTTACTTATTTAAAGAAAAAGTGTGTTTTATTTAACTTTACGATGTTGTTCTATGTAATAGAGGGAGGCCGTTAAACACAAACGACAATGTTCTAGGGATATTTGGATCAAAGATAAGGTTATATGTAAATTAACGACTTTGTTCTTCGGAACTAAATACTACAAGTCTATCGTCGTATCTAGTCATGGTTTGAACTGCAAGAATTTACTGTTGGAAACAAGCCCTCATCAAGGTGTTACAAGAATCGGTGCATATTTGACGACTGTGTACTATAATCTTGATAGATTTTATGAATTACCGTGCGGTACCCGGGCTAGAATAAGATCGCCCCTATCGGGCAGGAAAATAATGATAGATTTTACGAACAAACCAATAAAATAAACAATTTTAAATTATGTACTATTCCATCAATAAAAATTCCATTAAAATAATAAACTTTAATCAAAAATTATTGTAATAAGGGGTTGTAAAGAAGTCAACTTAAAATAACCACTGTCTTTAAAAATAACAATTAGGAACGTTTGTCTTACATATTAAAACTGATTTTAAATGCAAACTATAAACTAAAAACAACTTTGTCCAAATCAAAAGTTAATAACACTGATTAGTCTATCAGTCTTATTTAGAATCCTTTGGTCTTCAGTATATAATATTTCGAATGCAATACCATAATTATTTTAAACATAAAAAAACTCCTAGAAATGAATAACATAACAAAAAAATATTTAGACCTATTTCAATTAGGTGTTACGTATTAAACATTTATAAACTTAAAAATAATCTTATTAAAATTTCAAGTAATTAACTGTTATTTTTAAAAGGTACCTACTCAATATTGAGAAGGTACCTTTAAAAAACTTACAAAATTCTAATAATCACAGTTTTATTGGACAATCACAATCACAAATGATGCAACAATTAAGTATACTTAAGCCTAACATTTATGCATGGGACTGACTACTTGTCATCACAATAATCTAGGTACTCGTTAATCAGAAAGGGCATCTTTGCCAGTAGTACGATGTGGCAAACTCTTAAAATATTCAGCATAATCTTCAGGTATCACATGCGAATCCACCATGCTTACTAAGTCTTTGTATTTATCTTTAGATAACTTGATTGGAGCTGAATATGCAAGTTTTAATTCAGGTACAGCAAGAGAATTTCTCGTACCGTTGCTAACAACTAAGCAATTGTAGTTTTCTTGATCAAAACCATACTTATAGTATAATTTGTTCGGCTCTAATTTATCCACGAAGACTTCTTTGATTTCAAGCCATGCAATAGTCTCCCTATTAGTATTTTTACACCAAGCTCTGTCATTGACATGGGATTTGAAGTCATAGAAGTTTTCTTGGGTCATATTCTTTAAAATGTATGGTTCACCTTCTACCTTTGCCCAACGAATAAGTAAGCGCCACTCATCTGGTGTATAAATAACCCTTACAACTAGCAGATCGTTCTATCAAGGCATGAACGCTATCGCCTTCATTTTGCGTGTGGCCTTTTTCTAGGAAACGATGAGAAATGGACACTTTGTACTTTTTGGCTGCGTATAAAAATAATGAAAAAACAAATCTGTTTTTATTTTGACCTGGACAATTGTCGGACCAAAAACGAAACTCTGAGACTCCTTCCTCAACATTAAAACGGATAAATTCCAGAAGACAACTAGCAACCTCAGTTGCTCCTCGATTGGCTACAGTTTCGTCCCATAAATAGCACACGCCTTTCTTCCTACCCATGTCATAAATCGTGAAATTGAAGAATGAAAGTTTTCGCTTATAGTAATATATATTAACATCTCCGTGAGGACAAGACAAGACTCTTTGAAAGTCAAATACTGCTGTCACAATAGACCCTTCGGAATCTTTTGCAGTTTGTTTGTCTATTTGTTTAAGATTTCTAGCTGATTTCTTTGCCAACAAATGCTTATCTTGTGCCTTCTTCTCTTCGTCAGAATGAGGACTCTTGTTACGATACGCGTGACAAGTGGTGCACTGGTCTTTTCTTCGGAATATGAAAAGCCAAGTTAAAATTCTTATTGACTAAGTCTCTATACTGCCTTTCGGTTTCAACTTTAGACGAGTACTCTGCACTATCGAACCATTCTTGATACATTTTGAACATTCTGCTCACACTGAGAGTTCCATCGAGGTATAGTTTCGTGGAATCTTTCCTGCAATAATGAGATTCCACTGGCACGTAGGAGATAACGTGGTCGCATACACTTTTCTGCATAGCATCATTAATTACTGTTTTGTGATTACTATGTCGTCCTCTATTGTCTCGTTCTATGTCTGATATACCATCGTACTTTTGAAAAGCAGTCTTTACGGTCCGTTCACTTACTGACAAAGAATTTAAAAACATGGTTTTGCATACGTTGACAGTTGGTAATTCAAAATCAGCTTTGGCCTTAGATATCACGGGCAAGAAATACTTAAAAGTGTACTGTCTTCTATTTTGGGACCCGTTCAAACATCTTTTCTTTATATTTTTTTCCACATATTTATTTTATTATAAATGACCAATGCTTTTCCCGATCTCCAAGTTGCCAAAATTTTGTAAAAACCGCAAGTCTATCATCCTCACAAATTTTTTCTCCACATTTACAATTACAGACGTTTCCTATAACTCTTCCATTAACAAGTTTGCCCCTTTTAGATATGTAGCTTTTCCCTAAATTTGTTAGACATTTACGTTTCAGATCTGACCACTCCAGTTTACGTTGTGAACGCTTCTTGGAACGACTGTAATTGTTATGAGATTCTGATCTAGGTAGGACTAGAAGCATCAGTTTCTCCTTGAGACTCCGCTGACTGTACAGAATCAACCCATGTTGTGATAGGGTTATGGTCGGGGCAGAATGGATCATTACAGGCCTTATGTAAATTAATAGGAGAAGGCATTGGAGTAGCCAAAGACAACTGATTCGATGTTGGTGTAGATACTTCATGCTGTTCAAATTCGTCAATGTAAACTGCTGGAGAATTATTAAAACTTAATGGTAGCTCTATATTGAGCGGAGTAAGCTCTTCAGAACCTAGTGGTGAGGCCTGAACATCTTCAGAAACTGTCGGCAATGAAGGAACTTGAGGTGTTTCATCCTGGTCACTACCAAAAACGTCGTTCCAAACATCGGCAAGATCTTTATTTATATTTGCAGCTGCAAGTGGTAAAGGAGAATCTGGTTTAGACGGTACCATTAGTTCACTTACTGCCGTAGTTAAAAGCGGCAAGGAAGAGTGACAAGATATTTGCTCAGCTTCGATATTTTTAGGTGCAGATCGGAAAGTTATTTTCTTAACTTGTATATTTTCCGCTGCAGTAGGCAAAAATGATGAAGGACGAAGCGATTTGTCAGCTTTCTTATTCTTCACAGCGGGTGGCAGAGGTGAACTTGAAATTGCTCGCTGATCGCGTAATTCCTCAAGATCTATAAAATAAAATCATATTAAAGTGATTAAAAACTACTGCAACCACAGAGAAATCGCGAGCAGGTACTTTGTAAAAATTGTTTACTAAGTACCTCGCGTATTCACCTATATACCAAAATACAGAATAAGGTCTGTTTTTTATATCATTTCCTTTGCGGTTCCATTAATCCTACATACATCATAGCTATCCAGAAAGAATTGCTTAGAACAAAATCGTTTGTGGTCATACGACACCGACTTTAGATCAGTTTTCCACTGAACAAAGTCTTATACACACATACGACGAAATTAGCTAAATTGAATTCCAAAGAACATAGTCGCTTGTATACATCCGACACTGAACTCTCTTTAGTTTTCCAACGAACATAGTCGTATATTATTATACGCTACAGAATTCGTAACGACATAACAATACTTTTTTATTACTTTAACGCGAAAATTACTGAAATCTTAAGTATAACAATTAAAAATTGGAGACCAAAACATAATTTAGTTTAATTCCGGTGAACAAAAACGGATTGTATTAACAGACAGGAAATTTTAAAACTGACACATATTACCTCAGAAATGAAGTTTAAATCCCGTTAAAATATCTCATTAACATATTCTAAAGTGTAGAATATCGTACAAATATCAAAAACACCTGCTTACCTTTATTTTTGCTATTTTCATGTGGATTTTGAAAGTTTGAAAAATCTTGATTATCGTTATTTTTAATAATTTTGTTTAAAATCTTCCGACTTCGTGACGTCATTGTATATATAAAAAATATCTCATCTACTTTAAATAAAACAAAACACTCTTTCATAAAATACGCGAATAAACGATACTGATGGTGAACACGTCCGTTCCGCACCGAACATCGTCTCAATTAATGAACCGACGCAGCGCTCGCGTCTCTGCTTGGCGCGAACATGTTCGCACATGCTCTTCATACTTTGTTCGTCGGAGCCTTGTGTAGATATGATTATGTTCAATTCTTTATCTTGGAAAGTATATTGATTAAAAAAATAATAATAACATGGTCATGTAGCTTATATTGAGTGCAGTTCAAATGTGAAATCAAAGTGATTTTGACGTATTTTACCATACAATATGTTCTACGGGACCGTCGATATTATATGCTAATAAATTAGCTATTTGTTTTTTAATTTTGAAAGGCAAATAAAAACATTCGCCCGTCAACATATTACTAGGTAAAAATTTGTTTGTGTCAAAAAACACAAATTTGTCACTATGACAAGTCAAATTATATACAGAGTATTCAATTTATGAATACTATCATTTTGTGCAGAAGAATAGAATTTACAAAAAGGTAATGCACATAAGTAAATACTTTTAACAGGTAGTTCAGACAGAAGGGAAAAGCCCTTAAGTATGTCTTTTTTCTTCGTCAATAAATTACTAATCATTATTATGACTACGGAATTTTCATTAAAATTGCTAGCTACCACTCGTTTACATATCTCACTTAGAGGAGCATCTGGCATGCAAAAATTAGAAACTTTACAGTTAATTTTTGTATTTAATAGGGCCCCATAGCCAACTCCTATCTCATCTGAAAACATTAATACATTATTAACTATACTAGGAGCTATTGAAATACTAGTTTTAATAGAATTTAAATTTGAAGATGATGTTGACATGTCGCAAGGAGGCTGCAGGATAACATCCACACTGTGCTGATCAGAGGGATCAGTACCTTGACAGCTGCACTGGTCCACAAGTGAGTTGACAGCTTGAATGAGTTCATTAATTTCGGTCCGAGCAGACGAGAATTTGTTAGTCATGAGCTCTAGAGACCTATGCAGCCGCACGATGTCAGCCTGCAATTCATGCGTGTCCCTATCATACTTCAATCTACTCTGGTCTAACTTGCTGCTATGTAATTCTAGACTAGACTATCAAGCAAATCTAGGCGTTGCTTCCTTAGGGCAATATTTTTCTGATAACATTTTTGTTTTTTTATTAACCTATTTGATTTTTCAATAAACTTACTAACTCATATATATTTCTTAAATTTACTTTTGCTTAGCCTAACTGTAGAACTAACACTATGTTTTAGAGTTAAGTCCATCCCGGCAGATGACCCGATCAGCTCCTCGTACAGACTATGGGTGTGTGAAGATTCCTGAACATGACCAACCTCTTCATACTGTCTTATGGTTGTATTAGCATCACACAGATCTACCTCGAGCTCATGGATGCGCCCTAAGGTTTTCTCATATGTCTGAGAGCATTCGTCAAACTTCTTGATTGTGCAGAGCAGTTGGTCTCGTTCATATTGAGCTTCTATAAGTTGGGCATGCAGCTCAGCAAGTTCACCCTTTAATTGTGTGTGATGTTTTAATATTTTTAGGACTTCCTCTTCGTTTTCTTCACGTTCACGAAGAAGTTGGCTATTAACTTGCTTCACCTCCTTAAGTTTTTCGAGGGCTCTTTTCAGTTTATTTTCTAATTCTTGGACCGTTGCCTTACGTGTCATCATTGTGTAGTGCAGATCACCTGGAATTGTATGTAAATGAACCTCTTTCGTTCATCATTTTAAGCTTCCCGCGCTTTTACTTCCGACTACATATATTATCTGTGGTGGCAGCAGGCTTGCACTATGTTTGTTCTATAATAGAAAAAAGTGTCTCTGGATTAATACAAAATCTGTTTACGAGTTAAGAATAAATAATATTATTTGAAGCAATAGCTTTTAATGTTGTTTCTCTTTACAGGTTAGTAATTTGTAAAATAACATAAAAACAATAATTTGTACTAAGTATAGAAATAAGTTGGGTTTTTAAAGGTATGTTTGGTACACAATTTGTAAAATGGTTAATGTAAAAAATAAATTTCTCTTTACAGAGCAACACCTTTGGCAATTGTTTTATTAGCTACATATTACAAAACAACATTAATTAAAGCTGTCGTAAATAATGGAAAAGTTAAAATTTGAATTTGTTGTGAAACCGGGTGACGATCCGAAAACGAACGTCATGTGCATAACCTCAATTATGGATGCCGTAAAAAATATTTTCATAATTCCGGAGAAATTACAACCGGTAAGACTACATGACGCGGTTATACAAACGGAAACTTTTCAAAAAGTAAGAACTACACTGCAAAAACGTCATGAGAAACGACAAGTATGGATTTCAGTAACACCAGAATTGCGTGATACCTATGTGGATGAAGATGGAAATATGCAGTTCAAAGGATATTTACTGGAAGAAATCACGTCAAAATCACAACAGCAGACTTTTACGAGTGAAAAATCAACAGAAGCTCTTTTAACAATGTTAGAAAGTTTTGCTGAATTGAAAAAGGAATCTAAACAGTTTAATTTAAAGAAGTTATCCGAAAAACTTGTAATAGATAAATTCACACAAAAAACGTCAAGTGTAATACAGTGGATGGTTATCTTCGAAGCTGAATGTACTCGTGTTGGTATAGATGAAGATATTCACAAGATTCAAGTGTTTCGGCTATTTTTGGACGATTCTTGTCAAGATTGGTATAGTTCTATGCTTATTAAATATACAATTAATTCAGAATGGTGTATTTGGAAAAAGAACTTTTGTGAAACATATGTGAACAAGGGCTGGACACCGATAAGGTATGCTATTCTATTTAAATATAGGCAGGGCTCTTTACTAGAATATGCTTTAAAGAAAGAGAGGCTTTTATTAGAGATAAACCAATTAATAGATAAAACAACTTTAATTGATTTGATTGTAACCGGGCTACCTAATTTTATAGCTGATGAAATTGATAGAAATAACTTAAATGAAACTGAAGATTTATTTAATAGTATTCGTGGCTTAGAACATTTAAATCAAAAATTTGTAGGAAAAAAGGAAGTATATTTGGAAAGTAAAATTAAAGAAAAAAATTTTAAAGACCGACCATGCAAAATCTGTGAAAAAGAAAAGAAAGGAATTCGGTATCATTCAGAATCCGTATGTTGGTTTAGGAATAAAGACAATGGGGTATCGGGTCAGGAAACCTCCTCGCGTGCCTGGCTGTTTTGTCCGTCCCTCAGAATCCCCTTCTGGGGATTAGGGGGGAAGGGCAAGCAGTCGGGCCAGGTTTACCCCGGGCAACGGCGGCTGGAGACGTCCTATCGGATCTCTCCAGTCGACGGCAATGTCCTGACACCCGTGCCCTCCCGTCCCTCCTTTTTGAGGAGGTTCGTGGATGGGCACTCTTTTCGGGGGGGGATCTTTGGGGTTTCTTGTTTCCTTCTTTGTGTTGTCTTTTTTGGTCTTTGTCTTTCTTCTTGTCTTTGTTTTCCTTCTTCTCCGTGGGAGCTCTACCACGTTAAAAATTGAGCTATTTCACTATGAAAGCAGTTAGTGGCAATAAATTACCCCAGGGCGGTACCGGCCGGGAGGCCGGAGAATCCGCAGGCGCGTCTTCGGATGCGTCCTGCCCCACGTATTCTGGGGGGGGCAGCAGCTGCTCAGTGGTGAGTTCACCTACCCTGCCAACACCATCGGCAGGGGCAAAATCGGGGTCGGGTGGGGCGGTTAGGCGCAGTCTGCGCATTAGCCGCTCTAGCGCCGGCAGTACAGTGCGGAGCAGGAGTATGACGACTCTTGCGTCAGGGCCGGAGTCTGACTCGGGCACGAGCCAGATGACCGTCGACCCTCAGTCAGAGGGGGAAGGCGGAAAGCTCTGGCGCAAGAGACGTCACGCCAAAAAGGCCAAGGAGGCCAGCGACGCTGGGTCCGCGTCGGATGGGAGCGGGTCAGGCTCCTCTAGCGGAGGTCCAGCGTCAAAGACGAGGAGTAGGGGTCGCCCGCCGACCACCGGCGAATATGTCGGGTTGGCGGCGGCCAAAAAGAAGTTTGCGCTCGACAAACGCGCACAAGAGCGGGCAGAGGCGGAGGAGCGTGGGGAGCGGGAGATAGCCGCGATGGACCACAGTCTCCGCGAGCTGCGTGAGAGGGCGTCGTGCCCATCGGAGTCGTCTCATGACGAGGAGGATGAGCGCGACATGACGGCTTCGACCCTGAAGGAGCGTATGGACGGCTCGGCAGCGATTGTCCGCAAGGTCATCGCTTGCTCGGGTCACCTGAAGGGAACGAGCCAGAAGGCCCTCAAGACCGCAGCTGAGGAGTTCTCGAGGGCAGCCGGCGAGCTGTACTCTCGGACCGTCTCGGAGGAGACCAAGAAACTCCAAGCGGAGAACTCCCGCCTGCAGGCGGAGCTCAGCCGCCAGGGGAAGGAGCTGGCCGAACTCCGCGAGGAGATGGCCAAGCTGCGCGCGAGCCTCACCGGGCAAGCGCCCCGCGTTGTTGACGCCGGCGGAGACAGCAATGTCTTCGCCTACGTCAACGCGCGGATCGAGGCTTTGGAGGCACGCCTGCCTCCCGAGCGTCTCCGGCCTCCCCTGGCCGCTGACCGCCGCCTGGCGAACGCGCCGCCGGTACCAGGACCGGCCGCGCGACCTGCGCCCGCTCAAGCGAGCAAAGGGGCCACTCCTCAGGCCCCAGCTCGCAGCACACCGGCTGCAGCCGCGCCGAAGGTCCAGGCTCCAGCGCCCTCGAACCCCAAGTCCCGTAAGGGGAGGAGGGGCAAGAAGGCCGCGAAGAGCAAGGCAGTTCCTACTGCCCCGCCCCCAAGGGAGCCTCGTCCCCTGCCACCGGCTCCCGCGTCCATGGAGGACGGTTGGACCACCGTGGTGAAGAGGGGAAAGACCAACGGTGCGAGGCAACAACCCGCTGCAGCAGCAGTGAGGCCCCAGAACAGACCCCAGCCAAAGCAGGCGAAGGCGCCCACCCTCCGCCCCGCGCGATCGGCGGCTGTAGTTCTTACGCTACAGCCCGATGCCGAGAAGCGGGGCGTGACGTACAGTGGCGTCATCTCCGAGGCAAAGGCCAAGATCTCCTTGGCAGCCTTGGGGATTGAGTCGGTGCGCTTTCGTCGCGCAGCAACCGGTGGCGCCATTTTGGAGCTGCCGGGTGCGGAGACGGATAGCAGGGCGGATCTCTTGGCCGACAGGCTGAGAGAGGTCCTCAAGGCGGAAGACGTTCGAGTTTCCCGGCCTGTGAGGTGCGCAGAACTGCGCATCTCTGAGCTGGATGACTCCGTCACCGCCGAGGAAGTCGCAGCTGCCGTCTCCACCGCTGGAGGATGCTCGGTGGAGTCAGTTCGCATTGGCGAAATCCGCCGAGCCCGATCGGGGCAAGGCGCTGTGTGGGCACGTTGTCCCGTGTTGGCGGCCAAAAAGCTGGTGGACGGCAATCGTCTGCTGGTGGGTTGGTCGTCGGCGCGGGTCCGGTTGCTGGAGGCCCGAAGCCTGCGCTGTTTCCGGTGTCTCGAGAAGGGACACGTACGGGCACAGTGCGGGTCAGACGTCGACCGTAGCAGTCAATGCTACCGGTGCGGATGTCTAGGCCATCTGGCACGAGCCTGCACCGCAGCGCCTCACTGCACGGTGTGCTCTGTGGCCGGCCGAAAGGCCGACCACATGGTCGGGGGAAAGGCCTGCACTGCCCCCCGGCCAAAAAACCGCGATCGGCGCTCTGCCGCTGAGGCTTCGGCCCAGCCGCAGACCGCCCACTCCGAACCACCTCGGGACGCGGAGATGTCGAACATCTCGTCTCCGTAAGATGGCCCTTAGATTCCTTCAGGGGAATCTCAACCACTGTGCCAGGGCTCAGGACCTCGCGGTCCAGAGTATGGCAGAGTGGTTGATTGCCGTGGCGGTTATGGCCGAGCCGTATTTCGGCCCCCCCGATTGGGTGGCGGACATCGACGGCTCCGTTGCCATAATCACCCGACCGGTGGTTGGCGCTCCCCCCTTTCAGAGAATCGAAAGGGGGCACGGATGGGTTGCGGCCGAGTTGGGGGACACCCTGTTTGTCGGGGTGTATTTCTCCCCCAACCGGTCTCTCGCTCTTTTCGAGGGTTTTCTCTCCGAGTTGGAGATCGTGTTCGGTCGCAATCGTTCGCTCCATGTGCTAGTTGCCGGTGACTTCAACGCCAAGTCCTTGGTGTGGGGGTCTCCGGCGACAGATGTGCGTGGAGAAGCGCTTGAGGAGTGGTTTGTCGCTTCAGATTTGACAGTCTTGAATCGGGGTTCGGTTAACACCTGCGTGCGCATGCGGGGCGGGTCCATCGTGGACTTAGGTTTCGCGAGTCCTGCGCTAGCACGCCGTGTTCAGGACTGGAGAGTGTTGGTCGACGTGGAGACGTTGTCGGACCACCGGTATATCCGGTTCGACGTCTGTCCGCAGCATCCGACGCTCCAGACCAGTCCAAGCCGTTCTATCCGGCATAGAGACTGTCCGAGATGGTCACTGAAGCGACTCGATCGCGGTAGGTTGGAGTGTGCATCCCTCGTCCAGGCATGGATTCCTGCGCCGGATGGGCCTGTGGATGTGGAGAGTGAGGCCGGTTGGTTCCGGGAGGCGTTGTCGCACATCTGCGACGCAGCCATGCCCCGGGCCGGGCCAGCTTCTCCGCGGAAGCAGGTGTACTGGTGGTCCGCAGACCTCGCGGGCTTGCGCTTTGCGTGCGTGAGGGCGAGACGCCAGTACTCCCGGTACCGGCGCAGACGCGCAAGGATTGCAGACGAGGAGGCGCGCCTTTATGACGTCTACAGAGAGGCGAAAAAGGCGCTCAAGGTGGGGATCGACAGAGCCAAGACCAGGGCAAGGGAGGAGTTTCTGGGGACGCTCGACGCTGACCCGTGGGGACGGCCGTACAGGGTGGCGCTGAACAAGCTCCGCCCCTGGGCACCCCCGGTGACGCAGAGTCTCCCTCCTCCTTTGCTCCGCACTGTGGTCCAGGCACTATTCCCGCCTTGCGATGCTGAGCACACTCCGCCGGTGATGGCGCCGCCAACAGGCGAGGTGAGCGCAGCCGAGGTCCCGGTCGTGTCGGACGTCGAGTTTGACGCGGCCGTCTCGCGCATGCGGGCCCGCAACACGGCCCCCGGTCTAGACGGCATACCCGGCCGCGTGTGGGCACTCTGCCTGCCGTGGTTGGGGCCGAGACTGCGTGGGCTGTTCACGGCCTGCTTGGAGCGGGGACGTTTTCCGCGTCAGTGGAAAACGGGGAAGCTCGTGCTGCTGCAGAAGGACGGTCGTCCATATGAATCTCCTTCGGCTTACCGCCCGATTGTGCTTCTTGACGAGGTTGGGAAACTCTTCGAGCGCATAATCGCGGCTCGCCTGGTTGGTCACCTCGAGGAGGTGTAGGTGTAGGTCAGGGTAATACGGGGCTACCGCACAATCTCGTTCGAGGCGGCTTGTGTGCTAGCTAGTGCCCTCCCCTGGGACCTTGACGCGAGAGCCCTCTCGGCCGTGTTCCATTGCCGAGAGGAGGCGCGTCGGTCCTCAGTCCACGGGGTCACCGCTCGCGAGGTGAATTCCTGGTTGGAAGAGTTCCGCGGTCTTGCCGTGGGACTCTGGGACGCGCGACTAGCCGATCCTGGAGCTGGTCTTCGGACCATCCAAGCGATCCGGCCAGTCCTAGCCGCATGGTTAGACCGGACCCATGGCGCGGTAACCTTCCATCTGGCGCAGGTGCTCTCGGGGCATGGTTGCTTCGGGAAGTACCTGTGTCGGATTGGTCGGGAGGCGTCCAGGTCGTGTCACCATTGCGGTGCCATCGAGGACTGTGCCCAGCACACGCTGGAGGTGTGTCCGGCTTTTGCAGGCGAGCGCGCAGCGCTCTCCGCCGCCGTTGGGCAGGACCTCTCGCTGCCATCCGTGGTGTCAGCCATGGTGGCGAGCGAGAGCTCCTGGGAGGCGGTGCTCTCCTTCTGCGGCATCGTTATGTCGCAGAAGGAGAGCGCCGAACGTCAGCGCGAGCTCGACAATCCCGCCCGACGCAGAAGGCGAGGCCGCCGTGGCGATGGTGTCTAGCCCGGCGGCGCCCTACAGGGGGGGCTCCGAATACTCCTGTGGTATCCCTGCCTGTCGTAGGAGGCGACTAAAAGGGCCTTTGGGGCTGTGGAGTGTTTGCGGGGGGGCCTGCATTCACTTCGTTAAGCAGCCCCAGAGAAGATGACGACACGTGGATCCTCGTCCGTTAAATAGGATGGGGTGACACTGTGGTCTGTGCCGTCATAAGCACCGCGAGGTGTTCTGGGGGCGAGGTTGCCTCTCCCTCGAGATGGGCCGCATGGATCGGCAGCGGCGTAGACGTAGATTTCGCGTAGAGTCCCGAGTGGGGAGCCCGGAATCTGCGCCAACGCCCGAAGAATGACCACCGTGAGGTTTAGTCGGTAGTAGAGTGCTTTCCCGGCCTCTGAGCCCGACACATCCCTCGTAGGCCGAACCTAGGTTTACTTGGACGGTGCGTAAATGCATTCCTCACGTAAAAAAAAAAAAAAAAAAAGGAATAAAGACAATGATCGCTACAAAAAAGAACCAATTAGGAGTGTTAACAATTCTAATTTAGAAATGAGTTTAAATGAAATGGATCCAAAAAACTAAAAATTCCACCATTAATCAAAATTAAAGTAAAAATAAATGATTCTATAGAAACATTGGGTGTTTATGATTCAGGATCAAATGTAAGTTTAATTAATTCAAGATTATTATCCTTAAGAAAATACCAAACCCACAATAACAGTAAATTACAGGCAAATTTAAAAACGATTAATGGTGTAAAAAAATCAATAGGAATAGTAACATTAAAAATTAAGATTTTTGAAATAGAAAAAAATGTTAATGTTTTTGTTGTACATAAACAAAATTTTGATTATGATTTTTTGATCGGATTAGATTGCATAAAATCTTTTCAACTGATTCAAAATGAAAACCTAAAAATAATACAAAACCTAAACAAAGAGATAAAACAAAATAATGAAAATATTCCTGGCTTTACAGGTGACAAAATTCAAAACATACAATATTTATTCAATGAAAATAATGATAAGAGAGAAACAGGGAAGGGAAATTTTGTTATGAATGATAAATGTAAGGTAAACTTTAATGAACACATAGAAATAACAAACTTTAACATTTCAGTTAATCATTTAAACATTCAACAACAGTCAGAAATAGATGAATTGATTAACAAATATAAATCACTATTTGCGAAAGATAAATATGATGTAGGTTCAGTGAAGGGTTATGAAGCGCATATAGATTTACTAGTAGATACATATTGTAGCAAAAGACCATACAGATGCAATTTTCAAGATAAAAAAGAAATAGAACAACAAGTTTCGAAATTATTACAAAACAAATTAATTGAAGAGTCTTATAGTCCTTTTGCAGCTCCTGTAACATTAGCCTATAAAAGAGAAGAAGGTAGAAAATCCAGACTATGTATAGATTTTCGAGATTTAAACAAAATAGTGGTTCCTCAATCGCAACCATTTCCACTTATAGAGGACTTAATGGTAAAGACTAGGAATTGTAAATTTTTCTCTACTCTGGACATAAATTCAGCGTTCTGGTCTATTCCGTTAAAAGTGGAAGATAGGAAGAAAACAGCATTTGTAACTCAAGAAAATCATTTTCAATGGACCTGTTTGTACCAGCCGTAGAAGACGTCCACCGCGAAGGGGTACCCCCCCATTGTCATGGACAGACTCCCAGGCTGGGTCCAACATTTTGCCCAGATACGTGGTATCTTGGGCTACTCACCCAACGCGAGGCCCTTCCGATCCGGGGTTCGCTTCATGCCGAAGTCGGCGGGCGAATTCCGGGCCGTACAGCGGTACTTGGTCGACCTCTCAGCGACGGACAAGACAGTGCAATGGCATTGTTATAGTCCCGTCGAGGAGAGGCCGACCAAGGTGGCTGTAATGGGCCTCCCGGCGGACACACCAATAGACGACATTAAACAGGCACTGGAGAACCTAGGTTTTCCAGTTCAACATATACGCCACATACCACCCAAGGGGGGAAGGGCAGGATGTGTCCACCACGTCGCGCTCGAGCGCCTGGAGCAGGGGGAGCTATCGAGGCTTTATGCCATCGACGAGCTCCTCTATATGCCAGGAGTACGAGTGATGGCGTGGAGGGGACGCCAGGGCCCGAGCCAGTGCCATCGCTGCCAGGCATTTGGGCACTCGTCGGCAAATTGCCATCGAGTGCCGAAATGTGTTAGGTGTGCAGGTGAGCACCTGGTCGCGGACTGTACCCGCCCTCGCGACCAAGCGCCTAAGTGCGCGAATCGCGGCGAGGCGCATGCTGCGAACGATCGCAGATGCGCCAAGTTCCGCAATCTGGCGCGCAAGAGCGGAGTGAAAGTCCCCCCTCTACTCCCCAAAAACCCCAAACCAACCACCACCGCCAAAATACCGACGGCCGACATGCCAGAGGCAGCCCTCGGGAAAACACTGGCCCCTCCGGCCAACAACCCAACGACCGCTAAGGCCAGCGCAAAAAAGCGCCGCAGGGGTAGAGGCAAGAAACCTCAACCCCCTAGCCGCCAACCAGACGCAGGAAGCGAGGTGACCGAGGCCGCCAAGCCAAAAGTCCCCTCGCAACCAATAGTGTCAACGCCTCAACATCAACCGAGGAGTGACGAACCTACGGCTTGCCCTATCGAGATGCCGCCACCACCACCGTCTGTCACAACTCACACACAGCGACAGACATTAAACACATCCAATTCCTCATTCACCCAAGTCATGGGCGACCTGGAGGAAATGATTACCAATTTGCTCATAGAGCTGTTGGCCATGCTCTCCAGGGGAGACGACCCTACAGCGACCATATGCGCCGCACTAGCGCGCATTACGGCGGGTAGGGTACTCAGACCAGGCTTGGGAACAACACAGACCATTCAATAACCTACTTATCATATACTGGAACCCGGGAGGGGTGAACAGTAAAACACACGAGTTAAGGACACTTGCCCAAACTTATAATCCACACATCATACTTTTGGGCGAGACCTTCTTGCATCCAAACCAGCCATTCAGACTCCCGAACTATCACACGTACCGGAGAGACGAACTGACCGAGGCCGGCCGCGCCTATAGGGGCGTAGCAGTCCTCGTCCGTCGGGACGTCATCCACGAGACAGTTGGGGAGTGTGTTTACAGGAACATCACCACACTAGGCGTGCGAATAAACGTCGGTGCATCGTACCTGCGGATATTCGCCGCATACAGACCTCCTGTCCCCGTCCTTCACAGGGGCGATCTTGTCAACATATTCGACGGAACCCCGTCGCTGCTGGCCGGTGATCTGAATACCAAACACCCCACCTGGGGATCGCACTCGGCGTCACCGGTAGGTAGGAAGTTGCACGAGATCGCAACTGAGATGGACATAGAGATCCTTTTACCCAGCTCCCCTACCCATTACCCGCACAACAGTAACCATAGGGCAGATGTGTTGGATAGTCCTAACACAAGCCGTGCAATACCCCATTACGGTGGAGGTATTGTACGATACTAATACCAACCATATGCCCATATTGGTGACTGTAGCAACCAGCCCAACGACCACAAACCCTCTTCCCCCTCGCCCCCGCACCAACTGGGACGAATACACCGCTAAGTTGCGTGATGTGGCTCTGAGCGGTCCGCTCTCCTCCCCGGAGGAGGTAGAGTCCGCTACGAGCTATATCACGGAGCGAATTTCGCGAGCTCACCAAGAGGCTCAGGTCCCTCCCCGCCCTCGTCCCGTTTACACAACACTGCCGGCGAATATACGCGCTTCGCTGGCTCACAAACGTAGGCTGAGGAAGCAATGGGCCGAAACGCGTTGCCCGGTCCTGAAGAGAGAGCTGAATAAGCTCTCTGCCGAGGTCTCGGATGAGGTCAAAAAGTGGCGCGGAGAGTCGTGGGAGGCCCGGATAGACCAGGCCGCCGAACGCCCCACAAACCTGTTTGAGCTGATCAGGAGACTCTCGAGCACCCCAGCTCCAGTCCAACCCCTAGTTGACGCAGCGGGCCGTAAGTGCTACGAGGCGCAACAAAGGGCACAAATCCTTGCCGATCACCTATCGACCCAATTCACTCCTCACCCAATTCCCACCGACGCCGTTCCGACCGTCATCCAACACCACTCCATGGTCGAAAGCCAGGTCGCCGGATACCTGTCGGACCCGACACCGCCGCTGCGGGGTGATTTATATATCTCCCCGACAGAATTGCGGAAGGCCATCGCGCGGTTACCCAAGCGAAAGGCCCCCGGTCCAGATAAAATAACGACGGCCATGATCCAATATATGCCCCGGGGATGTATGGTAGCGCTAGGGAGGCTGTTTAATGCCATCCTACGCACCGCCCACTTCCCGGAAGCATGGAAAACCGGGTGCGTTATCGTTCTCCCCAAACCGGGGAAGGACCGACGGCACCCGGGAAGCTATAGACCGATAACCTTACTATCCCATCTCGCCAAGTTCTTTGAGCGGTTGCTGCTGGGGAGGCTAAGACCATATATTCGCCTTAGGAACGAACAGTTCGGCTTCCGCAGTGCGCACTCTACTACGCTCCAACTGACGCGAGTTACCCACTACCTGGCGAGCGCAGTGAACCGGGGGCATCGCGCTGTCGGAGTCTTTCTCGATATAGAGAAAGCCTTCGATAGAGTTTGGCATCCCGGTTTAATGTATAAGCTCATCCAACTCGACCCTCCTCCACCACCGGTCATTATCCATCTAATCCGCTCCTTCCTGACCGACCGCTCCTTTTATGTGAGCGTGGAGAACACTGTCTCCCCAACCACGCCTATTCGGGCAGGGGTGCCCCAGGGAAGCTGCCTCAGTCCAACACTATACGCAGCCTATACAAACGACATGCCGACACTGAGAGGGCGCTTAAGGGACGGAGAGCGAGACACAATGCTCACACTCTTCGCTGATGACAGCGCGTTCTTTACGTCCTCGAGGAAGCTCAGTATAGCCCTAGATAGGATACAGCGAGTGCTAAACTTGCTCCCGGAATGGCTCGATAAGTGGCGAATGGCCGTCAATGTGGGGAAGACGACCGCGCTGCTTGTCGGCGCCGCGAGAGTGTCAGCCCCCCCACTCAAACTCCGGGGACAGGAGATCGAGTGGGGGTCATCTGTGACTTATCTAGGGTGTCGGATAGACAGGTCGTTACGTATGGTCCCGCAGGCGACCCACGCCATTAACATGGCGAAGGCGGCCAGGGCAGTACTGCGGCCTGTCTTGAACTCCAAACTGCCTCTACAAACTAAACTGTCCATCTACAAGACATACATACGTAGCCGGCTCACGTATGCCATGCCAGAATGGTATGGCTTATGTAACAAGGCTACGAAAGACAAAATACAGGCACAACAAAACATTTCCCTTCGCGTGATCACCGGGGCGGGTCGCTACGTCCGCAATGACGTCATCGCCCGGGACGTGAAGTTGCAAACGGTGGAGGACTTTGTGGCACTGTCCGCGCGTCGAATGTTCGACAGCGCGGATAACGGGCCTCATAAGCACCTCAACGACATCGCGCCGCTCCACGCTCGGCCGCCTGACCTATCGGGACGCGCGCTACCCCGCGAAATACTCGCGAAGGGAAATGCGCGCACCTTACACACCACACCGGACACCCCATCCCAAGCACACGCAACAGTTATGCCCCCACCCATTCGCGCACACTCGCAGATACACACAATGCACGCGAACACCGCACCCGACCACACAGGCACAACGGCTGCGTCGATCCCCGACCCAGCCCTCCCCACACCTGATCCGGATCCCCCCCGTCCTAGCCCCCGACCCCGCCCCCGCTTTAGGGTCAAAAGCGGTGATCCTAGGACCTGTCTCCTGAGTTCGAACTTCGACCCTTCAGGTAGACAGGACTAGACAGACGGACGGACAGACTAGACGGACCTTACCAATGACAACGGCTGCAGGAACTAAAACCATTCTGAAACAACACCTACCACACCCAGCCCGACACGACCCGACTCAACTAAATACTTGACCGACAACATGACAGACCGACTTCCCCCTCCCGGCCGTACCTGTAAGCCGCACCCGCTCGCTGGCGGACTCGCTAGGCTTCCCGAATGGGTCTCACCTGGTGGGTCTGACCGCGCCAAGGGTGCGCCGGATTAGCGCGAGGGGGGACTCTTTGACTTAAAGGGACCCCAACCGCTCGGCAACAGAGAAATGCCGAAAAAGAAGCCCGGGCAAAGAGTGTTAACTCGAGGCCCGAAGCCGCCCTTAAAAAGGCGAAGACCCGCGACGTGCGACGGATACTACACAGCGCACGCACACGCGCGCGCGCCTCAGCTGTTTTGTGTACCACTCGCGTATCCGAGGGCAACGACTCGCGGGCGCGGTCGGGCCAACCCAGCTGATCGCTCAAAGCCTAGTTTTCATCAACTTTATTAGTTATCTAGGTACATGGCTTAGATACCTGTAATTAACATGTAAGTAGTAACTAAATACACCAATCACCTTTTTTTTT
The DNA here is from genome assembly GCA_951394215.1 of Glyphodes perspectalis. Lineage (NCBI taxonomy): Eukaryota > Metazoa > Arthropoda > Insecta > Lepidoptera > Crambidae > Glyphodes > Glyphodes perspectalis. Next base: position 11,447,936 of record OX596224.1, read on the forward strand.
CGACCCTGGGAATGCATTATGTACCCATAACCTCAGTTGGGGAACTGAGGTCATGTTAAGTACTCCCAGGTCCTGACATAATACCGCATTTATTAATTATACGATGTCAGAAAAGATAATTGTACATGTGTTTGTAGAATGATGGATCTTACGCACGTAGCGCGACACTCCTATTGGAAAACTAATATGTAGCAATAAAATTTATAAGGAATTTAATTTGGCTTTTTTCAAATTCGCCTATTTATTATTTAAAAGATGAAATTACGTAGTAATTAATAAACTGTTGGTAGTAAATACAGTTATTCTTTCCAATTTACTCGAACCCAGTCTAATTTTTAGTCAGGATTTCAAATAAATTGAACTTTTTTTTTCATACAACTAAAGCATTCCCCAGCGCCTAAAAGAATACTCTGGCAATTTCCTCTTTCTGCTTTAAGAACGAACTTATTGACGATAAATAAACGTAAATTCATTATGGATACAACACGGACTAGTAAAAAAAGAAGGACTCCGCGCCACTAACTAGTCATTGAAGCTCCTCAGGTGCTCCACCTTGACTCGTAACTTACGTCACACATTGATACAATAAGTGCTCCAACTGACAGATGTCCGATATCTGGTATCCATAAGTATCTCACTCACACATGTATAAACGTGGCTTTACGCTATAGTATGACAGCGTGGAGTCCGTCGTTTTTACTAGTCCGTGGGATACAAGCATAAAATTATTACAATTTTATTTAACGTACTGGGCTACACTAACCCTAGTGTGAATTGAGAAGTATTGAAGTCTGCTAGGCAAACAACAACACTAATCATCAGGTGAAAACTAAGGCAACCTGTAACCCAAAACGCCCAGACTCAAGTAAATTTATAACAAAATTGTTAAATGAATCTCAGCGGGAATTACAAAAATTTACGCCTGGCCTTAGAAACATTTCAACAACGCGTTATTATTATTGCAGGCTTAATAGCTCGTTTGATTTGATTTTTGTTTAGCCGAATTATTATTTTGAAGAAACTTATTAAACTAAAATTATGTAGGTAGGTAGTTAAGTACGGTGTATCAGTATTAACTAAAACTGCACTACCTTTTTTTTACAATTGGTGTAAGTAGTATCAAACAATTAAACCAGTTGCTAACACGTAGGAAAATCTGATTTTGTAAACAATTGCAAACAAAACAGATGTAGCTTAATCGTCAATAATACGACAACACTAGGCGAGGCGGCAATAACGGGATCGCGTGCGCTGATTGGTCAGCCGCGTTTGTTTACTTTAAAGGAGCGACAGTTTTTTCTTATTATTGACGTATTTCAGTTCGGTTTCATACGACTTCGGATGCGTATTGATTTCGGATAATTTTGTGATTTTGTATTGTTATGTAGTTTTCTTAAGTGTTTTCGTGTCGAGTTGAGTGATATTAGTTGTGTTGTGCTGTGATAAGTGTCCAAGATGCCTTTTTATGCAAAAGCGCTCGCGAGTACGTCAACATGGTGAACTGTTACGGCATGGCCCATGGAAAAGCTTCCGAGGCACTGCGGCTGTATGGGATAGAATATCCTAATGCACATCAGCCTCGTGATCCTCGAGTGATCACTCGGGCAATGCAGTGGTTGTTAGAACCAGCCTATCGCGCCCGTTTTATAGGGCCGTGAGTTTTCGACCGCCCCTGTGAGTCAGCTGATGAAATGCGTCAAAAGATCATCCACGTTTTTGACGAACTCAAAGGAAAAGCAGTTCAAGAAGGACTCCTGGACCGGGTGCTTCGCAACACGCTGTACAGGGCACGTGTTTGTTTACCCGTAGCGGGTCGCCAGTTCGAGCCACATCTTGTCCGCTTGGAGAGACCTACGCTGGATGACAACGATGAGCACTAGGTAAGTACTTACATTGACTTCATACATGCAAAAAAGTGTTTTTACGTGTAAAATAATTAGTATAATATCAGTCATGTTTACATCGCACACACGCGCTCGCGTCGTACCTTCGCGACCTAGCGAGAGAGCGGGGATGCCCATCCTCCCGCGCACGCGCCCGCGCTTGCGCGACGTACATTGCGTGGTCTAGAAAACTGCTGTTTTTTTATGCAAAAAATGAAAAGTCGTTTCCCTGCAATAATATTTGAGTATAATACTCAATTATAAGAGTGGAATGCGTGGTTCAAGGCTTCGTTAAGGCTTTTTTTACACGCTGTATATACTGGATGACTTTTTTTACCATCAGGAAAATTTACGTGTGAGATAGGTAAATGATATAGATGACGATAGCATGATCACTTTAAAAAAAAAAAAAAAATTTTTTTTTTAATAGATAACCTATCCTCATAACCATCTAATTCTAACTTAATTTTGACTAACATAACATTTAAAAAACGAATATTGGAAAAAAGATAATAAAAATACGAAACCACCAAAACTCAAACGCATATTCACCCTACTCCGAATGCGCTAAACATCAATGAATTCGCTCGTGTTTATCTATTTCTTTGTTGCGCAGCGCACACTTATTATTATTACTGATTTCAACCCCGCGCGCCCGCGCACGCGCCCGCGCCGGCCAGGCGGCCCCTTTGACCTCTCTTCAGTCACTCACCTGTCGTGCCTTGTGATATACGCGTGACCGTATCGGAAGTTCCTATCGTTCGCTCGCCGTAATTACGTAGACGTACGTTATAAAAACTTACGAATATTCAAATGTGGAATACCTAGCAATGGTTAGGTGTTATATTCAGTGTAGTGAAAGTGTAGAAGCAGCGCGACGAATGTACGCAGAACCGAGCCATCTACAATCTTTGCGGAACAGTGGTATTATGGCTCCGCGGATTCCTAGTACAAATTTAATTTTGAGAACCTACCAAAGATTGTCAAATCTGCATCCGTACCATTTTACACGTGTACAGGCATTACACGCCGCTGATCCCGGACCCCGCATGGAGTTTTGTCGCTGGCTAACCTAACCTATGGAGCGACGAATAAATTTTTACCCGTGGGCATTTAGTATGTTCATAATGAACACTGGTGGAGCTTCCGAAACCCACATAAAATAAAAGAAGACTCGCACCAAATCAGGTCCAGTGTCAATGTGTGGGCTGCGATAATCCACGATCGTATTATTGGGCCGGTCTGGATTGAAGGACGATTGACAGGTGCTACATACCTACAGATGATTCAATCGGTCATTGACACTCTGTTAGATGACATTCTCCTGACTTATTTACGAGGCCTCTACTTTCAACACGACGGTTATTCTGCCCATTACGAACGATCTGACCGCCAGTATTTGGATGCTGTTTTCCCTGATAGGTGGATAGGCCTTGGCGGGCCTGTGAACTGGCCCGCGCGTTTACGGGACTTAACGCCGCTAGATTTTTATTTGTGGGCCGAGTTGAAGCGGCTAATGTACACTGAGGAAGCACAAAGTGTTAATGACTACAAATCAGGGAATAATAGACGCTTTCGATATTATAAAAAGTGATAGAGTTTAACAAACAATTTACAACGACGTGCTAGTTTGTGTGTGGAAAGAAACGGAGAACATTTTGAACAACTGTTAAAATATCGTTAAAAGGTAAGTTTTAATTAGTAATGTAAATACAATCAGTGTGATTTGTAAATAAGTTGATTCCAATCTTTAAGTACGCCTCAATCCATTCCAATACAGCGTGTTGTAAATAAGTTAATAAGTCGTATGTAGGTACTAATTTCTTTTAACTTAACAAAATGTAGGTAACAAAATGTAACCTACTGCATCTTTGGCGGTCCTAAGTCCGTAAAAGTATGAAGGAAGGATTGAAATTTACTTTAAATTTATCCTATGAATAACACGAAAAAATTTTGCGATTTTTTGTCTCGCTGGTTTTTTTTTTTGCAAGGATTCAAAATGAACGACATTCAATTCATTCAGGCACACGCGGGGCGGGCGGCGGCCGCGCGTCCCCCGCGCCGCGCTACCGCTACCGTTTTACTACATTTCCTACAAATAATACGCATGCACTAATGTATTTCAAATTTATGATTTTTTTTGGATATTCCAAAATTTATAAAATCAGTTGTATTTTATAAACACACTCATGTATAGAAATGGTTTTAGGTACACATTACACAGTTCTTTTTTCCTGACATGTCCCACCGCCAACCCATGGTCCTGCCCGCCTTTCGGCATACGGACCGAATCTCGGGAGACGCACCCGGTACTTGCATTACGCTCTTTTCCGGGTGCGCTTCTTCATGCTCCCTACAAAGTCTATATCCGTCCCTTCTCTCGTTCACCTCTCCCCCTTCTGGGGCGTGACGTCACTCCACAGCCTTCGCGTTCGAACTGCTCTATTGCTACGTCTCCATCTCCGCTCTCTTCTTCAACCACTTGTGCGCAAATGCTTTCAACCGTGAGAAACCTTCCTTTGAGTTGACCAATTCTTGGTGATACACTGTGCCAATCTCGCTCCTCGTCCAGTTCTCCAACATCTCCTGTCTCTCCTGCACATACAGCTGGCAGTCCCACAGCACATGGTCCCGAGTCTCTTCGGCCTGTCCGCAGTGACACACAGCTGTATCGCTGAGTGTCATAGCGTGTAAACGGCCGTTGAAACTCCCATGTCCCGTTAGGATCTGCGATGTCGCGTAGTCCGGTTCCACCCAGTCTGAAGACAATCTGCACGAAACATCAGGGAAAAACATAAAAAGTTCCCGACCTTTGTCACATACCTCCCAACCGCTCTGCCATTGGGCCACGACCTCCTCACCGATTCGTCGTTTGACTGCATTCCGCTCCCTGCCTACGGCTCCCTCAGGACACTCCTGCGCGATTCTTCCTGCTCGAACAACCTCCAGGTCCGCCGGCAATACCGCAGCTAGCACGGGCAGTGCGGAAGTGCTTACCGACCTGTAGGCCTTCGTTAACAAAATTAAGGCCGATCGCTGGGTACTGAGCAGCGCCCTCCGGACCACGAAAATTGACGAGCGTCGCCACCATACTGCAGCAGCGTAGGTAAGACCTGCAACATAGGTCCCTGCATACAGGATCCTAAGTGCTTTGTACCGCACGCCCCAGGTCGATGACGATATCCTCGACACCTTCCCGAAGCAGTTCGCTGCCTTTCGGCCGATAAAATCCGCATGCTGCAGAAAGGAGCTAGCACCGTCGATCGTGACTCCGAGAAGCTTGGCACTACTCACCTGGGGGATGGACACCCCGTCCATTCGTACTGTAGGTGGTCGCTTGAATTTACCTTTGAGGGTAAGAGACTGCGATTTCGATGCGGAGAAACTCAACCTGTTGCGGAGGCCCCATTCGGATACTGCCTGGAGAGCGACCTGAGCATGTTGCTCAATCCTAGCCCTCGAAGAAGCCTCAATTACAATCGTGATGTCATCCGCATAAGCCACCATCCTTACACCCCCGGGCATCGGCAGGCGCAAGATATCGTCGAGCAGAAGGTTCCATAGGGTAGGCCCTAGCACCGAACCTTGTGGACATCCCATCGTGGACCGTTTCCACACTGCCTGGCCGCCCATGAGCAACCCCACCTGCCTGTTGGTAAAATAACTGCAGAGAAGCCGGTAAATGTTCGGCGGACATCCGCCCTGCTTCACCTTGAGTAGCACCATGGGCCACCATGCATTGTCGAATGCCCCAGAGATATCCAGCAATACTACCTGTACATAATTCTCGGAGGTATCTGCAACTCGATCCAGGACTGCGTTGATCGCTGTAACCGTAGATCTTCCTCTCCTAAAACCATGTTGAGCCGGCGATATGGTTCGGTGCAGACAGGGAGCGCAAGCAATCACGAGTCTTTCCAGTATCTTTCCTAAAATAGGTAGTAACGTTACCGGTCTGTAAGCTTTGGGATCCGTCAATGGTCGATCGTTACCCTTTGGCAGAACCACTAGCCGTCCGGTTTTCCAAATACCTGGGAATACACCCTCCGAAATGCACGCCGCGTACATGTAGAGCATCTCCAACTCACTCACTCGCCATGCACGCTTAATGATTCTCGGGGTGATCCCGTCCATTCCCGGTGCCGTGTTTGGTAGTGTCTTAATGATGTAACTCAGCATCTCCCGACTAGGCGGCTCCGAACTCCGTCCCGACGGCGCAAGCGCAGCAGCAACTCTGATCTGTCGGTGATAGACGTCATCCCTACCGGGGTCGTCGTCTGGGCACAGTGTATGTAGTAGACCAGTCATAGTCTCCTCCGCCGTTTCCGCATGTCCTTCGAGTAGCTTCATCCCATGCATCACATTGGGAGGAGGCCTAATCCTGCCGGAAGCGGCTCTATAGGCCATCCCCCAAGGATCCGCATTACCGGATTCAGCCACGTCTCGGTAGTAGGCGATTTCCGTGTCTCTCATAAGCGTCTTATAGCGGTTCCGCGCATTGTTGAGGGCAAGCTTCAACTGAGATTCCAACTCACCACCATTCTTCCTCGATCGCTGCCATGCTCTGCGTGCTCCGTACACCTCCCTGCGTAGTCGGTCAAGTGCCGGCGTCCACCACTCGTACCCGCCAGCGTCCACCTTCTTACGCTCACCTAGTCTTTCGCTTGCAGTCCGCGTTAATATGTTTGTGTACTGAACGCAGATGTCCTCAGCTGGTTTCCTGAGATTCAGCCGTCCCATCCGATAGTGTAGGGTTGTACAGAAACCTGTCCAATCCACACCACGGTCACGAAAAGACGGCTGAATTTCACCCGGCTGTGCAACTCGTCCTGGCAATCGCGCATCACCTGGTTCCAAACTAAATGTTATAAGCTGGTGATCACTCAGGCTAGCACCCTCGCAAACTCTCCACTCCGATACCGCGAGTCCTCTAGTTGTTAATGTGAGGTCTACGTTAGAGTACCCATTGGGTCCATGAAAGGTAGGGGGTTGACCTTCCCGGTTATGCAACAGGAGGCCTCGGCCGAGTATAAATCCCTCCATCTGAGTCCTCCTGTAGTCCGTATCCGGTCCCCTCCCCACATACTGTCGTTGTTCGCAATACCAGAGGGGAGAGTGCGCGTTGCTGTCTACGCCAATCACCAATTGATGCCCTGCCAATTTGTCTAGAACATGGGACAGATGTTCCAGGTGTCGGGAGATGTCATGACTGTATTGAAAATACGCAGATATGACGTATGTGCTCCGACTCCTGTTCCCTAAATCTAGATGCGCGACCACGCAGTACTCGTTGCTGAGATGTTCTAGCAGCGTGATTGGATAATGGTCGTTCACAACCAGGATCCCAGCCTTCGGCTTCTCCCCGCAGTTGATGATCCTAGAATGAGCATAATGCTCCTGAACCATCACCAGGTCTAGCCGTCGCTCCCTAGCTATGATTGGAATCTCAGTTGTCGCCGCGGCAGATCCCTGGAGATTGAGCTGTCCAAACGTGATCTTCGTTCTTACCGCCATTGCGTCATATTACTCGCCTGCTGTTCTGCGAATAGACGCGCTGGGCACACCGACGCCGCCGTGGAGTGACCCTCTGCATCCGGGCGCTTGAAACGCCTGCAGGTCGCGCAGCATCGTTTTTCCGACCCGCACTCCGCCGCCCTATGTCCCGTGTCGCCACACTTACCGCACACCACATCGCTCGCCCTGCAGTGTTTCTCCGGGTGCCCGTACTGGTGACACTTGTTGCAGCAGGTGACTCGGAGGAAGTCACAGACCTCCGCCTCGTCCCATCCTATGAAAACGGTCCCAAGTCCTACCAGTTTGTCCCTAAGAGCCGGCGTGCACTCCAGCACCACAGTGGTGCGTCCGCCTCCCTGCCGGCCCTTCTTAAAGGCAACCTTGCCGGATTTCTCCAGCTGCTCCTTGGACCACTCCGGGAACTCACTTAGGTTGTTGTCGTACAGGTCGTCCATGATTTTCTGAGCGTCGTGGTCGACGCGGAGATTCCTGATTGCAACCAGCGGTCTCCTAGCTTTCGGGTCAGAGACCTTCAGCGTCGGAGGGGCCGCACTCTTCAGCTTCCGCGCCGCTTCCGCGTTGGCCGTCTGTACGACAATCCCCGCATTACCCACTTTCCGGATACCTTGCACCTTGATTCCAGATGAACCAGGCTGCACCATTTTTTGCAGCTCCTTCCGGGTCTCCTCGGAGGTCTTTATACTCTCCGAGGCGGGGTATATGAGCACTGCAGGGCCCTTCTGCTCCACTGCGATGCCCGGCTTACCCTTCGGCAACTTAAGTTTGCTGGCGTAAGTTTCCTGCATACTAGCTGGGGCGGAGGGGGCGAGTCCTACACCAACTCCACTGCTAAGCCGCAATTCTGTTGACGCCACCTGCAACTTCAGTGCCGTCACCTTATGCTCCGCTTCCGCTAGCCGCACATTCAATGCTGCTACAACAGCCAGAATGTCCTGGGTATAGCCGGCAATTGCACCTTTATCGGCTAAGTTAAGCTTATTGGTGGCGTTGGCCATCCCACTTATCCCTTTGACTGCCCCGTACGCCCGGTCAATCAGCTCCATCTTCCCGAGGGAAGACAGGGCTTCAGTTCCGGCGCACGACTCCGGCTGGGGGGCTGGGGTCGCCGTCACCATCGTGCTATCGCTCTGCAAGGACGGGGCTGGGGTTACGGGTTCCGGGACAGGGGGGGGGCGCACCGGGGGGGGTGCCCGAACCGACCTTGTTAGGATGCCACCGACTGGAGGCACCTTGGTCCGCTTCCGATCTGCGATGCGGAGTCCCGCGATCTCTCGTATATCCTCAGGGGATATCTGCGCGAGGTTTCTCTTACTCGCGAACTGCTGCTGGGAGGGGTGCGAGGGGGGGGGGGGGTTGCCAGGGGGGTACTTCTCGCGGGAGGGGAATGCTGCAAAGATTGCCGTGGGGTGAATCCCGCCTCCATTCGCATCTCCTCCAGGACCCGCATCTCCTCCTCCTTACGCTCCATCTCCTCATCAATCATTGCGGCCATGCGCCGGGCCTCCTCATCCTCCTCCATACTAGTCTACCCTGAGAGGGGGGGGGGGGGGGAAGGAAGGGGGGAGGGCAGAGCAGCACAAAAAATATATAGCCTTCGAAATTATAATAAAACTAAACTATTGAAAATATTCTAAGTGAGGCTAAGTCCTAAATAACTAACACTAATTTAACGATCAAGTTTGAAAATTTTAATTGGCCAAATGACAATTTCCAGGTCCGCAACTGTTTCGGTCCCGATCACTAAGTGTGAAACGGAACGCACCCGTTTGACACTGACAGCTGACACTGACAGCTGATAGGTGACAGATGACAGCTGTCAACGCCAAGTGTCACGAAACGTCACTTGAGTTTGACGTCCGTGACACCACGCGGTTTGAAGGTGATAATTAAACCACGCGCCGGGGCTTGAACACCCTAAAAAGGGATGTTTCAACGAAAAATATAATTGCGGCACTGTACTTACGTGAACTATACACTAATATATTAAAAATCTACGGGCAAACACACTGATTCCTTCAGGAAACACTGAAGTAATATGGGACCACGTGTTTAAGCACGCGGTCCGACACAAAATACTCCACAATAACACTAATTAACAAACAAAACACCACGAAAATTACTAATAACAATTAATTATACTATAATGCGAATATTCGCACGGAGAAAAGGGGTTAATTTCGAAAGACTTTCTAATAGGAAATCTTTCGAAACGCACCGAGGCACTTGCACGTCCGAACGCTACGACGGTCGAACGCGAAGAAGTTTTTTCCTGACAGTAAAAAAAGTCATCCAGTATATATAGTGGTGGCGTTATGTGGCGGGTCGTTACATTCCCTCTGATATGGTTGAGTGAAACGATGGCTGACACATACGTCATGCTTGTACACAGGTGCCACCTTTGGGGGCTGGTCTGCTCTGGTTAATCTTACACTTTTATTGTAATCATATTATGTCATCTCCCACAGTCATTGATTGTATGATTTGGTGATTTGGTTTAGAACATTTAAAAAAAGTTTATATTACTCATGTATATTTTGACGTGCGGTAGCCCCGTATGACCCTGACTACCATCGCTCACTGAGGTCGCCGCAGCTCCGTGATACACCGGCTTGTCAGGATGTCAGCCCACACAGGTGCGCCGTACAGGGCGATAGACCGCACGACCCTCGCGTAGAGCCGCCGGCAAGATGCCTTTGGCCCCCCGACGTTGGGCAGAAGTCTGCCCAAGGCGGCAGCGGTTCTCATCAGTTTAGGCAACAGGCGCCTAAAGTGCGGAAGAAAGCTCCAGTGACTGTCGAGGACCAATCCCAGGTACTTCATGGTCGACTCGACACAGATCTGGGACCCCACCACACAGATGAGAGAACCGACTGGAGGTTTTTGCCGAGGACCATGAAAACATATGGCCGCGGACTTCTCTAGGGCTACGTGGAGCCCTAACCGTCGGATACGACCGACGACCTGCGCCATGCTTGCAGTGACCAGGATAGCTGCCTCTCTGTATGACTTCCCTCTACCCGTCACCAAGGTCGGCGTAACAAGTTACGTCGACCCCCGGGAGGTTGGCACCGCGAAGTGCCCAGTCGTAGCCAATGTTCCACAGGAGCGGCCCAAGGACCGAACCCTGTGAAACTCCGCACGACATGGGGTGCCGCGACCAACCGTCTCGGCCAGGGAACTCTACGTACCGCTCGCTCAGGTACGAGTCGAGGATCAGCCTCAGATAAAGGGGCACCCTAAAGTGTCGGAGTGCCTCCTCTATGCAAATCCACGGCAGGGTGTTGAATGCGTTAGCGATATCAAGAGATACGGCCAACACCACTCGACCCTGCGACATCGCAGATTGTGCGATGTCCTTCACGCGGAGAATCGCGTGAACCTATGACGCCTAAATCCGAACTGATTATCAGACAGGTTTGGACCCACCTCATTAAGGTGACCAATCAGGCGGCCAGCGATTATGCGCTCAAGGAGTTTGCCTCCATTCTGTGAACTAAAAATAAAAAAACACGTTTAAGCAAAACCTAAGGAATTGCTTATTGGAATCACAGAATAAATCTCACGTACCTTAGGTTTAATCATGAAATAAGTTTTTGCCACAGCGGAGGATGTAAAAAAAATATTTATTTAAAATATAAACTAAACTAATACAACTATATGATCCGCGATGGATCTCGGTATATCTATTACTGAATCTACATAATAAAATTGGCTATTACAACGTATTGCAGTGTCAGCCAAACGGCGCATGGAATATTCCTATTGCTGACACTGCACCCTCATTATTTTATACGAAAACAATTTATTAAACAAATGTTGCGAAATCTATTGTAGCTATTGTAGCTTAGGTCTGAATATGTAAAATAAGGCTATGTTTCCATGTTGGGCATATGTTTCACTTAACACCTCCATCCTCAGATGAACCACTATCTCACTTGGAGAGAAAATGGTGATGCAGGTGACGCTGTGGGGATGCTGGAAGCTGTCAGCTCTGGATCAATGTTATATCGTTGCCGTTTATTGACGGTTTTCTTATAAATAAGACATCCGATCGCAAAGACAACTGCTATAATATAAATAGGTATTCTTAGAGCGATGTGAGCTGGATTGATCTTAACCTCCTTTGTAGTTAGAGGATCTTCTGTCTCGATGAGATGCTGCAGTTCGTGTAGTTCACCCAGTGGAACATCCTTGATGTGTGTACAGGACTAGTCTCTTTCAAGTCTGCAAGAGTCAAGTTTAAGGAGATTAGTTTGACTGGTGAACCCGTGATCTTATTGTTCCTGTGCATAATTTTGGTACTGGGCGTTGATAGCTGGCATCCTGTGGGAATATGTGCTAAGATGCTGCCTTCATAGATAGAAAATCCGTTTGAGTTACATCTTGTCTCTATCTTAGTCTTCTCAGGTAGGTTGAGGATGTAATTTGCGTCATCTAATTGCTCGATGATCTCCATGGTATTCTTAATCTTGTGAAATTTACATATAGGGAGCACCACTTGGGAATTTATGAGATGGTGAATGCAGTCTGGAGTTTGCGACTCGATTTTGTTGTCTTTGCTGCATATCTCTGTATCAGGTAAGTGCTTACACTCTCTATCTAGATATCTGTATGTATTATCATTCATTGCTAGGTAAGGTTTTCTTGGGATGAGAATTGTTTGGTGTATAGTAGGTATAGGGAAGACTTTATACAGGGTGTATGAAGAAGGGTGTAGTATAGGTACTTTTAACACTATCGATCGATCGATCGATCGATCGATCGATCGATCTATCTATCTATCTATCTATCTATCTATCTATCTATCTATCTATCTATCTATCTATCTATCTATCTATCTATCTATCTATCTATCTATCTATCTATCTATCTATCTATCTATCTATCTATCTATCTATCTATCTATCTATCTATCTATCTATCTATCTATCTATCTATCTATCTATCTATCTATCTATCTATCTATCTATCTATCTATCTATCTATCTATCTATCTATCTATCTATCTATCTATCTATCTATCTATCTATCTATCTATCTATCTATCTATCTATCTATCTATCTATCTATCTATCTATCTATCTATCTATCTATCTATCTATCTATCTATCTATCTATCTATCTATCTATCTATCTATCTATCTATCTATCTATCTATCTATCTATCTATCTATCTATCTATCTATCTATCTATCTATCTATCTATCTATCTATCTATCTATCTATCTATCTATCTATCTATCTATCTATCTATCTATCTATCTATCTATCTATCTATCTATCTATCTATCTATCTATCTATCTATCTATCTATCTATCTATCTATCTATCTATCTATCTATCTATCTATCTATCTATCTATCTATCTATCTATCTATCTATCTATCTATCTATCTATCTATCTATCTATCTATCTATCTATCTATCTATCTATCTATCTATCTATCTATCTATCTATCTATCTATCTATCTATCTATCTATCTATCTATCTATCTATCTATCTATCTATCTATCTATCTATCTATCTATCTATCTATCTATCTATCTATCTATCTATCTATCTATCTATCTATCTAGGTAAATTACCACTGACTCACTCACTGATCTGGGCTGTTTTTGGGGGTGAAAGGGGGCGTTTAGGACTTTTTGATGTATGGGGGGTGGGTATAGATTTTTAATCAACGCAGCTTTTTTTTTTTTTTTCGAAATTCAAGATGGCCGTCGAGTATGGCCGCGCGGGGGGAAAAAATGTAGTAGATGGGGGACGGCTCTAAATGGATTAGAGGCGTCGGTGACAGATACTAATAAAAAAAAAGTAAAATGTCAAAAAAACAATATGGCGGCGGTGCAATCGAAGTTTGAAAAAAATTTTAGAGTCATTTTTGCGCAGTCATACTACAGAGACGCGCATAGACAGTAAAAAAACTTTCTTGTGACATTTGTTTCCGGTATAGTCGACTCGACGACCCTATCCATAGATTATAGAAATTCAAGATGGCGGCGGCGCTGGCGGCCATTTTTTCCCAAGATTTTTTTTTCCATTTCCGAAGGCATCTTTCGGGTGGATGGCAACACTTTAGAGAATCGCTTGTAAGAAGGTTATGGTGAGGAATTTATCCGTGTGTGGAAATTTCTACCAAATTCATAGTAGTTTTTGGGCCATGGGAGAAAATAGTAGAAAAAAAAATTTTAGATTTTCGAAAAACCGAGTATGCAGTTTTGTGGCAACTCCGACCCGCTTGGGCCTTTTTGTATTTTTTTTGGAAAATTCTGGCAACACTGGGTATAATCGGTAAAAAACGTTTTTTCGACATTGTCGTCTTCTAGGAGCACCGTGGGTTAGAGGAAGCGTTGGAGGAAGCGCCCTGCAGGGGGGGCTCCGAATACTCCTGAGGTATCTCTGCCTGTCGTAGGAGGCGACTAAAAGGGCCTTTGGGGTCGTGGGGGTTAGGGGATGGGTCCTCTGGCCCTCAATCGTCCCCGGAGAAGCCGACTGCAGGTGTTACACCCGGTCCGTCAGGATAGGGTACACAGCTGTCTATGTGGTCGTGAAACACCACCCTAGGTGTTCTGGGGGAGAATACCACTCCCTCGAGATGGGCCGCCAGGCGGCAGCGCGCGCTGCGTAGACTTTACGAGATGAATCCCGACAGTGGGAATCCCGTTGGTTTTGCGTTAGCGCCCGAAGAACGACAGCCTTGAGGTTTAGTCGGTAGGGTCTCCGCTACCGGTTTCGAGCCCGACTCACCCTTTTAGGTCCACCCAGGACTCTAACTGGATGGTGCAAAAAAAAAAAAAAAAAAAGCGTTGGAGGAAAAAATTAAAAATTAGGGTTGATGGGTTATACGGTCCAAAATATAGGAAAAATATGGGCATTTCAAAATTCAAGATGGCGGACGCACTGGCGGCAATTTAGTAAAACTTAAAAATTTTGAAAAAATTGTTTTTGATTTTTCGCATAGATGGCAACATTTTAGAGAATCGCGTTGTATGTAGCAGGGGTAGAGAATTTATTCATGTGTTGCCATGAGTTTGAATTTCTACCAAATTCATGGTAATTTTCGAGCCATGATAGAAAATGGTAGGGAAGAAATTTTGACGTTTTACGATAAATCGAGTATGCAGATTTATGGCAACCCTGACTACAATGGCCTCATGGTAGTTTTGTTGAAAAACTCTGGCAACACTGGCGACAGCGAAGAAAAAATTTTTTTTCGACATGGTCATTTTCCAAACTCTCTGTGGGTCTGAGGACGCGCGGAAAGAAAAAACGAAAAATGTGGGTTGGTGGGGTATACGACTCAAAATATGGGAAAAATATGGACATTCGGAAATTCAAGATGGCGGACGCGTTAGCAGCCATTTTGTGAAAATTTTACTTTTTTGAAATTTTATTTTAAATTTTTCGGGCAGATGGCGACACTTTAGCGTTTTCCAATGTGCTAGGTGGATGTGTGTCTGGTTGATATGTGTTGCCAGGTGAAAAAAATTTGGTAGATTTTGTTAGTTTTCGAGATATGGCCCAAAAAGGTCGAAAGTAGAAATAACTTTTTTTCGGTAAATTCATTGCCAAGTTCCTAGAGGGCGGGTCTATTAAAATGACATTTGACTATTTGAATCTCATTCTCATGGCAACACTCGGAGCGGCGGGGAGGTGAATTCCGAAGGCATGAAAAAGAATTGTTGGATATATTGGATAGAAATGGCAGGTTAAAAAAGGATATGGCTGAGTTACATACTCAACATGTAACTGTAATTGAGGAACGGGACAAACTGCAGTCAATAGTAGACGGGTTTGGTGAGTGCAGCCAGGAGTACGTCCACAACCTGAGGCGTGTCACGTTACTGGAGCACGAACTGCAAGAGGCTCACCACCATATTAGCCACCTGGAGACGGAGAAACAAGACCTGGCTGTGTCCCAAACCCAGTGTCTATTTGACGAATTAATACAGCGTGTAAAAAAAGCCTTAACGAAGCCTTGAACCACGCATTCCACTCTTATAACTGACTATTATACTCAAATATTATTGCAGGGAAACGACTTTTCATTTTTTGCATAAAAAAACAGCAGTTTTCTAAACAACGCAATGTACGTCGCGCAAGCGCGGGCGCGTGCGCGGGAGGATGGGCATCCCCGCTCTCTCGCTAGGTACCTACGCGACGCGAGCGCGTGTGTGCGATGGAAACATGACTGATATTATACTAATTATTTCACACGTAAAAACACTTTTTTGCATGTATGAAGTCAATGTAAGTACTTACCTAGTGTTCATCGTTGTCATCCAGTGTACATAGGTCTCTCCAAGCGGACAAGATGTGGCTCGAACTGGCGACCCGCTACGGGTAAACAAACACGCGTCCTGTACAGCGTGTTGCGAAGCACCCGGTCCAGGAGTCCTTCTTGAACTGCTTTTCCTTTGAGTTCGCCAAAAACGTGGATGATCTTTTGACGCATTTCATCAGCTGACTCACAGGGGCGGTCGAAAACTCACGGCCCTATAAAACGGGCGTGATAGGCTGGTTCTAACAACCACTGCATTGCCCGAGTGATCACTCGAGGATCACGAGGCTGATGTGCATTAGGATATTCTATCCCATACAGCCGCAGTGCCTCGGAAGCATTTCCATGGGCCATGCCGTAACAGTACACCATGTTGACGTACTCGCGAGTGCATTTTGCATAAAAAGGCATCTTGGACACTAATCACAGCACAACACAACTAATATCACTCAACTCGACACGAAAACACTTAAGAAAACTACATAACAATACAAAATCACAAAATTATCCGAAATCAATACGCATTCGAAGTCGTATGAAACCGAACTGAAATACGTCAATAATAAGAAAAAACCGTCGCTCCTTTAAAGTAAACAAACGCGGCTGACCAATCAGCGCACGCGATCCGTTTATTGCCTAGTGTTTATTTATTTATTTATTTATTTATTAGGTCAACCAACATCTGTTTACAATGAAGACAATCACTAACACAAACATACTAGTAAACATATCTAAAACTAAGTGCAACAGATAATTATGGGTCAGCTCCGCATGCTTTTAAGAGCTCACAGACAAGAAGTACTTAACTAAGTAACAAGCGAAACAATAAAACTAAAGAAGAAAACACAATTTAAATAAATGTAAACAAACAGTGCAGCTTAAGAATTAAAAACTGATAATAAGGTTCTATAGAATTTAGCAAAAAGGTCAAAGTGTACGTCCACCGAACCACTGCAAGAGTTCAGGATTTTACAAAGCCGTGACACTGGGGAGTTTAAGCCTCATACCGTTTTACGAAGTGGAGGACATAAGGGTGTGATATTACCTCAGGGAATTCTTGATGGAGCTCGAAATCGGAAGCGGCCCAACAATCTGGCGTTATCTATCTTACCCCTCATTAATTTGTAAAGGAACATCATGTCGCTCAGGTCTTGACGTAATTTTAATGAATTTATTTTAAAGTGTTGCAATCTAGATGAATATGTCCTCAGTTGACGAGCTCTTCCGACAGAATAAAAGAGGTGCCATAAAAATCGCTTTTGTACCCTTTCCAGTCTAAGCATATGTGCAGCGTAATGGGGCCGCCATACCACACTGCAGTATTCCAAGACACTTCGCACCAAGCTATTATAAATTATGACTTTGGTAGTTGTGTGACGAAAGTCCTTGACATTTCTCATTACGAAACCCAACGCTCTTGATGCTTTATTTACTATATGTTCGATGTGTGGAACAAAAGTAACCTTTACGTCAAAAACAACACCCAAGTCCCTAATGGTTTCCACCTCCTGTATATAATCTGCACCTATTTTATATTTCGAGTTTATTGGCCTCAATTTTCGTGAGAATTTGATGTGATCACTTTTTTTCGTGTTAAGATGCATTTCATTAACATCACACCATTTTACAAAATTATCTAAATCCGACTGAAGGAGTTCCACATCTTTTTTACTCTCAATGGATCGTGCAAACTTTATATCATCGGCAAACATAAATACCTCAGAAAAACGAAAGTTATCAATAGCATCGTTTACAAATAAATTAAATAAGATTGGCCCCAGGTGCGTGCCCTGAGGAACTCCTGATGTAATAGAAAATTCATCAGATCGATACCCGTTTACGACGACAGAAAAGTAACGATCAGTCAAGTATGATGTCAACCACGAGAGCAAGGGGCCATGGACACCATAGACAGACAATTTGTAATTGAGTAGTCTATGTGAAACCCTATCAAAGGCTTTGGTAAAGTCAGTGTACACAACATCATACTGCTTACTGGAGTCCATAGTCTGAATTAAGGATTCACTGAAGTTTATAAGATTAGTTGCTGTAGAACGCAGGCTAACAAAGCCATGTTGTTCCTCACACAAATACGGTCCAAATTGCTGTTGAACATGGGGACAGATCAATGATTCAAACACTTTTGCGAATGTGGAAAGAATCGAAATAGGACGATAATTAGAGATGATTTCGTCATATCCCGATTTATGTATTGGGACAACTCTTGCCCTCTTCCAAACTGCTGGGAAAATTCCTGATGATAACGATTTATTATATAATATTGTTAATGGAAGAGCCAGGGCCTTTGCACATGAAAAAACAAATATTGGTGGAATTCCATCTGGTCCCGCACCCTTTCTACTATCAATACCCTCCAATTTTTTACTTACAGTATCCCTGTCTATTACGATCAAGGATAAGGGTTGGGTGTTGTTGCTAAGTTTATTTAAAAAGTCATTTGAGCAGTTGATTGTAAAATCATTTATAGGAGAGTAGTTAGATGCAAAGTATCTCGCAAATAAATTCGTAATTTCAGTGGCATCTGATGTCACGTTTTGTCCATCAGTCATGCAGTTGGGATAAGCACTGGTGCCGCCTCGTTTATTCTTAATATGCGTCCAGAGCATCTTGGGATTTTCTTTGATATTTTCCTCTATGCTCTGTAAATAACTATTGTATGATCCAGTGGCCAGACCCCGACATCTCTTAGAGACTAATTTTAATTGTAGCTGGTCCATAGGATTTTTGTAAATAGCATAACGACGTCTCAAATTATATTTTTCGTTCAGACTTCTTATTAACTCCCTGCTAAACCATTGCGGGTAACGATTAGATTTCGGCTTATGCAGTGGGATTCAGGCACTCCTCAATGATTTTATGCAAAACATCATAAAATTCATTAACCATTTCGTTTATGTCAAGGCCCTCGAAAAGCGATTCCCAATCTTACTCTCCCAGCCGCTCATGAATTCTTTCGTAATCCGCCTTGTAAAAGTTCGGCCTAGGTTTGGTGTTGCTATAAGGCAGTTTATTATCTTTTTTAAAAGTTAGAAGCATGTCTAAGGGAGGATGTAACTTATCCACTACACTTAAGGGACTTGATGTTTCGTGTACATGGCATGATGAGGGAATTGAAGACAATACTAAATCAAGCACACGTCCCGAACTATTTGTAATGGCATTAAGTTGGCTTAACTTATTTACATGTACAAAGTCAACTAAGCGTTGACAAGTAGATGGTAGATTACCAAGATTACGATTATCTTTATTCCAGTTAATAGCGCTTAAATTAAAGTCGCCCACCAATAAGAACTCATTGTCATTACGGTTTTCAAACACACTGTTACAACTAGCAATGAAGTGATCAAGAACAGGCAAATGTACTGGTGGTGGTAAATAAACTGCACAGAGAGCTATCTGACGCGAGGATTCCGGTCTCCCGATTTTGATAGATATCCAAAGACATTCATTTTTGCTTTCCCATTTTTTTATTCTTTTCGATGTAATATTCTTGATGACTGCTACCAACACCCCTCCACCGTCTTTGCCATTAACGAAACCAGAACTTTTCCTATCTCTGCGATAGACCACATACCTGTTGTCAAACAGCTCACTGCTTAAAACAGTCGAATTGAGCCATGTTTCTGTGAGAATTACTATATCGTAATTGCTACAGCAAAGATTTTTGTAAAATACATTCGTTTTTGTTCTTAATCCTCTAATATTTTGATAGTATATTTTAATACTTTTAGACATTAATTAAATTAAAAATATTAACAACATGCATGTTACGTGCCGTCACTATACCGATATCGCCAGTCAGCGTTTACTCCATTTGCGCAATGCCTACACGAGCGGACCATCACGAGGCGCCGACGCAGCACAACGTGCAACGCCGGACATCGATCGCCGTCACATTAAATTTCGTCACTTTTGTATCCAACATCGATCAATCGTCACCTAGTCTAGCTATAATTTCAATATTGTAATTTTATTAATTAAATCTTTTACTTTAAATTTTGTATTTTTTTGCAACCTCCGGCTGTGGCCTTCGTAATTGGCGCAGTCGGTAGGATTGTTGTAAAGTAGAGTCAGTGAATCGATCACGGCGAGCGGCAATCCGAACCTACAAGAGCTGCAGTCCAGAGGAGTATCAAGAAATCGATACAGGCAGAGAAATCAAAATGCGCATGTGAGTACCTAGATCTATCTAGAGTTGCTTCCTTTTATAATCTAGTGTTCCTTAAATTTCCAAGATTTTCCATCCAAGGCAATCGCGGACCCCTAGGTTAGGTATTTCAAATCGTAGTTTAGTATTTAATTCTAATAGGAATTTAGATTCAATTAGCGAGGAGGTTGAATTGCAACCTATTACGATGTCTGACGCTTTAATTGATCAGATATTTAAGGCCCTCCGCCTAGTCCCAGATTTTGACGGGAACTCAAACGTCCTCACTAGATTTATTAATCTATGCGACCAACTAGTGAGACAATATATGCGACAAGAGCCAGGATTTGAGTTAAGCAATCTTGCATTAATTAACGGAATATTAAATAAAGTGAATGGTCCTGCGGCCCGCACTATTAATTCGAACGGCATTCCCGAGACTTGGGATGCGATACGTAGGACTTTAATTAATAACTTTGCCGATCAACGCGATGAGAGCTCGCTTTATAACGATTTGTCGTTGCTCACACAGGGTTCAGGAACCCCGCAGGAATTTTATGAACAGTGCCAAAATCTTTTTAGCGTTATAATGACTTACTTATATCAGTTTGCATGAAACAATACCGAGCACTATCGAAGCCAAACGCGAATTATATAAAAAGTTAACCTTACAATCATATCTGCGCGGTCTCCGAGACCCGCTAGGCTCGCGTATTCGGTGCATGCGACCTGATACTATAGAGAAGGCGCTAAAATTTGTTCATGACGAGATGAACACCTTATACCTGCAGCAACGGAACGAGCAGCTTCCTGATAGAAGGTTGCTGTCTTCGTCTTCGTTTAACGTGCCTAAGTTTTCTTACAGCAACCCGGCACCCGTCGCGATTCCGCCCCCTAGGCCGTTTAATATTCCTCCGGCAAAGCCGATTAATTTGCCCGGTCCCTCACGACCTTTTACCATGCCGAATATGCCTGGTCAGTCTAGGCCATTCCATGCTCAACCACAGAGGCCAATGCCGATTTGGAAGCCCCAAACGCCTCATTTTAGTGGTCCTACTCGCACTCAACAAATGTTTGCGGCGCCTCCGCCAAATTATAGGGCTCAAAGCAACGTGTTTAGAATGCCACATAGGAACCCCGGTTTCCAACCCAATAATAACGCACCCCAGCCTATGAGTGGTGTTAGTCATTACGTCGCGAAGACTATCCCTACTCGCACACCCCATGATTGGTCCAAATTCGGGAATCCACCCCCTTCTAATTACTTTAAGACCCGCGAATTAAACTTTAATGAGTTTTACGATCATCAGTACGGTCCCTATTACGACTACTATGACGAGACATACCAACAAGACTACTATGACTGTCCTGACTATGCTTATAGTACCTTATACGAGCAACAATCATATTATCCAGAATATGAACCCGCCTCCGTTGAAGAAGCTTATAATGAAAAGCCTTCACACGAGAGCGAGGATTTTCACGAGAGTTCGAAATCCGAAAAACCAAAATAGAAATAAATCTCCAAACCCAGCGACAATTGCCTTACATACAGATTGAACATCCACCTCTTAAATTACTTATAGACACAGGCGCGAATCAGTCTTTTATCTCACCCGAGGCTGTAGAAAGATTTTTCCCAGATATACCATGTAACTACGACCCTTTTGAAGTTACTAATATTCACGCGACAACCAGAAATGACTATTCTATTACGTTACCTTGTTTCCGTGAGTTCAACGAACAAAATGATATTACTTTATTTATATATAAATTTCACGATTACTTTGATGGATTAATTGGATACGATTTATTGGAAAAATTAGAGTCAAGTATTGATTTAAAAAATAAGGTCTTAGTTACACGGCAATCTCAATCACCTTTACGAATGTATGATTCACGTAATTGTAATTTATACGAGGATATAATACCGGCCAATTCATCTAAACTTATTCGAATCCCAGTTTAACTTTCATAACGGTGACGTTTTAATATCTCAACAAATTATTTCTAATTGCCACATTAATGATTGCATAACGACTGTTACGAATAACCGCGGAATAGTTGAAGTTACAAACCCTACTAGACATGACATAGTGTTTTCAATGGATCGACCGGTCAGTGCAGAATTATTTAATACTCAGTGCACGCGCACCGAACAGTTAATAGATCGCGAGTCACAAGTTATATCGCGTTTACGTACAGACCATTTGAATCCTGAAGAGCGAGCCAATTTAGAGTCACTTTGCGCTCAATACGCTGATGTCTTTTACATCGAAGGTGAACCTCTAACCTTCACAAATAAAATCAAGCACAGTATTCGAACAACTGACGAGATACCGGTATATACTAAAAGTTACCGCTATCCATTTATACATAGACAAGAGGTCCAAGAACAAATAACTAAAATGTTAGAACAGGGTATCATTCGACCTTCACAATCAGCTTGGAGTTCTCCCATATGGGTAGTCCCCAAGAAGGCCGATGCGTCTGGAAAAACCAAATGGCGCATAGTAATTGACTTTAGAAAAGTTAATGAAAAAACTATAGATGATAAATATCCTATACCAAACATAGCCGATGTTTTGGACAAATTAGGTAACTGTCACTATTTTACCACTCTTGATCTGGCCAGTGGTTTCCATCAAGTAGAGATGAACCCTGAGGATATCCATAAAACAGCATTTAACGTGGAACATGGGCATTTTGAATTTTTACGTATGCCCATGGGACTCAAAAATTCTCCGTCCACTTTCCAACGGGTAATGGACAATGTTCTTAGAGACCTTCAAAATGTAGTGTGCTTAGTTTATTTAGACGATATTATTGTTTTTTCAGTCTCGTTACAAGAACACATAATTAATTTAGAAAAGGTTTTTAAAAGATTGAGAGAATCGAACTTCAAAATTCAAATGGACAAGTCCGAGTTCTTAAAACTCGAGACAGCGTACTTAGGACACATAATAAGTAAAGATGGGATTAAACCTAATCCAGATAAGATCATGGCCATTAAGAAATTCCCTTTACCAAGATCAGCCACTGAGATAAAGCGATTTTTAGGCTTTTTAGGATATTACAGAAAATTCATCCCTGACTTTGCTCGTATAACGAAACCTATGACACAATGTTTGAAAAAAGGCTCTAAAATAACACCCGACGACGTTAATTACATAAAATGCTTTGAGACTTGTAAGGAACTACTGACAAACGCACCCATCTTACAGTACCCTAACTTTGACAAAGATTTTATTCTAACAACTGACGCGTCTAACTATGCTATAGGCGCTATCTTGTCACAAGGTACCATAGGCAGCGATAAACCGATATCGTATGCGTCTAGAACTTTAAACTCTAGTGAAATTAATTATAGTACAATAGAAAAAGAACTTTTAGCTATTGTGTGGGCTACTAAGTATTTCCGACCCTATTTATTCGGTAGAAAATTCAAAGTAGTTACAGATCATAAGCCTCTACAATGGGTTATGAGTTTAAAAGAGCCCAATTCAAGATTAACACGATGGAAACTTAAATTGAGCGAATATAATTTCACTACAGTTTATAAGCAAGGCAAATTAAACACCAACGCCGATGCTTTATCGCGCATTGAAATTAATAACGAAGATACCAGTTCAGTTGTAGTTAATCCTTCAGAAAGACCACCATCTCCAGATCGTTCCACTACCGTCACAGCTCATACCAATGCTGAAAATCCTATCTTAGAAATTCCCATATCTGATGACCCCCTTAATAAATTCAATAGACAAATCTGCTTTGTAATTGTAGGTGACATAAAGAAACGACCGACAGTGACAAAACCATTTGACACACATACTAGGACAACGATTCAAATATCTGAGTCAAACCTCGAAGACGACGTTATTAGTGCAGTTAAGGAATTTGTCAACCCTAAAGTTCGAACAGGACTTATAATTCACCCACCGTTGGCCATGTACAAAATAATTCCCATAATACAGAGCACATTTAAAAGTTCAGCTATGAACTTAGTACTAACTAAAACTAAATTAGAGAATGTCAAAGAATATTTACGCCAACAAGAAATCATACAGAAGTATCACGAAGGTAAAACTAACCATCGCGGTATTAATGAATGCTTTTTATCACTATCCGCTAAATATTACTGGCCAAAGATGAGGGAACATATTACAAAGTACATCAATGAATGTAATATATGTGGTCAAGCTAAATACGACCGAAACCCCATCAGACAAAGATTTTCTATAGTACCACCACCTACTAAGCCATTTGAGATAGTTCATATTGATCTCTTTACGGCCCAAAATGAGAAATATCTTACTTTGGTCGATGCCTTCTCGAAATATGCTCAAGCATATTATCTTAGAGATGGTACAACCCTAAGTGTTGTCCAGGCTCTTCTTAAATTCTCCACGCACCATGGCGTCCCTTTAACTATAGTTACCGACCAAGGCCCAGAGTTCACCAACCAGTTATTCTCAGAGTTTACTTCACAAAATTCAACATCATAAGATCTTAGCCCATACTCCCAATGATAATGGCATTGTAGAGCGTTTCCATTCCACTATCTTAGAACATCTTAGGATATTAAAGCTTGAGAAACGTAGCGAACCTGTAGTTAATCTCATGCCTTATGCAGTGTTAGCCTATAATAGCTCCATCCATAGTTTTACTAAGTGCAGACCTCTGGACTTAATAACTGGCCACTTTGATCCACGTGACCCATTAGACATAGACTTGACTGGACATCTGTTACAACAATATTCACTAGACTATAAAAAACGAATGACTCAAGTATATGACTTAATAAATGAATCTTCCCTTCATCATAGGACTGAACTTATTGAAAATAGAAATAAAGATCGGGAACCTGAAAAGGAGTACGTACCCGATCAACAAGTATTTGTACGTAATCCCATGGCTAGCAGGCAAAAGTTGGCCCCACGCTATACAAAGGACACAGTCCTTGCAGATCTACCCATACATATTTATACCAAAAGAAAACGCGGTCCCGTAGCCAAATCTAGGCTAAAGCGTAGTCCTAAAGATCCCACCTTGTTACAGGACACTTCTACTAACGACTCTGCTCCAACTGACGCGAGGACAAGACGTAACGATTGACAGCTTAGCCGACGGACCTGGACTTCTGCCCTTTAAATTAGGCCCTACTAAGATCGTAGCTCACTATCATTCCTTTATAAATTCTATTGATCTCCGTAATATCCATTCGCAAGTTGAATTAGTTAAATCTCAATTAATAGAAATTAGGCCTAAATTAAATAATAAAACTCAGTACCTCTATGAACCGCACATTGAACACCTTAATAATAAACTTAATAAAATATCTGAACAATTACGTACGTTTGAGCCAAATCGTAGTAAGAGAGCCCTCATTGATGGACTCGGATCAGTTATAAAGAGTATCTCTGGCAATTTAGATTATACAGATGCCATTAAATACAATAACGCTATCAAAATTCTACAAAATAATGAATTTAAATTAGAATCTGAATTTAACAAACATATTACAATTAATAAAGAATGGATTTCTCATAGTATGAAAACTTTAGACAAATTAGTAATCAATCAGAATAACATTAGTAGAATCTTGAACGTTATTATGGACAGCGATGCTCAGAAAGAAACTAATTTAATTAAGTATGCCCATCTGGCTCAATATCTTATTATATTGGGAGATAATATCGAAGATTTATCTCAGGAATTATTTGAGTTAGGTAATACCTTAGCATTTATTCGTGCATCGAGCACTCCTCATTCTATAGTTAGTTTAGATGAACTTAAGAATATGATAAGTAAAATTAAGATCTTATACTCAAATGATGAGATCTTAAATATAGACTATAGAGATTTTTATGATATAATTAAATTAGGATTCTTTTATACAGATGAACACATAACTATAGTAATAAAATTGCCGATTGCCTGTCCATTATCCTATGACCTATACAAACTATCATTAATCCCTAATAAAAATCATGAAATACTTATACCCACTCTACCCTATATAGCAATCTCTCAGAATGATCATATGTACATAGAGACAGAATGTCCGAAGATTAACTCATGGTTTCTCTGCCAAGCAACATCCAACTATAAAATCAGAAATGAACCTGACTGCATTCAACTCCTGATCACCAAGCAAGTACTTCACCGTTCCTGTAAGCTGACCCCTGTTACTATGACTAAAGAAGCCCTCGAGCAGCTGGATGATCGCCACTACACTATATCATTCCCCACACCGACTAAAGTCAAGACATCCTGTGGCCAAGAAAAATACCAGACTCTACAAGGAAGTTACTTAGCGGCCATCCCTTTCACATGCCATCTTAGTACTCCAGAATTCACCATAGTTAATACAGATGAACGCATCAAAGGTCACGCCATCAAGATTATGGAAATGCCTCAGTATGATGAGTCGAGGCACCAGGAGCATCCATCTGCGATCCTGAACTCAATTAATTTAGAAAACCTTCACGCAATCAACACCAAAGTATCCATGCAGGCCCCTGTACTATTGGACCAAGTTGCAGCGCAATCATTATACCATACTACGATACCTGTCTACGTCATTCTAATAAGTACAGTAGCACTCATCATCGTCGTAGCATATCGTCGACTACGAATAAAGCGTCTACGAAACAAAACCTTAGACAATGAAAGTAACACGGATTCACCTCAGATAATCTACGCCACTCCAGATGCAGTAAAGATGGACCCCAGCAAGATAAAAGTTGATCATGGAAACATCGCAGCAACCATCTCAAACAAGGTCACAAGATAGTTGCTGATCTTCGGGGGGAGGTGTTACGTGCCGTCACTATACCGATATCGCCAGTCAGCGTTTACTCCATTTGCGCAATGCCTACACGAGCGGACCAACACGAGGCGCCGACGCAGCACAACGTGCAACGCCGGACATCGATTGCCATCACATTAAATTTCGTCACTTTTGTATCCAACATCGATCAATCGTCACCTAGTCGAGCTATAATTTCAATATTGTAATTTTATTAATTAAATCTTTTACTTTAAATTTTGTATTTTTTTGTATCCTCCGGCTGTGGCCTTCGTAATTTGCACGTAAACAATGATAAGAAAAAAAAAGATATATATATTAAATTATCTTATTTAAAGAGTCCATGTTCTTAATCAAGATATATTCAGATTCTTCGTTCTTCCTAGCGAAAATTCGTCCGTTTCGTACCCACACAAACTTGTAGCCTTTTTCCTTTGCTTTTATTCTTGTAGCGGCATGAAGAGCCTTATTAGTGGGGGATAGATGCTCGACTACGTATACAGCTGATTTGGGCCCCGGAAAACCTAAGTGGTTACTATTCAATCGGTCCTGGGGATTAGCTTTGTTAAACTTAATAGTTGATGCAAGTAATTCATCGCGCATCCTCAGGGAAGTAAGTTGGACAATAATGGAACGGGGTCGAGAATTTGAAGAAGTTATTTTGGCAGTGCGTGTGCAGTGTTGAATATCTGTTTTAGTAAGTTCGCAATTTACGGTCTTAGCTATTTGCATGACGATCCTATATATGTCTTCCTGCTTTTTTTCAGGCACACATTGAATCTCTAAATTTGAAGATCTTGACTGTTGCTCTAGGTAGTCAATGCGTGTATTGAGATTACCAACGGTTTGTTTTAGATTGTCATTTTCTGCCTGTAGGTATTTCGTCGTCTTTGCTGATATTTCCTGTTCTGTTTTAATCTCCTCGAATTTGTTATTAATAAAAGACATAGACTCCTTAATGTCCCTTATCTCATCCTTAATAGGTAAGAGTTCTTGGTTGATTGCCAATTTCAGACTGTCGTTAAACTGCCTAAGCATGCTACTAAATTCAGCTCTTAGTACTTCTTGAATTGTAGATCTCAGGCCGTCTGGATTGCCAGTAGCGGCAGGGGGCGACGGAGAGTTTATGGCTGGTCTTTTGCTTCCTCTGCTCACAGATACATTTTGCAAGGGCGTGGAATCAGTCCTGGAGGTTCTCGGTGTTAAAGAAATACACTGTGGGCATATCCAGTCCGACGCGTTTGTAATCTCAGTGATTGACATGCATGAATAATGGAATGCCATTCTGCATTTAGCGCATTTTATAGAATTTTCGTCCGGTGTAGTGGCATCTTGGCAACATCCCCATTTAGTCGGTTTCGACATTTTGGGCATTATATGATCCACCAAATATTAATTTATCTTCCAAATAAATACGTAAACTCTTATCTTCAGTAAATAACCGAATATATTATGTTATATATTAATAAAAAATGTGTTGTCCTATTATTGACGTTTAAGCTACATCTGTTTTGTTTGCAATTATTTACAAAATCAGATTTGCCTACGTGTTAGCAACTGGTTTAATTGTTTGATACTACTTACACCAACTGTAAAAAAAAACGTAGTCCAGTTTTAGTTAATACTGATACACCGTACTTAACTACCTACATAATTTTAGTTTAATAAGTTTCTTCAAAATAATAATTTGGCTAAACAAAAATCCAATCAAACGAGCTATTAAGCCTGCAATAATAATAACGCGTTGTTGAAATGTTTCTAAGGCCAGGCGTAAATTTTTGTAATTCCCGCTGAGATTCATTTAACAATTTTGTTATAAATTTACTTGAGTCTGGGCGTTTTGGGTTACAGGTTGCCTTAGTTTTCACCTGATGATTAGTGTTGTGTTTTGCCAAGCAGACTTCATTGCAAATGTGTTGAAATTAACAACTTATCATTATGCTTTGCTACCCGTAACCAGGTAAATAAGTGCCTAATATTTTACTGACACGCTGCAAAAGTAGTACACCCAATTACTTTATGAAATAATTAAACATTTTATTACCTTAGTAATTAGTTAATTACCTTCAAAATAAACAAACTTTAAATACATAACTTAATTAATACATGTAATTTATTTTAATGCTGTAACGGCAACACTGTTCTACCTACGGCAACGAAATATCGTATTTGTGTTTAACTAATAATTTCTGTAGGTAATCAGGGTAAAATTAAACAAATTAAATTATTATTTCAAACAATTATACAATTCCAATACTTCTCAATTCACACTTGGGTTAGAGGAGCCCAGTACGTTAAATAAAATTGTAATAATTTTATGCTTGTATCCCACGGACTAGTAAAAACGACGGACTCCACGCTGTCATACTATTGCGTAAAGCCACGTTTATACATGTGTGAGTCAGTTGGAGCACTTATTGTATCAATGTGTGACGTAAGTAATAAGAAATGTGGCAACTTTCGACTCATTGCCCTAATAACACACGCAAGTAAAATAATGTTGCATATAATAAACGAACGACTGAAAGCATATTTGTCCAGAGAAATTGCGCCAGAACAAGCCGGTTTTATAAAAGGCAAGGGAACCCGGGAGCAAATTCTTATCGTTCGTCAAATTATCGAAAAGGCTCGAGAATTCAACAAACCGACATACATATGCTTTGTTGATTTCTCCAAAGCGTTCGACTCGGTGAAATGGCCAATGCTGTGGAAAACACTACTGGAAATGGGTACACCACAACATCTCGTACACCTGCTCAGGGGACTCTACGAAGGGGGAACGGCGTCGGTGCGGACAGATGACCTCTTCTCAGATAATTTCCATCCAAGTGCAGGTGTCCGACAAGGATGCATAATTTCACCCTTGCTCTTTAACATCTACACCGAGCTTATAATGCGAATCACTCTCGAAGACTGGACCGATGGTGTTGTAATTGGTGGATACAAGATTTCGAACTTGCGATACGCAGATGACACCACCTTATTTGCGAGTAGCGCCGACCTCATGCAGGGATTACTTCACAAAATGGAGCGCGTAAGTCTAACGTTTGGATTGAGGATTAACCGATCTAAGACCAAGATTATGATCGTGGACCGCGTCAATGAAAACCTGCCAGAAGTTACACAGATTGCGAACTGCGACGTGGTACAAGCCTACGTATATCTTGGGGCCCTGATCTCAAATAACGGTGGTTGCGTAGACGAAGTCAAGCGTCGTATGGCCATAACCAGAACCGCGGTGGAAAAATTAAAGAAGGTGTGGAGAAATCGCAACATCACCAAAGCCACCAAAGTCAAGCTCATGCGAACGCTGATATTCCCAATCTTCCTTTACGCTGCAGAGACGTGGACAGTGCGTGAGTTGGAAAAGGGGAAGATAGATGCTTTAGAGATGTGGTGCTGGAGGAGGATGCTCGGCATATCGTGGACGGAGTTTCGCACCAACGTGTCTATACTCCAGGAACTTGGCGTCACAAAGCGTCTATCGACCATAGTACAGACGCGCATACTGCAGTACTTTGGCCATGTCTCTAGACGTGATAACAACTCCATAGAACGGCTGGTCGTGCAAGGAAAAGTAGAGGGAACCAGATCACGCGGCAGATCACCTATGCGCTGGACTGATCAGGTGAAATCCGCAGTGGGAAAGCGCGTGTCAGACTGTACCAGACAGTCTGCAAACAGAGGAAGATGGCGGGAGATCGTGATGAAAGCTGTGTCTACTAACGTGGACGCCTCAACGTGACCACGACCGCTCTGTCAAGAGCGAATCGACAGAGAAGAAGTGACGTAAGTTACGAGTCAGGGTGGAGCACTTGAGGAGCTTCAATGACTAGTTAGTGGCGCGGAGTCCTTCTTTTTTTACTAGTCCGTGTTGTATCCATAATGAATTTACGTTTATTTATCGTCAATAAGTTCGTTCTTAAAGTAGAAAGAGGAAATTGCCAGAGTATTCTTGTAAGCGCTGGGGAATGCTCTAATTGTATGAAGAAAAAAGTTCAATTTATTTGAAATCCTGACTTAAAATTAGACTAGGTTCGAGTAAATTGGAAAAAATAACTGTATTTACTACCAACCGTTTATTAATTACTAGGTAATTTCATCTTTTGAATAATAAATAAGCGAATTTGAAAAAAGCCAAATTAAATTCCTTATAAATTTTATTGCTATTAGTTTTTCTATAGGAGTGTCACGCTACGTGCGTAATATCCATCATTCTACAAACACATGTACAATTATCTTTTCTGACATCGTATAATTAATAAATGCGGTATTATGTCAGGACCTGGGAGTCCTTAACATTTTTTTTTTTTTTTAGTTGGGGAAACTCCCACGAGCCGTCACCCTCTACTGGCCTCCAGCGGCGCAGTCCCGGAGGAGCCTGTATCCCCACCGTCGGGACTATACGACAGCTCCTCCGGTGATGCGCGTGCCGCGCTACGCGGCCCACCTCGCGCGGCGGTGGTCGATGCTGTGCAGCCCACGACAACAGTCGTCGGATGCACAGCACCGAGCACGCGCGCGCGTCGAGACATGCCAGGCCACCCAGCATGTCTCAACCACTCCGCCCAGGATTCAGACGCCGATCATCCCCGTGACCAGCGTCGTGGGCCCACTCTCGCACTGTGCCCTCTGCTAAGCCAGAGGGGCACGCGGAGAGCGCCTCGTCGAAGGGGCCGCCTTCCTCCCGGCGACCCAGATTGAGGGCTTAGCCCTGTCGTCGCAGAGGGAGAGCATCGAGACGCTCAATCCCTCTACGACCCACCACAGCACGACCCAGCGCGCCCCTGTCGGGTTGCCGAGGATAGGGAGGCGAGCAACGACAACACTCAGCTCCTCCTCTTCCTCGGCAACCCTGGTCCGGCCGCAGTGGGCCACAGCCGGACCGCCGCAACTACCCGGTAGCAAGTCGTGCAGTTGCGGCTCACCTCGGGGTCCTTCTTCGCTTCGGCCCTGTCATGTCAGGGCCTACTAAGCCCCCCCGGTACGACAAACCGAGGACCCCGGCGGGGGGGGGGGGGGGAGAGGGACGGGAGGGCACGGGTGTCAGGACATTGCCGTCGACTGGAGAGATCCGATAGGACGTCTCCAGCCGCCGTTGCCCGGGGTAAACCTGGCCCGACTGCTTGTCCTTCCCCCCTTATCCCCAGAAGGGGATTCTGAGGGACCGGCAAGACAGCCAGGCGCACGAGGAGGTTTCCTGACCCGATACCCCAAGAGTCCTTAACATGACCTAAGTTCCCCAACTGAGGTTATGGGTACATAATGCATTCCCAGGGTCGAAAAAAAAGGTGATTGGTGTATTTAGTTACTACTTACATGTTAATTACAGGTATCTAAGCAATGTACCTAGATAACTAATAAAGTTGATGAAAACTAGGCTTTGAGCGATCAGCTGGGTTGGCCCGACCGCGCCCGCGAGTCGTTGCCCTCGGATACGCGAGTGGTACACAAAACAGCTGAGGCGCGCGCGCGTGTGCGTGCGCTGTGTAGTATCCGCGCAGCCGCTACAGGGGATAGTGACTGTGTGTGCGCGTGCGATGTACATTGCAGGCCGTGATTTGTAAGGCCTTATTTGCTAGGAAATATTCAAAATTAAGATATGGTTTCTTTGTAAGAAATGTTAGTAATAACGTTTTTATTTTTTTTATGTGAAAAACGTAGATTTTTTTTTTATCTTTGAAGGTCAATATCTCAGAAACACATTTCCGAGGTATTTTTCTAGAACTAATGATGTTCGTAATAACCAGGAGAATATGTAGTTCACGGCTTCGTTAAGGTATTTTTTACACCCGTTATGTAGTGAACCTAACCTTATGTCTGCTGCAGGTAACATGCTTCCTACTGTTACAATAGACCTAACCAATGATGATACGATAGGTTCTAAGCCTCCAGTTGGAATTGTTAAATGCAGCAGGAATAAGTTTAAGAAATATGTTAGGATTAATAGGTATATAAAAAATACAAGGAAATTAATCAAAAAACAAAAAAGTACATGTAGTCAAATTAAATGTATTAAGGAAAGGCAGAGACTAGGTGATGAATTAGATTTATATTCTATAACTTTAGACAATAATATCACTAGCTATGAAAGAAACATACAAAATTTAGAATGTAAAAAGGGTTACCTACTTTAGTGCGAAAGCCGTAACATCAACATTTTATACTTCGAAAACCATTCACCGACGTCACCATACTGCGACGCCTTGTTATGTCGATATCTTGTTACTGCGATGGTACGTTACATCGAAAAACTTTACTGCGAACGATTTTACTGCGAAGGTCTGTTCCTTCGACATCTTATTACCACGCTGGTTCGTTACATCGAAAAATATTATTTAAATATTTTATATAGCAGAGAGCCTGGTACAAAGGTCGTCATAAATAATCAATATACCTACCAGTACCTCAGATTTTCTGTGGGGTTTGCATAAACATGATGAACCTCGAGGTTTATAAATAATTAAAGACACATTGTCAACATAAAAAAAATATATATTTTTTTGATTAATCAACGACGCTAATGTATATTCTTAGTAGGGACATTTTTAAATAATAATATTCATAGTTCGGTATTCATTGCCACGCCTCTTAAAAACGTAAGTACGTCCATATTTATTCGTTTTTCGCATAATTTTGAAAAGGCATGTGAACGATTCCGATTTCTTTTTCGGGGTGGTGTCCTCGGCGTACACGATAAGGCTTTTTCGACGACATGGTTAGTTGCAATTTGCTCTTTCCTCATTTCCCGAATAGTTTCAAAAATACCATGACGATTATTATTTAATAGACTATTCCACCTACGATGCCACGCCTCAACTTTGTTTTGTGTTCTAGGTAATCGCAATTCATTGTTCGTATTTATAGACCACAATTGTGGGGGAAACATAGGGGAAGATCTTGAAATCGACACTGAAGTACTATTACTGACTTGGCACATACGTTTTCCCAGAACATAGTACGTTTTGAACCACTCCGTAATGCTACTTGCTTCTTCTGGTAGTACAATTTCTTTGACAGTTTTGAAAGCGTCCAGAATTTCTTCGGGCGGAAGATAGGCGAGAGCAATTAAGTATCTTAATTTTAGTGAAAATTCACTATCACTGCCATAGCGCGAAGCTAATCTAGATCGTTGTATTTGCCTCCACACATTTTGACCAAGATGGAATAAACAACCTTGATGATGAGCATCAGGGAAATCAATTCTGATCACATTTATGATTGCTATCTCGAAATCTGTTACAATATGCGGCGGATTCAATTCATATTCATATTCTGCAGCATATGATCTGAGTTCTCTTATAAAAGCCAAATAGCTCTCCTCTGTTTTGTCAGTCAATAGACAATAAACCAAGGGTACTGACTTTTTGGTTTTATCATCATGTCCAACTATAGCGTGAATAGAATAAATCTGACGAAACAAGGCCGGACATGTTTTAAAAGTTCCGTCCATCAACCAAACTGACGAATCAGAAAGTATCTTGATGTTTTGTTTAGTGCAAAATAACAGCAAACGAATTGCATCACCGAATTTAGTGTCAAGAGCCAAAAATTGTTCCCCGTCGATAAAAGCATATTCAGACGGTATTTCAATTTCATTTATAGTCTTCGGTTCTTTAGGTTTATTTTTTCTCCCGACACGATTAATTATTTGCCTCATAGCATTTTTATTCGGCAGATCAGATGCACTTGAACTAGGAACAGCCTCTAAATTAGCTTGAATAATCTGTACAGGTGTCGAAAATGTAGCAGCCGCGTCTTGTTTTAACTTGTTTTTAAACGATACAGATTGCAACATTGAAGCATTAGGAGCGTGAGAATGTTCAGTCATATTTTTAATTATAGAATGTCCGTCACCTGTACAAAATTTGGTCGTCATAGTACTTGAACACTGTTTTCTTTGCTTCTGCACACAGCACCAATAAAATTTGTCATTTGTATTTTTATTCAAACAAAACTCATATCCATAAATAATCAATATGTCATTTCCGCGCTTCGATTTTTCTACGATAACTGTTAAATCAGTCATTTTAATAATGAACAATTATCATTGAACTTTGCCATAACACCAAAACGACTAACACAATAAACTTGCAAATCAATTACATTTTCATTTCTTGTCATTATTTTTTTTTATCTACCCACATTTTATAACACAGCAAAACTCAAGCAAGCGAATTAATTCTCCAGGCGCAACTTAATGCCCAAAAAACTAAATGCATTAACTTAACAATGCCTAACGTTCGACAAATTAACGCTAATATACATATGAATAACGAAAATATTGAATTCGTTAATTCCACAACCTTTTTGGGCATAACTATAGATTCTAAACTCCAACGGGGTCCTCATATATCTGCCCTGGCGGGAAGGCTTAGTTCAGCTGCATACGCAGTTAGGAAAATAAGGCAACTGACTGATATTGAAACGGCAAGGCTTGTTTATTTTAGTTATTTTCATAGTGTTATGTCATACGGTCTGTTGCTATGGGGCACCGCTTCTGACATACAAACAATATTTGTGTTGCAGAAGAGGGCTATTCGATCCATATATGGCCTCAGACCTCGTGACTCACTCAAGGCATTATTTAAAGAAATAAATATACTCACCATAGCTTCTCAATTTATTCTCGATTGCATCATCTATGTGCGTAGAAACTTAGATGAATTTCATAAAAAATCGGATATTCATAGTCTTAATACACGAAATAAACACAAACTTGCCGTCCCAAAACTCAGACTTGGTAAGATAAGTAGCTCATTTGTGGGCCTAAGCATAAAAATATTTAATAAATTGCCACAAAATGTAATTGAATTTACTATAAATAAGTTTAAGATTTTTATTAAATCACGTTTAATGATAAAGGGTTACTACACTGTAGAAGATTATTTAAATGACAAAAATATTTGGACAAGATAGTCTGCTCGCATGTACAGTGAAATTTATATTTTTAATTTATAATGTCACTAAATTAGATATATAAGTAGGTACATATGAACGTATTTAAAAAAAGGCCATCTGTTGAGTTTATTGCGGCACCTCTTCTCAGCAGGCCATTCACGTCGAGGTGCTGGTAGGGCAAAAAAAAAAATGTTTGACGTGCAAAAGAATTTGTTATGAATCCACTTGCAGAATAAATTATTTCATTTCATTTCATTTCATTTGATATTTTAAACCTAAGCATAGGTCGGTTTATAACCTCTTGTGGCAGCAGATTGAACATTTTTATACTTTGACCAACAAAAGAATTACTAACCCTACTTAGCCTGAGATTTGGGATAGCTAGCTTATGCTTGTTTCTAGTACTAATGCTATGACTATCCGATTTTTTGGGAAGAGAATGCAAGTTTTTATACACATACATTAAACAATCGAGAATGTATTGGGACGCCACAGTGAGAATGTTGATTTTCTGAAATAACTCTTTTAGGGAGTCGCGGGGTCCAAGTCGGTATATAGCCCTAGTTGCCCTCTTTTGTAATACAAAAATAGTTTGGATATCCGCTGCGGATCCTCATAAAAGCAAACCATAGGACATGATACTATGAAAGTAGCTGAAATAAATTAATCTAGCCGTTTCGATGTCAGTGAGATTCCTTATCTTCCTAACTGCATAGGCAGCTGAGCTTAGTCTTCTTGCCAGAGTGGAAATCTGGGGAGACCATTGTAATTTTGAGTCTAAAGTGATGCCAAGAAATGTTGTTTGACTAGTGATATCAATAGACTCATTGTTCATTGTAACTGTACTATCAACTTGCCTAATATTTGGCATTGAGAACTTTACACATTTAGTTTTCTTTGAATTTAGTAATAAATTGTTGGTTGAGAACCAATGTAGGACTTGATCGAGAGCATTATTTACGTCGTCAAAATTATTTTTATGTCTGTCAATTTTAAGAATCAGGGATGTGTCATCAGCAAATAACACGATCTCGCACAAGTCCCTAGTAAAGAAGGGGAGGTCATTAATATAAATTAAAAAGAGCAAGGGTCCCAATATCGAACCTTGGGGTACTCCCATTAGTAAAAGTACGCCTAAGGAGGTTGTACCATTGACATGTACTTTTTGAGTTCTGTCAGATAAAAATGACATTATTAAACTGAGTGAATTGTACGAGAGACCATAATGTCGTAGTTTCATCAATAAGATTTGATGATCAACACAATCAAACGCTTTCGACAAATCGCAAAAGACACCTATTGCATCCTGCTTTTTCTCCCATGCATCAAAGACATGTTTCATAAGAGCGACACCCGCATCAGTAGTGGATCTGCCTTTAGTAAAACCGAACTGATTACTGTGCAATAAATTATTAATTTTGAAGTGACTAACTATTTGATTAAGATTTACTTTTTCAAAAATTTTACTTAGCGCTGGCAATATTGAAATGGGCCTAAAATTCGATGGATCACTTTTGTCAACTGATTTAAAAAGAGGGATAATTTTACTGATCTTCATTAAAGTAGGAAAGCTGCCCTCATCTACGCATTTATTAAAAATAATCGATAGAAGAGGGGCAATAGAGTGTATAATATATTTTAAAATATCTATTGATAGTCCCCATAAGTCCTCAGTTTTTTTCATACTTATTTCACTAAAAGTTTTCACAATCGTTTGAGACCTAATGTGATGAAACTTAAGTTGGTTAGAACACTCTTTCACATGTGATTTAAGAAGAGATTGGGCAAGCTGTGAGCTAGCCGGCAGTTTACTAGTTGTTGTGACTGGAATATTCGAGAAGAATGTTTCAAAAGCGTTGGCCACTTCTGAATCAGACTAAAGTATAACGTTATCTATTTTAAGTGAGAGCTTGTTATCATGTATTTTATTTTTACAAGTCTCTTTATTAATGATATTCCAGGTAGCTTTACTCTTATCGGTCGCTTTAGCTATTTTTCTTTTAATGAAATTAGCTTTTGCGACTGCACACACTTTTTTAAACAATTTAGAGTAATTTCTGACGTAATCTATAATTAAAGGGTTGTTAGAGAAAGATTTTATATCATATAATTCATACAATCTCCGTCTACTTTTGTATATACCTGTTGTTGCCTAGTCACTAAATTTGTAGTTTTGGCTATGGTTTTTAATGATTTTTTTTGTAAATATACCATTAAATTCCTTTTCAATTGTTTGAAATAATTCATTATATAAGTGGTCAACGCCACTATCTGGCTTAAAGCTCATTAAGGACGTCTTATCATGAATATTTGTCTTAAACTTTTCGGTACGACTTTGAGTAATAGGCCTACAGACAATACTCATCGGAGCGGGGGCACACTGACGTTCGAAACTAGCCAGCTG
The DNA here is from genome assembly GCA_951394215.1 of Glyphodes perspectalis. Lineage (NCBI taxonomy): Eukaryota > Metazoa > Arthropoda > Insecta > Lepidoptera > Crambidae > Glyphodes > Glyphodes perspectalis. The sequence goes on from OX596224.1 coordinate 11,485,921, forward strand.
ACCGCTATGGTCAGAGTTTATAAAGTTAATTATGGATTTTTTAGTTACATTACAATTGCTAAATATGTTATCTATACATGTAGCTGAGGTGGGGGTAATACGAGTAGGTTCATTATGTAGTTCGAATAAATTGAATAAATTAAAAAGACTGATGAACCTAGTAGAACTTTGTTAATTGTCTAAAATATTTATGTTATAATCTCCACATACAACTACCTTCTTATTTGAAGTAGAGATTTTTCTCAAGACCTCTTCCATAGTAGACTCAAATAAAAAATAGTCCGCGGATAGAGGTTTGTAGACACAGACTATAATATAGTTTTCAACCTCAGCACAAGCAAGCTCAATAACTCTTTCTAATGAGAGTGCCACAATATCTTTGCGCTCCCTAAATTTCAATGTTCTATGTAGCAGAATAAGCGACCCCCCTTTAATAGAAGAAGTCCTTGTGAAAGAACTACCAATATTAAAATTATCAATACTAAGTAATAACTCATGCTGTTTCAACCAATGCTCGGTGAGACATAGCACATGGACATCCCTAACATTTAAAAACATTTTTCAAATTCTAGTTCTTTGCCAGAAAGACCCTGTATATTTTGGTGTATTATCTATACTTATAATAAATCTGAAGAGAGGTCAATTCTGTACATGAAATATATTTTCAAAATAACTATCAGGGGGTGATTAGTGATCGATACTGATGCCAAAAATGCAATTAGTAAAATGTTTGTCTGTCTGTCTGTCTGTCTGTCTGTCCATCTGTCTGTCTGTCTGTATGTTCCTTATAGAAACAAAAACTACTCGACGGATTTTAACGAAACTTGGTACAATTATTTTTCATAGTCCTGGGCAGGTTATAGTATACTTTTCATCACGCTACAATCAATAGGAGCAGAGTAGTGAAAGGAAAACGGGATAAGTTACTCCATTTTTTAAGCTTCCGTCGCGTGTGCAGCCTTAATGGTTAAAGTTACATAGAAATCATGTATGACGGAAATAGTGTTTATAATATTAACCATATACGCGGGTGACACTGCTGGCACAGCTAGTGTTAAATGTTTTGGATATTTCCTTTGTTCTTAAAGAGCTAGAGTTATCCTCTATTGTCTTGTTAGTAGTAGCGATCAAATATTATAGTATTTATAATATAATTAAGTCACCGAGGTTACTTTTATAACCTCGTAAATTGTGTAAACAACTCTTCGGTACGTACCGCTTGCTTATTACCGTACTTGCTTAGCGCGTATTTTTATTCCGTGCTAAATACGATAAAATAAAATAATTAATATGCTTCAGCAAGGCCTTAGCTCGCCAGGGGGGGGGGGGCCTCGACTCAGCTCATCTCGTCAGGCAGAGTCTAAGCTACACCTAGCTTTGAGGGAATTAAAGGCTACCAAGGAGGAGGTTACACATTAATTAGGGAGAGAGAGGACAATGAAAAGGAACTGTTGGATGTATTGGATAGAAATGGCAGGTTAAAAAAGGATATGGCTGAGTTACATACTCAACATGTAACTGTAATTGAGGAACGGGACAAACTGCAGTCAATAGTAAACGGGTTTGGTGAGTGCAGCCAGGAGTACGTCCACAACCTGAGGCGTGTCACGTTACTGGAGCACGAACTGCAAGAGGCTCACCACCATATTAGCCACCTGGAGACGGAGAAACAAGACCTGGCTGTGTCCCAAACCCAGTGTCTATCTGACGAGTTAATATGTAGTGAACCTAGCCTTATTTCTGCTGCAGGCAACATGCTTCCTACTGTTACAATAGACCTAACCAATGATGATACGATAGATTCTAAGCATCCAGTTGGAATAGTTAAATGCAGCAGGAATAAGTTTAAGAAATATGTTAAGATTAAAAGATATATAAAAAAAAACAAGGAAATTAATTAAAAAACAAAAAAGTACATGTAGTCAAATTAAATGTATTAAGATAAGGCAGAGACTTTAGACAATAATATCACTAGCTATGAAAGAAACATACAACATTTTTAATTGTAAGGTACAGGTATTTATGCTCTAAAAAGGAGAATGAGTAACACATATTGGTCTTGAAGAACCTCTTAAATACATCTATTTTAAGTTGTAATAACACGGATAGTCGGTGTGTGTCTCATCATTCTCCGATAACAAATGTGAAAGCATGCCGTCTTTATCCTGTGCAAAAAATGCCAGCAATTCCTTCGTGCGGTCAGAAATTGTCGGAAGAAAAAATATTGTTATATTTAGTGACGAGTTAGGCAAAGATATAGGCCATATCATGACTAACTATATGGGACAACCGATTCTTAATAACTGCTTCCCTAATATGCCATATAACGAAATAATTAAACAAATTAATAAGTATACATTCATAGAAAATACGACTCTGATATTGTTAGTTGCAAAAAAATGTAAACAAAAATGTTTTTATTAAATGTTTTGACAGCTTAAATGACTTAAATATTCAAATTATAATGTTTACACTTCCTTATAGTAAATGTTTGACACAGTCGGAAAATTACCTTAGATATAAGATTAATTTAACTATGAGCACATTGACATGTAATCAAAATTATAAGGACAAATTTCACTGAGTGTAATACGTAATCTCGACGCACAAAATGTCGATGAACGCTAATACGATGCCACAAAATTGCGATGCACGTTACCGCGATAGATCGTCACTGCGATACTACTTGACTTCGATGCATGTTACTGCGATGGATCTCCACTGCGATACTACATGACTTCGATGCACGTTACACCGCGATAGATCTTCACTGCGATACTACATGACTTCGATGCACGTTACGGCGATATATCTTCACCGCTATACTAGATGACTTCGGTGCACGTTACGGCGATAGATCTTCATTGCGATACTACATGACTTCGATGTACGTTACGGCCTATAATTTAAGTAGGTGAAATCGATTCAGTAGCTGATTCTGAACAAACAACTTTAAGGTTGTGCGTTTTTGTTACTTGTTGTATAATATATCATATAGTATTATTATAATATAATATAATATAATAGGTATATAATATTAATAAATGTTAAAGTGAGGTTTGTTTAATTGTTTATTTGTTAACTACTAAACCGATTGTCACGAAATTTTGCATACACATTGTCAGGGACTCATAAAAGGACATCTCGAAAAAATCTAAGGTTTTCAAGGGATGGGCGAAAACGAATTTCGGGCGGGGGAAGCTGCGGGCTATATCAAGTAAATAATAAACTAAGACGCATAATGAACAAAGCGTGTATTTCATAATGGTTTGAACAGTACATGTAGTATGGTAATTAATCAAATTCACAAAAATTAAGTGTTGTAGCAAAAATGTTAACAAAAACATTTTTTTAACAAAATTTAAGAAACGTTCTTATGTGCTATTAATTATGTTGCAAAAATATAAATAAAACATAATTAAAATTATAAACAAATGATCAACATCACTTGTACATCAACAACAGTACTTGACAATACGTTATAACAAAAATGTAAACAAAACTTGAACGTACATATAAGGATTAGGCAGTCAGCGCGCTACACTGTCGCCACATAATTGGTCCCAAGGCCCTTTTTTTTATTTTTTTTTATTTATTTTTTTTTTATTACGCGGGGAAATGCGTTACGGATCGTCACCCTACCCAGGGGGGGGGTAGGGTGGTGTGTGGGACTCCCGGGGACCTCAGGGAAAGGAGGTCCCTGCTCCGGCTGAAGGTGAAAGTGGCCGGGGTATACCCACTAAAAACCCCACGGTGTTCCGTCGCATCGCAGTAGGAGGGGGCCTGGGATCGCATCGCGCTCCAACGAAACCCCTCCCGTGCGGTTGCCCCTTTCGGGCCCTTCTCAAATGCTCCATTGAGCGTCTCTCCGTGGCGCCCCGGGAACACGTCGGGACGCCCACGTCTGGGCTATAGAGTGCTGGTGATGGACCCCCCGATCACATCACCGGCTAGCCACGGCTACGGCGGCATGCGTGCAAGGTGTTGAGCACGACGCCGACCAGGCCTACTGCGGCGCATAGGCTGGGAGCTGGGATCTGCCTCCCTTTCTCGCTCTGCTTCTTCTTTCCGCGACAGAACTGCATCGCAGAAGGCAATCATAGCGCGCCACGCCTCCTCGCTGCCGACCATAGCTCGTACAACCGCCGACAACGAGAGGTCTCCTCCAATGGCTGAGGACAATTGCCCGCGTGGGCCCGACCATGCCGGACACAGCTCTAAGGTGTGCTGAGCTGTGTCCGTGACTCCAAAGGGGCAATGATGGCACATTGCCGAGGGTTCCCGGCCTGCCACCTGACACAGATATTTGCCAAAACAACCGTGGCCAGTAAGGATCTGTGTCAGGTGGAAGGTCATCTCTCCATGACGACATTCAACCCATTCGCGCAGAATGGGCCGGATTGACGACACTAGTTCCCGGCTAGCTCCCGGGGACTCTAAGTACTCCGACCAATATTGAAATAAGACGTCTAGGGCCTCGTCCCTCCAGGACTGAACTTCGCGTGCGTGAGGGCGGGGATTCACTTCCGACTCTTCTCTTCGACGATGATATACTGCTGCCAGGACACCAGCCTCCAGCTCCCACGGCGGGCTGCCGGCGAGGAGGCACGCTCCAGCGTGGGAGAGGTCCTAAGGCCCTGACCTGACCTTACGTTAGATTATTACAACAACATTTTAAATATTTTTGTAATAATCTATACATTTTTGTTAAAAAAATACAAATTGGTGAAAATAAAAAAGTAACAAAGAATTTATGGGGATTTTAACCGAGTATGGGACGGGGGTAATTGAGACAACAGTTAGTATAAGCCTCAACTACCCCAGCACGTCGGGTTCGCAAAATATAACCGCGAATGGGACTGGTGTGGAATGAGACGAAGGTTGATAGATGTCTGTAGATGACTTGTAGATATCTCTTTTATTTAATTTGTTTAATAATAATAATAATTTCTATTACAGTTTATATATCACTCTATCTGTTAGTAAATGCTTGATCATGTTAGTCAGTTGTTCGAAAACATAGCACAAGTTCCGCCGTTGATTGTGCTATAATTATTTTTCCTAATGCTTAGGAATATACACTAGCTCCCAATCGCTTGGTTTTTCACATCTTTATGCGTATTTCCCAAATTTGCGATGACAGTGACAAAATATTCTCTCTTGGCTAAGCGGCCTTGAACTTGACTTCGGCGAATATTAATTACGACAATTTACTGCGTTGATTATTGCTGCGTTCGCTTTTAACTGCACTCAATTCCAATTGCATTTGTTTTAGCTACGTTAGCATATCTTTCATAGTTTGAACGTGACCTTTGTTTGCGCTGTCGTCGACTGCTGACACTTCGTTTATGTTTGAATTACATAATATTTGTTAGCAATCTGGCTCATTTTATCCAAGTCTGACGAATCGGTTGCTGTGTGGCTTGATATTATATTGCTGACAAGTATTATTTCTTTCTTGCTTAATTTTGAGACGACGGTGGTAAACTTGTATTCCAAGCCCTGTTTTCAGCGATTTCTTGTGATGCACACGACTTGCACGGAGTTCCCATGTTGTTGCAGTGTCGGACGGGTTCGGGATCCAGAATTCCGAAATGCGGAATGTGACGGCGGTGTTGGCAGCGACTTCTTATGATGCACACGACTTGCGCGGAGTTCCCATGTTGTTGTTCTGTCGGGGTCACCACTTTAACCGAGTATGGGACAGGGGTAATTGAGACAACAGTTGGTATAAGCTTCAACTACCCCAGCACGTCGGGTTCGCCAAATATAACCGCGAATGGGACTGGTGTGGAATGAGACGAAGGTTGATAGATGTCTGTAGATGACTTGTAGATAGATATCTCTTTTATTTAATTTGTTTAATAATAATAATAATTTGTATTACAGTTTATATATCACTCTATCTGTTAGTAAATGCTTGATCATGTTATATCTCGTACGTGCGATACGTGCTATATTTAACTACGTGCGGCACAGGGATTTATTTTTTATTCTTTTATGTAGCATATATATGCAAGACCATCTAAATATGATAACATATCCATGTCACCTATCTTATTAAGATGCTCTTGGACTTTTTTGTAGTACTGTGTTTTTGCCCTTACTTATTTTTTCCATCAGACCGGCTAACCTCTCTATTTCATATTCTGTATTTTTCTGCTCTTTTACGAGTTCTCTCAATGTTTTGTATATATTTATTTTCTTTCTGTTAAGTAAACTATTCCACCGGTTATTCCAGCTTTCAACAGCATTTTGCGTGCTGGGTATACCCGCGTCAAAGCAATCCCTGACAGACCACAAACTAGGTGGGAATAGGGGTGGTTTCTTCTTTAACGTAAATTTTGGTTTATTTGGAGAAGACGATGATCTCTTACTAGTATAAGTTCCATTTACGTAGTATTTACTAAACCAGTCCACCACTTTTTTCGACTCATTAGGTAGCACTTCACGCCGAAGAAGTTCAAAGGCCGCTGGAATATCTTGAGGTTTCAGATATGCCAATGCCAAAATATGGCGCATATTATGAGCAAATTCTCTGTCGTTAGTGTATTTTCTGCTTAAGCCAGCTTTCTGTATATGCTTCCATATACTTTGTGACAAATGAAAAAAGCAGCACTTATGAATGCTGTTCGGAAATACCCTCTGACTGGCATTTATAATAGCGAGTTCAAAATCAGAAATTATTATTTCGGGATTAAGATCTACGTTCAAGTAATTTTTGCAGTAAATTCTTATTAATTAAAAAAATACGAAATACGAGTTTTCTGATTTGTTTGATAACAACCCATACGCAAGTGGTAAAATTTTTTGTGCACCATCCTCAGACCCAACCATGCCGTGCAGTGTAAAAATTTGACAGAATAGGCTAGGGCAGCATTTGAAAGTGCCATCAACGATCCAAAATTTTGAATTGTTTAATAAACGTAAATTACGACCAGTGAAAAACAAGAATTGATTCATTTTCTTTATCATTGTCTATATAATAACCAATCAAAAAATTTTCAATACCAACTACAGTATACTCAGGAGAAACGGTAAATGAGTTTAACGATCTTGGTAATGCTGGCTCAGTTTTGACTTTTTCGCGGTGTATTATCATTCGCATCGCCTTTTTTGTAGGCATATACGGGGCAACTTTTTGAGGTACATCTTGAATTAGTTTTTGAATAATTTGTCCTGGAGAATCGAAACTTACATAATAAGCAATTTGGCTTCACTAAAGGCAGATCTACTACTGATGCGGGAGTGACACTTGCTAAACATATTTTTGAGGTTTGGGAAAATAAACAGGATGCTATAGGTATTTTTTTGATTGTGTTAATCATGAAACCTTAATTTTGAAATTACAGCATTATGGTATCTCAAATATTAAAATCAATATGGTATCTCAAATGGTAAATTACGACCAGTGAAAAACAAGAATTGATTCATTTTCTTTATCATTGTCTATATAATGACCAATCAAAAAATTTTCAATACCAACTACAGTATACTCAGGAGGAACGGTAAATGAGTTTAACGATCTTGGTAATGCTGGCTCAGTCTTGACTCTTTCGCGGTGTATTATCATTCGCATCGCCTTTTTTGTAGGCATATACGGGGCAACTTTTTGAGGTACACCTTGAATTACTTTTTGAATAATTTGTCCTGGAGAATCGAAACTGTCGGCTGCTTTTTTCTTTAATGATTTCCTTAATACAGAAGATCGTGCTGTGTCATAGTCGGGTTCATGGCTATGCTCTATGCAATTTTTATGTTGAACATAGTGATGCTCACCAAGTTTTTTGGTTTTGACCGCTGCAGCACACTTTTCCTACGCCTTGAAGAGCCTTTTCTTACAAAACTCCAATAAAAATTGTCTTCAGACGATTTATACAAACTGTAAATAAAATGAGCCAAAAATAACTGGTCCTTGCCTTTTCTTGATTTAATAAACACACAAGGAGTATCCATGATTACTATTTTAATCTCAAATTGATTTATTGTAAAATGTCAACACAAAACCGAACTAAATATCATATTACCCTCATTGTAAAACTTATAAAAAATGAGCTATAATAAATTGATAAAAAAAACTGCATACTGTATGATAGCATATCAATATAAGTAAATATAATTAGTAATGCATTGCATCTAACAGATGATTTATAAAATATATACATGCATGATACAGACTAACATCATATGTAATGTTTATTGTAATGCCTTCCAATGTCGCCTACTGTTTAGCATAACTGTTTGGCATTGCCTACTGTTTACCATGTACCAGACGCCATCTTCAGAAAAGGTGTCCGCAGAAAACCAGAGTCGTGGCACACTGTGTCTCGACAATAGCTGAGCGGAGGCCTATTTGGCTACATATAGTTTAGTATAGTTATAGTTTTAGTTTGTAAGCAAATTTTGTAATGTGCCAAATAAACATTTATTCTATTCTATTCTATAACAGTTTACAAAAAAAAAGTTAAACACAGATCTACTTTTATTAGAAATTACACACGGAAATAATTTGTTATCAAATAAGTTGTAGGCGTTATAAATATACAAAACTTGATTATGTACATAACTAAACTACACTAACTAAACTTCACGCCACTTCCCTAGCGGGGTAGGCAGAGAGAACCGAACGCCATATGGCACGATCCTTACACACCTCACTCGCCTCTTCAACATTCATAATCCTTTTCATACAAGCTCTACGATTTTTATGACTCCTAACATCACCTTCTTTTAATACACGACCAATCTCACGATTCGACAAACACACAAACACATTCGCATTGTATATCTGTTTAGTTAATCTTTCGTCATCCATTCTTTCCACATGTCCGAACCACCGGAGCATGCCTTTTCTTACCTTGACTCCGACGCTGTCCTTCAGACCAACTCTCTGTCTTACATCATCATTCCGAACGCAGTCTGTGAGCGATACACCGCAGATTTTCCGCAGCGCACGCATCTCGACCGCGTTTATTCTACTTTCATGCTCTTTCTGCCATACCCAACTCTCGCTTCCATATGTTAGCGTAGGAATCAGCACCGCATTGTGTATGGCAAGCTGGGCCTTCTGGCTTAAGATTTTGCTTCCTAAAAGTTTTCCTAACGCTCCATTCACCCTATTCCCTGCATTCACTCTTCTTTCTACATCAGCGGAGTACCTTCCATCTCTACTAAATGCAGATCCTAGATATACAATTTCATTCACCTGTTCCAGCACTACATCGTCAACCGTTATCCTTGTATCCGTTCTGGTTTCATCTCTTTCAAACACCATAATCTTTGTTTTCTTCGCATTCAAATGTAAGCCTCTCTCCTTGCAATCATCTTTCAATGTTGTGACTAGTTGCTGCAGATCCGATGCCGACTCTGCTAGAAGTACGGCATCGTCCGTGTAAAGCAGGCAGTTCACAACCAGGTCACCCATACGCACTCCAACATTCATAGATCTAATTCTCTGGAGACAATGGTCGAGATATAGGATAAACAGCAGAGCAGACAGCACGCATCCTTGTCTGACACCAATTTTGACGTCAAACCAGGGTGACAGGCTGCCCTCCACTTGCACGCATGCCGTACAGCCCACATAGGTGGACTGCGCAGCACGAAGCAATGCTCCATCAATCCTATATCTCGGCAATATGTCCCAAAGGTCCTTTCGTACAACCCTGTCAAAGGCCTTCTCCATATCCACAAAACCGCAAAAAAACCCTCTGACTTTTGGCCAGATGCTTCTCCACGATGTTGCGTAGAGAGAAGACTTGATCCGTACATCCTCTACCATTCCGGAAACCTCCCTGTGCCTCCCACAACATTCCATCAGATTTCACCCTCATTCTCCTCTCAATAATCTTGCCATACACCTTTGCTGCTAAGCTGATCAAACTGATGGCTCTATGGCTGGCACAGTCCATACGTGACCCAGCACCCTTGTACAGAGGCACGATGACTGCCCGTCTCCAGTCCATTGGGACCTTTCCGTTTCTCCAGCATAGATTGCACAAGAACCAGAAAGCGTCCTGGACGCTAGCGCCACCTAGCTTGATCATCTCCGCAGATACCTTGTCTATTCCCGCGGCCTTTCCACTTTTCAGACTTCGTATCGACCATTCAATCTCATTCATAGTGATGTCTTCATCAGACGCTGGCACCACAAAATCAGACATAGCCTCACTCTCAGTGCCAACATCAGAGACATACTCATACATTTCTCCAAAATATTCACTCCACCGTTCTAACACCTCGTTCGGGTTTGCAAGAATGTCACCAGCTTTAGATTTAATCTTACTCATTCCGGATGCCGACGAATACCCCCGAGACCTCTTAACCTCCCTCCAAAAGAGCTTGGAATTAGCCTCGAAACTATTCGTCAGTCTCCTTTCTTCATTCATAGCTACTCTTTCACGCTTCTCTTTCACTAAAGCTTTGGTTTTACTCTTGCAATAACGGTATATTTCTTTCTTCATCTCAAGCATACTTTCACCCATTTGCAAAGATGAGACATAATCAAGCCAGGCCTTCTTCTTTCTCGCTACGGAGGCTTTGACCTCCTCATCCCACCATGCGTCACCTTTCATTGTTCTACGTCTCTTTGCGCATCCACATGCCTCTTTTGCACTGTCCACCATGCTCTCTTTCAAAATGTTCCAGCAATCATCAACATCTAAGTCAGAAAGACTCGCATTCGCAAGTCTTTCATTGACTAAGCCTACATACACACTCCTTACACTTTCATCTTCCAGTTTTTCATTCCTTATCCTTTCAGTGCCTCCGCATAGAGTACGCACTCGCCAGTGCCTCCACTTCTTGAAAAGCCCAGCAAACCGGCATACTACCAGGTAGTGGTCTGTTTCAAGAGTAGTGCCTCTGTAGGCTCTTGTATCCAATATACTATTGCGGAGGCGGCTATCGACTAAAATCAAATCAATCATACTTTTTTGGTCATTCCGTCTCCAAGTATACGTGTGAATATCCTTATGACGGAAAATAGTGTTTGCCACAAGGAGGTTCCGTTCCAAACATACTTCCAAGATTTGCTTACCAGTATCATTCACTCTCTTGTCTCCATATGGGCCAAGGACTGCTTCATAGTCAGATCGCTTGGTGCCAACCCAACCATTCAATTCTCCACACATAATTATCCTCTCATTTCCTTCAGTCAGGTCCAGAATTTCTCTAACAGACTCCCAGAACTCCTCTAGTTCTTGGGGACTGGCTGAGCTTACTGGCGCATAGCCTGCAACCAGAAAGACTCGCGTAATACCCAGTTTAATACGAACCCAGAGGAGTCTCGGGCCAACTAATCCAAAGTCTTTCACACCAGAGACTAAACGAGAGGAAAGCACTACTCCAACTCCACCGCTGGCATGACAATTCTGTTCCACACCAGACCACAGAGCCATCATACCACCGGGAAGCTCATCTGCATCGCTGCCCTTCCGCTTAGTCTCTGTCAAGCACAGAACATCCAGGCGTCTCTCATCCATTACGTCAATCATCTCATACATCTTGTCTTTCATTCCACCTCTTACATTCCACGTGCCTATACGGCACTCTGTTCTCCTCGTTCCGCAGTGTCCGGCGTAGCGTGAAGGGTGGCGGCCCCCTTCGCCGCACTCGCCACTTTTCGCACCGACGAGGGCTCGTCGGTGCGCGTCGCATCGGGGGAACGCCCTACCCCGCTCTGCGGAATTAGATCGGACCAAGGTTGCAATCCGAGAGATCGGACTAGCAGGAGTCGCGACGAGCACGCCCTTGGCACATGACCCCCAAATCATCATCCCCCAAATGATTATGTACATTTTACTTGAATTTAATGTAAAATAGATATTATTCAGTGCACAAAAAATAAATTACTACAGTCTAATTAAACTGAAAAACCATCTCAATATAAAAGATGCCATAGATATTTTTACGTACCTATTTACATGGCCTTGCATACCTACCTAAATGCTGTCAAAACTATGCATTCGAAATTCGCCATTAAATTTTTTCCACCGTTTATCTAAGTCAAGATGCGCAGTAAAGATCTATCGCCGTTACGTACATCGAAGTCATATATGTAGTATCGCAGTGGAGATCCATCGCAGTAACGTGCATCGAAGTCATGTAGTATCGCAGTGAAGATCTATCGCCGTAACGTGCATCGAAGTCATGTAGTATCGCAGTGAAGATCCATCGCAGTAACGTGCATCGAAGTCAAGTAGTATCGCAGTGACGATCTATCGCGGTAACGTGCATCGCAATCTTGTGGCATCGTATTAGCGTTCATCGACATTTTGTGCGTCGAGATTACGTATTACACTCAATTTCACTTAATTGACTGTAATAGTTTGCCATATAATTTATCAGACAATTTGAGAATTAATTTCAATATGACCAAAGATAATTTTTATCTTTCAAATTTTTATAAAAGACAAATAGCATCTTCGCTATCATATTGTATTAAAAATTCAGCCAAGTATTTGGCTACTCAATCTGCTTTTATTGAGCAGAATAATAATGACAGAACCATAAATTTGGAAACCGTTCCAAGTCATTTAAATTATTTCATAAGACAATAGAGGATAACTTTAGCGAATTAAGGATATTGACAAAAGGGAAGTCTCAGTGTTTAAATATTGTTCACCAAAATATTCAGGGCTTTCCTAGCAAAGAATATGAATTAGAACTGTTTCTGAATGAAATGAATATACATGTTTTATATCTCACTGAACATTGGTTACGACAAAGTGAGCTTTTGATTAGTATTGATAATTATAAGGTTATTAGTTCGTTCACTAGGGAGACCGCTATAAGAGGTGGGTCACTCATATTACTGCATAATTTATTAAAATCAAAAGACCGTACAGACATAGCGCCGGTTTCTATTGAGCGAACCATTGAACTATGCTGTGCAGAGATTGAGCAGTACATCATTGTCTGTGTATATAGACCTCCATCTGGCAACTACATCTTATTTGAATCCACAATGGAAGAGGCTCTTAAGAGAGTGTGTAAATGTAACAAAAATTAACATATTAGAAAGTAATTCACAGAACTCGACTAGGTTTTTAAATTTATTTAAGTCTTTTGACCTTTCCCAGCTTTTCTTTTTTTTTTTTTTTTTTTTTTTTTACTTGGGGAACTCCCACGAGCCGTCACCCTCCGGACGGGGATCCAGAGGGCGGTGTGTCGGACTCGAACCGACTAAACCCCAAGGTGGCCTCCATCGGCGCAGTTCCGGAGGAGCCGGTATCCCCACTGTCGGGACTATACAACAGCTCCTCCGGTAGTGCGCGTGCCGCGCTGCGCGGCTCACCTCGCGCGGCGGTGGTCGATGCTGTGCAGCCCACGCCATCAGTCGTCGGATGCACAGCACCGAGCACGCGCGCGCGTCGAGACATGCCAGGCCACCCAGCATGTCTCAACTACTCCGCCCAGGATTCAGACGCCGATCGTCCCCGAGACCGGCGTCGTGGGCCCACTCTCGCGCTGTGCCCTCTGCTAAGCCAGAGGGCACGCGGAGAGCGTCTCGCCAGAGGGGGCCGCCTTCCACCCGGCGACCCAAATTGAGGGCAGAGCCCTGTCGTCGCGGAGGGAGAGCATCGAGACGCTCAATCCCTCCGCGACCCACCACGACGCGACCCAGCGCGCCCCTGTCGGGTTGCCGAGGATAGGGAGGCGAGCAACGAAAACACTCCGCTCCTCCTCTTCCTTGGCAACCCTGGTCCGGCTGCGGAGGTTACAGCCGGACCGCCGCAACTGCCCGTATGCCATTTGTGCAGTCGCGGCTCACCTCGGGGTCCCTCTTCGCTTCAGCCCTGCCATGGCAGGGCCTACTGAGCCCCCCCGGTACGACAAACCGAGGACCCCGGCGGGGGGGTTCCCAGCTTTTCTTTGAACCAACTCGAGTAACCTCCACATCAGCTACTTGCCTAGATAATATTTTCTGTAACTGTAAAGTGATCGAAAAATTATTAATTAACTTTATACAATCTGACCATACTGGTCAGATGGCAGTGTTCGAGTACTATCATGCACGTACCCCGTCGCGTATTGTTTATAGACCAATAACTATTTCCCGTACAGAGAAATTTAAAGAAACCATAGATAATAAAATATCCGCTATGCCTTTTACAGATAGTAATATTGACCGCTTATACGAACGATTGTTTAACACAGTCAATATAATAATAATTTTTACTAAAAGAGTAATTAATGTAGACAATCCTAGGATCAAATTTAGTGATTGGGCTACTAGAGGTATTTACAAAAGTAGAAACAGATTATTTGAATTATATGACATTAAAGCTAATTAATTGTAATAATGAAAATACTTTAGATTATGTTAGGAAATACTCGAAAATATTTAAGAAGGTATGTGCAGCTGCCAAGTCAAATTACTTAAAGAACAAAATCAAAAATTCCAGTAACAAAATTAAAGCGACCTGGAAAATTATTAACAAAGACTTGCATATATAAAACACAAGACCATACCTACTCTCTTCATGGTAACAATCATTGTATCAATGCTGATGCTGAAGTAGCAAATGCATTTGAAGAATACTTTTCGAGCATCCCTGTCAAAATTACTAATAACCTGAATTCTTGTCCACGTACAGCTCAATCTCTACTCAAAGCCAATGTAAGGCAGTGTCAAAATTCTGTTAGCTTCTCCCACATCAATCACATGACAATTTTGAAATACTTTAATGATTTAAACCTTAAGAAAACAGAGGATTTGTGGGGATTCTCGGTAGATGCATTAAAAACTATTATATGTACTATTTTTTTTTTTTTTTTGTTTATTAGGTAACACAACAGATTACATCATGACTTAAAGCTATAACTCTCATTAATAATGGTGTAATACAATATATAATCCTTAAACGTGTTATCACGGCATGCAAAGAATGAGAAACAATTAAAAAAAAATTTAGTTGCTTAAAATAATATTTCGTTATCCAACAAATTAGAAACTATAAATATAACTATAATAAATATCAATCGTAAATATCAATCGAGGGGAATTTCCTTGAGGATGTCTTTCAAAACACTTCTGAAGCAAACCAGGCTAGAGTTAAAGATGTCAAGGTTGACAAAACGATTGCTGTATTCCTCGTAAAGTCGACATAACCTGGATAGGGGTTGATTCTGGGATACATTATTTCGCGATAGGGGTATTTCAAATATTTTTTTCATAAGTCTGCGTGGGTTGGGTTTTATGTTAAAATTTAACAGTTCTAAGACCTCAGGGCTGTCTAGTTCCGAGTGAATTATTTTGTGTAGGTTAACTAGGCCCAGTTCGTCGCGACGGAGGTGAAGTGGAGTCATGCCAAACGCTTTAAGCCTCTCAGCGTATGACCGGAGTCTTCTATAGTTACCGGTACGGAAGCTTAATAAACGCAAAAACTTGGATTGGATCGGTTCAATGCGCACAGAGTGTACTGCGTAGTAAGGATTCCATATTGTTGAACAATATTCTAAATTACTTCGGACCAGGCGGTTATACAGCAAAATGAAACTTTGAGGGTTTCTGAAGTGCCTGCTTTGTCTGGTAACAAAACCTACTACCTGGTTGGATTTCTTGGCTATGAGATCGTAATGTTGGCGGAAACTAAGCTGTTCGTCAAACAAGACCCCGAGATCCCTGATTGATGACACACGAGACAGACTTTGTTGCTCCAAGACGTAATCGGAAAGTACCTTGTTTTTTTTGAGAGTATAGGTGATGACAAAGCGTTTTTTGACATTTAAGAACATTTTATTTTCTGTACACCAATTAGACAGGCTGTTTAAATCTTCCTGTATTACGCGCGTATCGGCAGCTTTACTTATTCTGTTGAAAATTTTTAGATCGTCAGCATACAACAAGCAAGGGGACTGAATTTTCTCGATAAGGTCATTAATGAAGGTCACAAAAAGCAATGGGCCCAAATGGGATCCTTGTGGAACACCAGACTTGATGAGAATTGCTTCTGATGCGTACCCCTTGATGGTTATGAGCTGGATCCTATTTTTTAAATAAGACTCGAGCCAACGTAACAGATTGCCGTGTATACCATGTGCCTCGAGTTTCTTACATACGATTACGTGGTCCACCTTATCGAACGCTTTTTTAAAATCGGTATATATAGCATCTACCTGACCGCGGCAGTTAAAAGTATCGCATATGTAGGTTTTAAAGTTAAGGAGGTTACTAACTGTTGATCTCTTTTTAATGAATCCGTGCTGCTTTGTTGATATAAGAGGTTTTAAATGAAAATAAAGATGATCAAATACTACTGATTCAAATAATTTGGATACTGCGGACAGAATGCTAATTGGTCTATAATTTTCACAGTTGGATCGGTCGCCAGATTTAAATATGGGGACAACGTTAGCTTTTTTCCAGCGAGAAGGGAACACATCGCTGTTCAGTGATTTATTAAATATTAGTTGAAGCGGACGACATAGTTCGTCTGCGCATGCCCGCAGGAACATCGGTGGAATGCCGTCAGGGCCGGCCCCCTTATTGGAGTCAAGAAGCAAAGTCAAAGTCAAAGTCAAAATATTCTTTATTTATATAGGTTTCAAGGAAACACTTATAAATCGTCAAATACAGGTAAAGCCACAGCTTTATGATTCTACCACCGATTCGGAATGTTGTATCTACCGAGAAGAATCCGGCAAGAAACTCGGTAGTTTCTCTTTTCAATACAATTTATACAAGGTGTCCCTTCCGAACCGGTGGTAGTATTAGTTCTTATCCTTTTTTTTATGTATATTGACTATTTATAAGTGCTTTCTTGAAACCCATATGAATAAAGATATTTTGAATTTGAATTTTGAATTTGAATTTGAATCATAATTAACTTTGAACCACGTTTTAGTGTGGGCCTGTCGTAGAGTATCAAAATAAAAATATATAAATTACAACCAAAAACTTGACCCGACCAGAGCAGACCAGTCCCCAAGGGCGGCACCTGTTCCCAAGCATGACGTATGTGTCAGCCATCGCTTCACTCAACCATATGTTAGGGAATGTAACGACCCGCCACATAGCGCCACCACCCCAGAAACTTTTTAGTGAGCATGACTACTCAGGTTAGTCAGAGAATAATAAAAATGAATTGTAACAAGCCAACTATAAAACACCGCTCAAAGGTTTTTAAACAATGTCATATAATTAAAATTCAATGAATGAATTATTATAACTGTGCTATGTCATCATTAATTTCATAAAAAGGCGAATTTAATACAAAAAAAAATACAATTAGTATTTTTAGAACTCAATAATAATGATTAATAATTTGTAAACCATCGGTTTTTGTCATTGAAAAAATCTTCAACCTTATAGTAACCTTTTTGCATGAGATTTTTTTTAATGCACCGCTTAAACTTGTGCATAGGTAGGTTAACAACATCCTGTGGCAGCAAATTAAACATCTTTATACCTTCCCACAAATGAATTACTAATTTTACTTAACCTTAGATTTGGGACAGCCAGTTTATGCTTGTTTCTAGTATTAATGTTATGACTATCCGCTTTTTTAGGGATAGAATGCATGTTTTTAAATACATATAATAAACAGTCAAGAATGTATTGAGATGCCACAGTAAGTATGTTGATTTCCTTAAATAACTCTTTTAGGGAGTCGCAAGGTCTAAGTTGGTATATAGATCTAATTGCCCTTTTTTGCAGTATAAAAATTGTCTGGATATCAGCTGCGGATCCCCATAAAAGCAGACCGTAGGACATAATGCTATGAAAATAGCTAAAATAAACTAGTCTAGCCGTCTCTACATCAGTAAGATTTCTTATCTTCCTAACCGCATACGCAGCTGAGCTAAGTCTTCGTGCCAGGTTTAAAACATGGGGAGACCATTGTAATTTTGAGTCTAGAGTGATGCCCAGAAATGTAGTTTGATTAGCGACATCAATGGACTCATCGTTCATTATAATTGTAATACTAGCTTGCCTCACATTTGGCATTGAGAACTTTACACATTTAGTTTTCTTTGCATTAAGTAATAAGTTATTGGATGAAAACCAATGGAGCACCTGATTGAGAGCATTATTTACGTCGTCAAAATTATTTTTTTGTCTATCAATTTTAAAAATTAAGGATGTATCATCAGCAAATAATACGATCTCGCACAAATCTCTAGTAAAGAAAGGGAGGTCATTAATATAAATTAAAAAGAGCAAGGGTCCTAATATAGACCCCTGGGGCACTCCCATAAGTAAGGGTACACCTAAGGAAGTTGTACCATTAACGTGTACTTTCTGAGTTCTATCAGTTAAAAATGATTTAATTAGACTAAGTGAATTGTCTGAGAGACCATAATGTCGTAGTTTCATTAGCAGCGTTTGATGATCAACACAATCAAACGCTTTAGACAAATCGCAAAAGACACCTATTGCATCCTGCTTTTTCATCCATGCATCAAACACATGTTTGATAAGAGCTACACCCGCATCAGTAGTAGATTTGCCTTTAGTAAATCCAAACTGATTATTGTGCAATAGATTATTAATTTTAAAGTGAATAACTATTTGATTAAGTAAGACTTTTTCAAAAATCTTACTAAGCGCTGGTAATATTGAAATGGGTCTGAAATTAGATGGCTCACTTTTGTCACCTGATTTAAATAGAGGAATAATTTTACTAATCTTCATTCGAGTAGGAAAAGTGCCTTCATCAACGCATTTATTAAATATAATGGATAAAAGAGGGGCAATAGAGTGTATTATATTTTTTAAAATATCTATTGATAAACCCCATAAATCTTCAGTCTTTTTTGTACTTATTTCTCTAAAAGTCTTTAAAATAGTTTGAGAGTTAATATGACGGAAATTGAGTTGGGTTGTGCACTCTTTCACATGTAATTTGAGAAGAGATTGAGCTAGATGCGAGCTAGACGGTAGTCGACTAGTTGTTGAGACTGGAATATTTGAGAAAAATGTTTCAAAAGCATTTGCCACTTCTGAATCAGACTTTAGAATAGTGTTATATATTTTGAGTGAGAGCTTGTTATCGTGTATTTTATTTTTACAAGTCTCTTTGCTAATAATATTCCAGGTAGCTTTACTTTTATCGGTCGCTTTAATTATTTTTCTTTTAATGAAGTTAGCTTTTGCGACTGCACAAACTTTCTTAAACAATTTCGAATAATTCCTGACATAATCTATAATGAAAGGGCTGTTATAATTAGATTTTATATCATACAGTTCATATAGTCTCCGTCTACTTGTATAAATACCTGTTGTTGCCCAGTCACTAAATTTGAATTTATGGCTATGGATTTTAATGTTTTTTTTTTTTAAATATACCATTAAATTCCTTTTCAATTGTATGAAATAATTTATTGTATATGTGATCAACATCATCAACTGGTTTAAAGCTCATAAGCGATGTCTTATCTCGGATATTTGCCTTAAATTTTTCTATACGACTAGTAGTAATAGGTCTACAAACAATGTTTAACGGTGAAGTGGCGCTCTGACGTTCGAAACTAGCTAGCTGTCCGCTATGGTCGGAGTTTACAAAGTTAACTATGGATTTTTTAGTTACACTGCAATTACTAAATATGTTATCTATACATGTAGCTGATGTGGGAGAAATACGTGTAGGTTCATTAAATAGTTGGAAAAGGTTGAATGAATTGAACAGATTTACAAACCTAGTAGAACTTTGCGAGTTGTCCAAAATATTTATGTTAAAATCTCCACATACAACTACCTTCTTACTTGAAGTAGAGACTTTTCTCAAGACTTCTTCCATTGTCGACTCAAATAAGAAATAGTCGGCAGATGGTGGCCTGTAAACACAGACAATAATATAGTCTTCAACTTCTGCACAAGCAAGCTCAATTATTTTTTCCAAAGAGAGTGTTACAATATCTTTGCGTTCTTTAAATTTTAATGTTTTGTGCAACAAAATAAGCGACCCGCCTCTTATGGCAGAAGTCCTTGTGAAATAACTACCAATATTAAAATTATCAATACTAATCATTATCTCATGCTGTTTCAACCAGTGTTCGGTGAGACATAACACATGGACATTCTTATCATTTAAAAACAATTCTAACTCTAATTCCTTACCAGAAAGACCCTGTATATTTTGATGCACTATCTTAAACGCATTGGGTTTTTTTTACCTTTGTCCCTAAATTGCTAGAGATGTCCTCTATTGTCTTGTACTTAAATTTAAATTATTTGGAACAGGTTCCAAAGTCTTATAAATAAAATTAATATTATAAGCTACCAATGTAGCTAATTTAAATTAAGTTTTTTTTGGCAAATATAAAGCATTGCCAGTCATAATAAACTTATTATCAATAAATTTATTTGTGTCCAAAAACACAAAAAGATCATTATGCCTACATGTCAAATTGTATAAAGAGGTATTCAAAATATGAATACTGTTATTTTGATTTTGCGAATAATGCAAAGAATATGGGAATGCACATACTATAATTTTTTTCACCCTTAGTCCCGAAAGTAATGAGAATCCCTCTATAATATTCTTTTGAGATGTATTTATGCCATTTCCTATTAATAAAATAATTACCGAGTTTTCGGTCAAGTTACAGTCAATAACTCTCTTACATATATGAGTAAATGGAGCATCCGGCATACAATGGTTTAATACATTGCACTCTAGTTTTTTTCTTAATATGGAACCAAAACCAACTCCTATTCCATCTGAGAAAATTAAAACATTATCTTTTTTTTTATTCACTATGGATAATGTTGCTTTAGCCAAGGCATCATTGTCTGAGATAATTAATGTTTGCCTATGATTAATTGAATGCTGTTCAGATGGATCAGCACTTTCCTTACAGCTGCCTTGGTTAATGAGACTGCTCGCTGCCAGGATATGTTCATTAATTTGAGCTTGAGCAGATTTATATTTTTCTGTCATACGCTCCAAAGATCTATGCAGCTGCATCATATCGAATTGCAGTTCTTGGACGTCATTTTCATGCTTTAACCTACTTTCATTTAATTTTTTACTGTATATCTCTAAACTATCTAATAAATCAATGCGTTGCTTTCTTAAAAGTACATTTTTGTAAAAGCATTTTTGACGCTTAACTAATCTCTCAGTTTTTTAAATAAAGTTGTTAATTTTAACATATTTTTTAAGTTTCCGTTTGGGGTTAAATTTAACAATGTTATTTTCACAACATGAAATCAGTTCAGCATTTTGCATAGTCGTAGAGAATGATTGCCCTGAAGATGACCCAATCAGTTCTTCATATAGGCTTTGGGTGTGTACAGAATCTTGACACCGTACGTCCTCTTCATATTGCTGAATGGTCTTGTTCGCGTCACGCAGATCTACCTCCAGCTCTTGGATTCTTCCCAGGGTTTGCTCGTAGGTTTCACTGCATTTATCGAAGTTTTTGACCATATCAAGGAGTTGGGCACGTTGATCAAGTGTATCCTCTAGACGGGCATGCAGCTCGGCAAGTTCTGATTTCAGCTGAGAGTTCTGGTTAATAATTTTGAGAGATTCCTCTTCATTCTCATCTCGTTCACGGAGCAGTTGGCTGTTTTCCTTTCTCAGGTCTGTAATTTCTTCTAGAGCTCGTTTCAGCCTGAGTTCCATTTCTTGGGCAGTAGCCTTGCGAGTCTTGGAGTATGCCATGCTGCCATTCATGTCTGAAATAAGAGATTAAAAGAGGAAAAACAAATGTATGTAAACAACTAGATTTACCTAAAACAAAGAGAGTAACTGAGGACTTTTTATTTGAAAAGTAAACAGTTAAATTGATCCCATCAAAAACAATACTTGTTAAAAAAAACCAAGTCTCGCAACTCAGTTGTTCTACGGTAAAAAGTTGTGAGATCCATGTAATACCAAGTCGGTTATTAATATATTCAGTCTCTACTTAAGTGACTTTCTGTCTTAATACGTCCAGTCCCTAAGACCACGATCGTGGTCCATAACAATTGAAAATCAATTGTGTCTGGAATCTCCGTACTCGAAGCATTAAGTTGTTACGTAATAATTAACAGCATCTTATAGTGATGCATATCAATATTAAAAATCTTTAACGTTTTATATAAATATATTGAGACTCGGCCATCGCATGAAAACACGTGTAAATTAAATTATTTAGTGCGATCGACTTGGCGGGGGCACTACCGTGCGCCTTTATATTTATATGGTATTACAAAGTTATTTAAGTAAGTAGTTAAATATTTATAAAACTGGACCGAAATTGAAAATTTTTGCTAGACTCAGCGGTTGCACTACCCTGCCCCCAAATATTTTAGTTTTTCCTTAGTTCATACACCAAACAGTACTTATATTCCAAATTTGAAGCTACTAGGTCTGCTAGAAGTGCCTTAGAATTTTGACAAAATTAAAAAACCTTGACCCATTATAATTCTTAAACTACTGGTTCAAATTGAATGAAATTTGAAATATACCGTGTCTTTACAATGCCTGCATGGTTACTGAAAATTCAGTCTTCTAGTTTTATCTACAACGAAGTTACAGGGGGTCGAAAATGGCCTAAATTGCTTCGAGAAAAGGATGGTACGGCCGTGCCGCCTTTTTTCTCGACTTGGCGGGGGCACTACCGTGCGCCTTTATATTTATATGGTATTATAAAGATATTATTTAAGTAAGTAGTTAAATATTTATAAAACTGGACCGAAATTGAAAATTTTTGCTAGACTTAGCGGTTGCACTACCGTGCCCCCAAATATTTTAGTTTTTCCTTAGTTCATACACCAAACACTACTTATATTCCAAATTTGAAGCTTCTAGGTCTGCTAGAAGTGCCTTAGAATTTTGATGATCGGTCAGTCAGTCAGTGACAAAATTAAGAAACTTTGACCCATTATAATTCTTAAACTACTGGTTCAAATTGAATGAAATTTGAAATATACCGTGTCTTTACAATGCCTGCATGGTTACTGAAAATTCAGTCTTCTAGTTTTATCCACAACGAAGTTACAGGGGGTCGAAAATGGCCTGAATTGCTTCGAGAAAAGGATGGTACGGCCGTGCCGCTTTTTTGCTCGACTTGGCGGGGGCACTGCCGTGCCCCCAGATTTATTTAGACAAATAGTGGCTGTAAAATAGTAGGTTTGTATTTAGAACTTAAATTAATATTTACTTAGTTGAAATAATTACAAATTGCTAAATAATATTAAAATGTAAAATTGGGAGGGTGGGTGGATAAGAAATTTTAATTCTTCACTAAATTGTTGTATTTATTGTGCTTATTTCATCTATTACAAATAGAATTCGATCTAA
The DNA here is from genome assembly GCA_951394215.1 of Glyphodes perspectalis. Classification (NCBI taxonomy): domain Eukaryota; kingdom Metazoa; phylum Arthropoda; class Insecta; order Lepidoptera; family Crambidae; genus Glyphodes; species Glyphodes perspectalis. The sequence continues at coordinate 11,509,161 of OX596224.1, forward strand.
TGTCGAACTAACAACAGTCGTTGTCAAATTAAAATTAATGTTTAAAACTATTTAATTAGGTATATCTATACAAGTCTTCAACTTATTATAACCTATGTGATGAAATTAAAATGTTAGTATTACTTTCTAATTGGTAATCAAATGGTGTAAGACCAAAAACATATATATAGTGTTATAACAAAATAGTATTTGAATAAACAATACTTCCCCGGTTTAGTTCCGTTGTTGATAGGATAATATGAGTATAATATGGAAGGTCGTTTATATAGATTAGGAAAAGCAAAGGTCCTAATATCGAGCCTTGGGGCACTCCCATAGATAAAGAAGCGCCAGAAGTATCAGATCCGTTGATGTTGATTTTCTGTATTCTGTCAGTTAGGTACGACTGAATCAAGTCAAGAGAGTTATTCATAACACCATAGTGCCGTAACTTCATCAGCAACGTTTGGTGGTCGACGCAATCAAAAGCTTTTGACAGATCGCAGAAAACTCCTATAGCGTCCTGCTTGCTTTCCCATGCGTCAAAAATATGACTGACGAGGGCTACTCCTGCATCAGTGGTAGATTTTCCTTTAGAAAAACCGTATTGTTTATCATGTAATAGCTTATTATTTTCAAAATGAGCTATTAACTGGGTGAATATAATTTTTTCGAATATCTTACTAAAAGCAGGTGTATAGATATAGGTCTGAAGTTGTTTGGATCACTTTTATCACCAGATTTATACAATGGAATGACTTTGCTAAGTTTCATTAAATTAGGAAATTGGCCTACATCAATACATTTATTAAACATAAAAAGCTATAAATGGTGCAACGTGGTGAATTATATTTTTTAGAATATCAACTGAGATGCCCCAGAGATCTTCAGTTTTCTTATTGTTTAAAAGTTTAAAATGTTTCAAAACTACCCCAGAATCAATATGTGTAAAATTAAAAATAGTTTTACATTCATTTACTTTTGACCTCAGAAGGGAATTAGCAAGACGCGGGCAGGAGTTTAGACTGCTTGTCGTTGTGAGTGGGATGTTGGAGAAGAAAGATTCAAATACATTGGCCACATCAGCATCAGAATAAAAACAAGTACCATCAATATTAAGAGAGATCTTGTTGTCTTGTGTTTTATTTTTACATATAACATAACATCACGCCCACGATCCCCGAAGGGATAGGCAGAGTCGAAGGGGCAGCAAGCCCCTTCAACCACATTCAGCCAAAAATAAAGCCGGGCTGGGTCAGATGGACAATTGTGAAAAAGCAGTGACAAGCGGCTAACCTGTCGCATTCACAATCACACACCCAAAACCCGATATACCATTAGTCGCCTTTTACGACATGCTAGGCAAGAACCACAGTTGGTACATTCTTTTTAAGTCCCATACCAACATGGGACAGTGGACTGGGTTGGATGAAAAGCTGTGAAAAAGGAGTAACAAGTGGCTAGCTCGTCGCCTACTCAGTCACATACCCTAAAGCCCGTAAACCATTAGTCGCCTCTTACGACATGCTAGGCAAGAACCACAGTTGGCACATTCTTTTTTTTTTGTCCCAGCTCAACATGGGCCAAGTCCCAGACCAACATGGGACTAGAAATCTTTAATATCTTCTTATAAAAACTTAAATTTCAAAATCTCTTATAGATATACAATTTACAAGGCTAACAACCTGTTTTAAAGTAGTAGTTTCTCTACAACATTTAACTAATTCAAATTCAAGCTTTTTTTTTCAACAGATCCATATAGGCACATTCAATCAGATCTTTGTCCGTCACTCCCAGCTTGGTCTGCAGATCTTTAGCAATGGCCTGGCCTTCTTCCAGGGTTTGTTCAGGGCGGAGCACCACTTCCAGTTTTATTTTTACAAGTCTCTTTATTTATGACTTTCCATGTTGCCTTACTTTTATTGGCAGCTGATATAATTTTTCCTTTTAAATAACTAGATTTAGCAATTGCACAAACCTTCTTAAATAACTTAGAGTAATTCCTAACATACTCTATCAATGAAGGATCATTAGAGTTTGCCTTCATATCATAAAGTTCATATAATCTTCTTCTACTTTTATAAATACCAACAGTTGCCCATTCACAGAATTTTGTCTTTGAATTATAGACTATTTTGTTTTTTTCGGAAAAGCGTCATTAAATTCTTTTTCAACAACATTGAAAAACTTTTCATACATGTTATCTACTTTTGTATAATTAAAGTTATGTACAAATATTCTATTACGAATATTTTCGGAGAATTTTTCAATCCGAGATGCAGTGATTGGTCTATATACAATGCTTGACGAAGACAGCACATCTCGGTGCTCGAAAGCCGCTATTTGGCCAGTATGGTCTGAATTTACAATGTTTAAAATAGATTTTTTTTGTACAATGCAATTACAGAAAATATTATCTATACATGTAGATGATGTGTGAGTCACTCGTGTTGGTTCGTTAAAAAGGTTGTTTAAATTGAAAGATTAAAAAAGATTCAGGAACCTAACAGAGTCTTGTGTATTATCTAAAATATTGACATTAAAGTACATGTACTAACTTTCCTCAATACTTCTTCCATTGCAGATTCAAAGATAAAAAGACTAGCAGAAGGGGGTCTATACACACATATAATAACATGATGCTCTATTTCTACACATGAAATTTCTATAATGCGTTCCATTGAGAGCGAAACAATATCCTTACGTTCCTTAAATTTTATTGAGTTTCGCAGTAAAATAAGCGACCCGCCTCTAATTGCGGAGCTTCGAGTAAATGCGCTACTAACATTATAGTTATTTATACTGACAATTAATTCATACTGATTGAACCAATGCTCAGTGATACATAATATGTGGACATTCATATCTTCTAGAGATAATTCAATTTCTAGTTCTTTGCCGGAAAAACCCTGTATGTTTTGGTGTACAATATTTAAGTAATTGGGTTTTTCTTTAGTCACAATTGTGCAAGAGACGTCCTCTATTGTCTTAAAATTAAATTTAAATTATTTGGAACGAGTTCCAAAGTCTGTGTAAATAAAAAATTAATATTGAAGGCTAACAAATTAGCCAATTGTTTCTTAATTTTATTAGGCAAATAAAAGGTTTTGCCAGTCAGTATTAAACTATTACTAATAAATTTATTTGTGTCAAAAAACACAAATTGGTCACTATGACAAGTCGAATTGTAAATTAATGTATTCAATTTATGAATACTATCATTTTGTCCTGGTGTGTAATATCTACAGAAGGGTAGTGCACACAAATAGATTTTTTTTACTTGTAGCTCTGATAGTATAGAAAAGCCCTTTAATATTTCTTTTTTACTAGTGTCGACCCCATTACCTACCATCAAAATAATAATAAAATTTTTGTTACGGTTGCAATTTGCCACTCGCTTACATATTTCGCTAAGTGTTAAGTGTAAGATACAAAAGTTACTAATCTGACAATTTAGTTTATTGTTTAAGAGAGAACCAAAGCCTACTCCTATTTGATCGGAATACATAAGGACATTATCCTTTATGTTATCTGATACTAAACCTAGTTGGTTATTATTTAAACTAGAATTTAAATTTGAATTTAAATTTGAATTTGAAGTTTCGCACAGATGCTGCTGGCCAACATCAACTTGATGCTGGTCAGATGGACCAGCATCTTGACTACAGCTGCAGTGGGCAACAAGTGAGTTAGTGGCAAGAATATGCTCACTAATTTGGGCCTGAGCGGACTTATATCTGTCCGTTATAAGTTCTAAGGATCTATGCAGCTGTGAGATGTCATCTCGCAATTTCTGTGTGTCACATTCATGCTGTTATCTACTTTGATCTAATTTTTTACTATACAATTCCAGACTATCAATTAGATCTATGCGCTGTTTCCTTAATGTTATATTTTTATGGAAACTGTGCCGCATTGCCGCACGTAGTAAAATACAGCACGTACCGCACGTACGAGATATAACATGATCAAGCATTTACTAACAGATAGAGTGATATATAAACTGTAATACGAAGTTAAATAAATCAGTTACCTACAGTTACCTACAGACATCTATTAACCTTTGTCTCATTCTACACCAGTCCCATTCGCGGTGATATTTGGCGGCGAACCCAACGTAATGGGGAAGTTGAGACTCATACCAACTGTTGTCTCAATTACCCCAGTCCTATACTCGGTTAAAGAAACATTTTTGTCTTTTAATTACCCTTTCAGATTTCTTAATGAATTTACTGATCTTAATGTACTTCTTGATCTTATTTTTACTATTAAGCCTAACATTAGTATGTTCACAAAAATAATGATTTGCTTGCGTGATGGAAAATCCTGCTGGTGACTCGATCAGCTCCTCGTACAGGCTTTGGGTGTGAAGAGCCTCTTGACCTCTTATGTCCTCTTCGTATTGCATTATGGTCTTATTCGCATCACAAACATCCAGGGACTGAATAACCCAAAAATTACTCTATCTTTAAATTGCGGTATGACGTCATACCGAAAAATAACGGTTATCTCTTTTTTTCGATATCCAAACTTTTATCGGTACCGTATTTTTTTGTGTATAGATAGAAAAAGGTACATTTCGGTAGCGGTAATTAAACCTTAATAAATAAAGGTATGAAAGAGACAGGTATTGACCGCCCCCCGTCCATTTAGTAGCGCAAGTTTCTCATCGAATTAGTTTGGCTTGTTCTCGTAGCACAATATTACATGCGCCTCGCGTAATTTCTTGTGGATAAAAATGTCAAATAACACACTAAAAGTTATGATTACAGAAACAGGTAAGTACTAATGTAAATTCTTCGGGTAATAAAGTGCATGACATTTTTAATTTGTACGTTACCTATTGATTGTTATGTGTGTACCTAATCTCAGAGGATGGAGGCGCTGTATGCTGAAATTCAGATTTTATAACAAGTTCAGCGGTAGATGCTACACACTAGATTTAATAATTAGTATGGTTAACTGTAGAAAGTTTAGTTTGTGTAAAATAATTATGTAATTGTTTAAAATGATATAAAATTATTCTTTATTTATTAGTTAATGTCAATTTTTTTTAACCTTTAACTACTGAGGTGTTCTTTTTTCACATAATTCCTAAAGTGGGGGCCTGAGCGACCCACGCCTTTAAACGTTGATATGAGCGATTAGTGAAGGTGTTTACGTGGTGGAAGCGAGCTATTCAATATTTTTATTATTGATAGACCGGAGCGGCCCCCACATCAGCAGTTATAAGTTAACCTATAGACTGGACTAAAGTAAGCATTATCTAGACGGATTATAATAATTATTATATCAGATTGTTTATGTTATCTGTATAACAGATCAAAACAAGACTAAAACACGTGACAACACTCGCAAAAAATTTAATTCCCAGTCTGAGAATAATAAGTTAACGGAATATGAAATTTTAGCAAAGAAATCCAGGCTACCGACTAGTACCCAGGAAACTTTCTGTTACTCTCAAGATGAATTACCGGATTCTCAACCTTTTGATGATCTTATATATTCCAGGAAAATTGATAAATATATCCATAAAGGTGCCAGAGAAGCAACTTACACCTTTGATTTGCATAAGGATCTGCGTGATTATCAATCTGTTGATGATTTATCCAACTCTGAAGAACTTTGTACGCATTATACGCATAAAGATAGTACTATTGTAACAACAAGAGAAATTGGTATAATGACGGAATGCGAAGGCTGCAGTATGAGTATAGAAAAAGAAGCTGAATGTAACGATTTTTTTGGGAAAATAGTAGCGTTGGAGATGTCTAAGTTTCAAGGAAACATGCGTTACAATAAAATGACGGCAATATTGAATATACTGAAGAAAAACGACTCATAAAAAATACGTAGTTTTATTAATTAATGACTGTTTAAAATGTACCTGTGACCTAAGCAGAACATATGAATGCTTGTTTCTCCTTTCTAGGATTAAATAATAACACCCATTAGTTAATTTTTATTTTGTGTCTTAAATAAAACAAAAGTTGAAATTAAATCTTTTTTTTAATCACAGTTCAGTTCAACTATAATTGAGATTAACCACATTTTTTTTTTGTTTAGTTGAGCAGTATAAAAAAGTATCATTGCTTTTTTATAATGTTTCAAATTACAATACAAAAAACTTTACACACACTCTATAATACTATTGAACATTGGGTCAGGTACAACATAAAACTATTTTTTTGTTTATTATAACTTAATAATTCTAATCAGTCTCTATAACTACAAATCACATCTGAACATAAGTTATATTAGGGTATTTGATTACAAATGAGTTTTTTTTCGCATTATGCCATAAGTTTATAATAGTTACATTATTAAATTTAGCACATTAAGTGTAGGTAACAACTCTTGTAAACGCATAAATTACTTAGATATCAATATTTTCATCCACACATATTAACTTCACTATTCATAAACATTTATCATGGAGTGTTTTTGCCACTTTGCAACAGCTCATAAAACTCGTTGCAAGGATACTATAAATTTGCAGATATATTACTTTAGCAATATTGCTCCACTGTTGTTGACATTCCTATTATTTAAATAATTAATTAAAAAAAACTGACAAGTGCGAGTTGAACTCGCGTGTAGAGTATTTCGTACTGAAAATAACCACCACATGTCAAAGTTTGTACTTCCTCGGAGCTGTGAAAAAATCAAACCTCTAAGTCTACGCAGTCAAATATTATGGCCGTTCATGTCGCATTTCCCATACAAACAAATTTAAGGTTTTCGGATTTTTCCTATATTTCTGTAATTGCTTCTACGAGATATTGCTTCTTATCAAAATCTTATTTGGTAGTGACCCTACTTTAGCGCGCCGAATCTCATTGCCGTGGGTTCGAATCCCACCCAGGACAAACATTCATGTGATGAACATTTGTGTTTGATCTGTGTGTTGTTATATCATTATTTAAGTAGTATATTTGTAATACATACCACTGTTGATACTGATACTCGTAACACAAGTGCTTAGCTACTAACTTTGGGATCAGACCAATGTTGTGAAATATATATTATTATTATTAAACAAATGTTAGATCGTAAAAAAAAGGTTGTCAATATATATTATTTAACAATATTTAACTGTTGTTTCTTAAAACTAAAATGTCCTCAACTATGTTGTTACTTAAATTATAACGCAAATCATTTAATATGAATTTCACCGATGAAAAAAGGCGCTCTACACTAACTTGTGTTGACGGGGTAGCTATAACTGTACTGGCCAAGCGATATAATTGCGGCTCGCTCAATGCCTTACTTTTCCAAAATTGTATAATGTTTTGTTTGGAAGGTATTCGTGGATGAGCAGAAAAGTTTTCCAAAATAGATGTTATATTTGCACGAGTCTGGATATAGTGCTCACGTTGAGAACATCTTTTCAATTGTTCGGTTTGGGATAGAATTGATTCCATTTCATCTACAACAACGGGAGCCGGTTGAGATGTATCTTGATTATCAGTTTCTGTTTGCATGATATATGCCTCTACTTTTAATATTTGCACCCAAGTCTCATTTAGATGTCTAATAGCTATCAGTTCTTCCTCGGTTGACAGTACGACCTGAAATCTAGGGTCTAGATATAAAGCGCTGACAAAGGTTGAGTTGAGCATAAGTTGCTTTTCTCTGATTTTCATGTGACTGCAGATCAGTTGTGCTAGCGGTACCTGCACGTGTGATGTCTGCAAATAACACTTGGACCAGTGGTAGTAAAAGTCTCCGATAGTTAATTGCTCTTCTTGTAGTAATTTGGTCAATACTTTGGTTGGTTTCATGGCGTTAATTAAGTCATCTAAAGCATCCCAAGTGGTTGGAGCGACAAATAAAATTTCACCGGGATTATTAGAACAATACTCTTTTAATTCTGTTAGTCTTTCTATCATATCTAATGTGGAATGCCAACGAGTAGTTACGTCCAGAATAGGTTTATTTTTTTTTGCTATTTGGAGAATATTTTTCATTGTTGGGGTTCGAAGTTTCCGTACAATAGCACGAGCTTCTTCAACTATACATATGGACTCATCTTCATTTATAGCGTCGTTAACTGCAAGCTACAAGGTGTGCGCTGCGCACCGTACCGAAGTTATACAGTATGCCTGCTCTGTATCATCTGAATCACTTTGTAATGATATTTGTATGGGTTCCATATCCTGGTTAAACTCTTCATCTGAGTCGGAGTCATTCAATTCATCGTTCAAAAGACGGACCATTTTGATCATATTCGCACCATTGTCCGTTGTGATAGAGTAAATTTGTTCTATATTGATATTATACTTTCTTAGAACATAAAGTAGTTTTTCTTTTAGATATTCTGCAGTGCTCCTGGCGTGCAACTCTACAACACCTAAATGTTTTATATGTATAGAACCATCTGCAATATATTGAGCATTCACTGCAAAGATCTATCTAACCGAGTGGCGCTGTCAACTTTTATAGAAATCATTCGCCCTTTAATATTTGCAGCTATTTCAGTTCTTTTTTTTTCTGCCGTCAGCGTGAGAAATTGCCTTATAGAATGAGAATTTAAAGATTGGGCTTCTCTCGAATTGATAGGAGTCATATAAATAATGTTTCTAAAAGCTAAATCATCCATCATTGAGAATGGTCTACCATGGACTGTCACCAAATTGACACATTGATTTTTCAAATAATTAATTTTATTGGTAGAAGAAGGAGAAGTGATACCACCTGTACTAGTACTGGCGACCGCATCAGTAACATTAGTATTTTCTTTATTTGTAACATCTTTCATCAAACGGTTCCGCTCAGTAACAATTGCGTATTCAGTGGGGTGATTGGATGACAAATGATACATAAGATTCGTTCCATGGTCTCCCTAAAAATAAATAATAACATGTTCATTATATATAATAACGTTTTGTCCGCGACTTCGTCGCGTGAAATATATATAATTTTATAATGCATTTAGTGCAAAGCAATTAATTTGAAATTACAAGCTACTATACAATACTTTAATTTGTAAAACATAATAAAAAGGACCATATCGTCCCAAAAATATCTACAATTTATTTAAATAAAAATAACGTGCTAAAGCATTATAGTGAGTTTTATAGGTAGTTAAGGGTTAATACAAATATTTCCGGAAGGATAACTATAAATTTATAAAAGGTTGTTACTTAGATGTCATCGACATTTTACAGATTAAGCAAGTAACGTTATTTGTAATACTACTTATATAATTTGTAAAAGAGGCTTAAAAAAAAAGAAGAGACAGGTTTTTTTTACCTGCGATAAATGTTTTTAATGTGGGATAGGGCAACCCATATTAAAGACTTAAATCGCAGGTACAAGTAGCATGCCACTCACTGACCGGTAGATATTGAGTATGTGGGTATTATATAAATAATCAGATAGGTAAAAACTTACTTTTACTACAGCTGAGCATCCAAGCACTTGGCAGGTAGAAGAGTTATTTTCCTTTGAAAATGAAAAAAACGCATAAACTGCGTTTTTGCATTTTCTTCCCATAATTATACAACAAAAACACGTTAACACAACTGTTACAATCTCTATCTATCAGTGGTCACTGGTATTGACTAGCGAGCGGCCGGCGACGAACGCGACAAAAGCAGGTTCGAACAGGTTTGCCGGCGCGCACGCACGTGACTTGCCCACCCTTGCCGGTGCCTCACACCCCTCGCCCCACGTCCCGCAACCGTCAATTCTAGTTTTTTCGGTACCGATATCGCACAGAGATTAAATAACGGTATAGCCTTACCTTTATTCTATAAAGATATACTTATTTAATACAGGTACCGTAACCGCATACCGTAACCGCTTTCAGTCCCTGCAAACATCAACCTCGAGCTCATGGATACGACCCAGAGTCCGCTCATAGGTCCCACTACATTGGTCAAATTTGGATATTGTACACCGCAGCTGATCTCGCTCTTCCAAAACTTCCATGAGCTGGTCGTGCAATTTTCCAAGATCACTCTTCAGTAGGGCATTGTTGTTCAGTATTTTCATAAATTCCTTTTCATTTTCTTCACGTTTCTGAAGAAGAAGGCTGTTCTCTCTCTTCACCTCCTTGGTCTCTTCAAGGGCTCGTTTCAGCTTTGCCTCCAATTCTTGGGCAGTGGCCTTGCGGGTCATCATTTTGGTGTGAAGTACACTGTTACCTACAAATAATTGAAATATGTGAATGTGTACAACAAAGTGATAATATGATGAGCTGAAATAACAAGCTTATTTTATACTAATTATTAAATTACTGTAAAAATTAATAAATAATTATTGTAATAATAAAACAGTATCTTTTACTTTGGTTAGATAGAGAAAATAGATTAAATTAAGTAAGTTTTACAACAATATTAGAGAAAACCAAGATATAAAATAACAATATCAATAAAAAATAAAAATTACTATTAATTAGAAGGTAGTAAGGTTATTCCAATAAACTGACTATTTTAATTGAAATTTAGACTTCAATTAAATCTGTATTTGTATGCTAATACTGATTGTAAATATGTTGTTTATATGTGCTACTTATGTATCAAGGTAATGAGTGTTGTAAATGAATGAAGGATGTCTGTGTATGCACCAGTAGTTGTCTATCATCCACTTTGTTTAACCATCAGTTAAGCAATGGGAGTCACAACAGAGGCGATATGTACAAGAATTCAACCAATCTCATAGTAGAGAGCGGCTAAAATTCAAGTGATAGTGTTTCTAATGCGAGTAATTTATGTAAACAAATGTAGGTAATGTCAGATGAAGTGAAGAATGGTGTAAATGATGTTTTACAAAAGCAAAAGATGTCCTGTGTCTAAGTTTAATTTAGTAATTCTTTACAGAATTGGGTAACAATCAGAAATAGAATAACAAAACAAATACTCCCCCGGTTTGAATCCGTTGTTGGTTCAAATTCCTTTAATTTAACACAATTAGTCAAATATTCCGAGTAATATTAATGTCACAGACTTGCGAACACTAATCCTAATTATATGTACGATAATCTATCAATTTTAAACAGTTTGACATCAAAATAATAAGATATATAATTTATTTCAACAAAATTAAAATCGGCTGACGATTTGACGTCTGTCACCTAGGGATGCCAACACAAAAAAAAAAAAACTCCAGAGGTCTACTTCAAGAGGCTCTGGAGGACGCATTATACGTTGGAGGGCTAAAGTAAAAATGCAGTACGATGTAGTGTATAACGTAGAATGCTTAAAAAATACTGGCTTCAAAAAAATCAAAATGGCGGACCAAGTGGCGGCCATTTTGTAAAAATGCAAATTTTTTAGAATTTTCAAAGTGATTTTTGGGGCAGTTGCAGTTAGCAAAGCTAAATTTTGATAATGACCTTTGTTGTAGAGCCTTATAAGACCTATCGACTGGTTGTAAATTTTTTCCCAAATTTTGGGGTAATTTTTGAGATTTACCCCGAAATGTAAAAACTCGAAATAACGACTTTTGGTAAAAAATAAGTATGAGGATCTGTCTAAATTGGCCATTTATTTCCATTTCGATCCAATTTTGAAAATTAAATCAACAGTCGAAAGAAAAAAATGAAAATCTCCACGTCATGTTTTCCCATACATTTTGTACTGGAGCCGACCGCAAAGATAAGTTTCTACGATTTTGTATGGGGAAACGGTTGCATAGTCTTGCGGTACTATCTTTGTGATACAAAATGACTTTGTAACTTTGCGTGGGCATAGGCGGAGCGCCGCGTAGGGCGAAGCCCGGAGCGGCCAAACAAGTGATGTTATATTAAGAATGTATAGGCGGAGTGCCGAGTAGGGTGAAGCCCCGAGCGGCCAAACAATTAATATGTTTTTGCGAAGCCATATGCGAAGCGCCGCGTAGGGCGAAGCCCGGAGCAGCCAAACAAATGATGTAATGTTGCGAAGCCATAAGCCAAACAGTTAATGTATTTTTTCGATGTTATATTTGCACAGCCCGGAGCGGCAAACATATTATGTGATTTTGCAAAGACATAGGCGGAGCCAGGCCAATTTAGTTATGTTATTTTGCAAATGTTTAGGCAAAGCGCCGCGCAAGGCGAAGCCTGGAGCGGCCAATCAAGTGACGTTGTTTTGGAAATATAAAGGCGGAGCGCCGCGTAGGGCGAAGCCTGGAGCGGCCAATCAAGTGACGTTGTTTTGCAAATATTAAGGCGGAGCGCCGCGTAGGGCGAAGCCCGGAGCGGCCAATCAAGTGACGTTGTTTTGCAGATATATAGGCGCCCCGCCTATATATCTGCAAAACAACGTCATGCAATCAAATGATGCAATCCCGCAAATCCATAGGCGGAGCGGCCAAATAAATCGTCGTTTTGCAAGACCGCAAGTCAAACTATGTACGCGAGGCCGGAGGCCGAGCGCCCTCTAGGCCGAAGGCCTGGTTCTTTATGGCCCATTTGATGAAACATAGGGCATCAAAAAACGAATAAGAACGCCATTGCGAACGGTCCAACCCAGTCATGTAATCTAAGCGAGGCCGCAGGCCGAGCTGCGTATCGCGAGGCCAAAGGCCGAGCTCCGCGTAGGGCGAAGCCCGTAGCGTCCCCCTCCGCCTCGCAGAGCTGGGTTTTGGCCAGCACACGCGCAGCGTGTGCGCCAAAAGCTAGTCTATCTATCTATCTATCTATTATATATATATATATATATATATATATATATATATATATATATATATATATATATATATATATATATATATAGATAGATAGATTATATATATATATATATATATATATATATATATATAATAGATTATATATCTATTATATATAAAGCTAAATTACCACTGACTCACTCACTGACTGATCGGGGGTGTTTTTGGGGGGCAAGGGGAAGTTCTACCTCTTTTTGATGTATGAGGGGTGGGTTTAGATTTTTAATCAACGTAGCTTTTTTTTGTTTTTTTTTCGAAATTCAAGATGGCCGCCGAGTATGGCCTCGCGGGGGGAAAAAAATGTAGAGGATGGGGGGGCGGACTCGACTGTTTAAGATGGATGTTTGCGAGTTAAAAATGGAAAAAAAAAAAAATGTCAAAAAAACAAGATGGCGGCGGTGTGATTGCGGTTTGAATAAAAATTTTAGAGTCATTTTTGCGCAGTCGTACTGAAGGGACGCGCATAGACAGTGGAAAACTTTCTTCTGGCATTTGTTGCGAGTATAGTCGACTTTACGACCCCATCCATAGATTATAGAAATTCAATATGGCGGCGGTGCTGGCGGCCATTTTGTCCCGAGAAAAAAATTGGCAATTTTCGAAGGCGTTTTTCGGGTGGATGGCAACACTTTAGAGAATCGCTTGTAAGAAGGCTATGGTGGGGAATTTATTCGAGTGTTACCATGCGTGACAATTTCTACCAAATTCATGGTAGTTTTTGGGCCATGGGAGAAAATAGTAGGAAAAAAAATTTTTGGATTTTTGGAAAATCAAGTATGCAGTTTTGTGGCAACCCCGACCCGCTTGGGCCTTTTTGTAGTTTTTTTGGAAAATTCTGGCAACACTGGGAATTATCGGTAAAAAACGTTTTTTCGACATTGCCAGCTTCTAGGAGTCCTGTGGGTCAGAGGAAGCGTCGGAGGAAAAAACGAAAAATGAGGGTTGATGGGTTATACGATCCAGAATATGGGAAAAATATGGGCATCACAAAATTCAAGATGGCGGACGCGCTGGCGGTAATTTAGTAAAACTGAAAATTTTCGAAAAAATTGTTTTTAATTTTTCGCATGGATGGCAACATTTTAGAGAATCGTGTTGTATAAGGTAGGGGTAGAAAATTTATTCAAATGTTGCCGTGCGTTTGAATTTCTACCAAATTCATGGTAGTTTTTGAGCCATGGTAGAAAATGGTAGGGAAGAAATTTTGACGTTTTAAGAAAAATCGAGTATGCAGATTTATGGCAACCCCGATCCACAATGGCCTCATGGTAGTTTTGTTGAAAAATTCTGGCAACACTGGCGACAGCGAAGAAAAAGATTTTTTCAACATGGTCATTTTCCAAACTCTCTGTGGGTCCGAGGACGCACGGGAGGAAAAAACGAAAAATGTGGGTTGGTGGGATATACGACCTAGAATATGGGAAAAATATGGGCATCCAGAAATTCAAGATGGCGGACGCGCTAGCGGCCATTTTGTGAAAATTTTACTTTTTCGAAATTTTATTTTAAATTTTTAGGGCAGATGGCTATACTTTAGCGTTTCTCAATGTACTAGGCGGATATGTGTCTCGTCAAGATGTGTTGCCAGATGAAAAAAAAATTTAGTAGTTTTTGGTAGTTTTCGAGATATGGCCCAAAAAGGTCGAAAGTAGAAATAACGACTTTTCGATGAATTCATTGCCAGGTACCTAGAGGGCGGGTCCATTAAAATGACATTTGACTATTTTAATCTCATTCGCATGGCAACACTCGGAGCGGCGGGGAGGTGAATCCCGAAGGCATGGTCTACTTCCAGAGGCTCTGGAGGACTCATTATACGTTGGAGGGAAAAAGTAAAAATGCAGTTCGATGTGGTATATAACGTAGAATGCCTAAAAAATACTGGCTTCAAAAAAATAAAAATGGCGGACCAAGTGGCGGCCATTTTGTAAAAATGTGAATTTTTCAGAATTTTCAAAGTGGTTTTTGGGGCAGTTGCAGTTAGCAAAGCTAAATTTTGATAATTACCTTTGTTGTAGAGCCCTATAAGACCTATCGACTGGTTATAATTTTTTCCCAATTTTATGGGTAATTTTCGAGTTTTACCCCAAAATGTAAAAACTCGAAATAACGACTTTTGCTAGAAAATAAGTATGAGGATCTGTCAAAATTGGCCATTTATTTCCATTTCAATCCAATTTAAAAAAATAAATCAACAGTCAAAAGAAAAAAATTGAAAACTCCATGTCATGTTGGTACTCGATTTTCCCATACATTTTGTACTGGAGCCGACCGCAAAGATAAGTTTGTACGAATTTGTATAGGGAAACGGTTGCATAGTATTGTGGTACTGTCTTTATCATACAAAATGGCTATGTAACTTTGCGTGGGCATAGGCGGAGCACATTTATTATGCCTTAATTTTATTTTCGCAAGGTTCTAGGCGGAGCGCCGCGTAGGGCGAAGCCCGGAGCGGCCAAAGGGTTAATGTATTTTGCGAAGCCACAGGCGGAGCGCCGCGTAGGGCGAAGCCCGGAGCGGCCAAACAAGTAATGCGATTTTGCAAAGACATAGGCGGAGCGCCGCGTAGGGCGAAACCCGGAGCGGCCAATTTAGTTATGTTATTTTGCAAATGCTTAGGCGGAGCGCCGCGTAGGACGAAGCCCGGAGCGGCCAAACATATGATGTGATTCCGCAAAGCCATAGGCGGAGCGCCGCGTAGGGCGCAGCCCGGAGCGGCCAAACAAATGATGTAATGTTGCGAAGCTATAGGCGGAGCGCCGCGTCGGGCGAAGCCCGGAGCGGCCAAACAGTTAATGTATTTGTTCGATGTTATAGTTGTACAGCCCGGAGCGGCAAACATATAATGTGATTTTGCAAAGACATAGGCGGAGCGCCGCGTAGGGCGCAGCCCGAAGCGGCCAAACAAATAATGCATTCCCGCAAATCCATAGGCGGAGCGCCGCGTAGGGCGCAGCCCGGAGCGGCCAAACAAATGATGCAATCCTGCAAATCCATAGGCGGAGCGCCGCGTAGGGCAAAGCCCGGAGCGGCCAAATAAATGGTCGTTTTGCAAGACCGCAAGTCGAACTATGTACGCGAGGCCGGAGGCCGAGCGCCTTCTGGGCCGAAGGCCTGGTTCTTTAGGACCCATTTGATGGAACATAGGGCATCAAAAAAAGAATAAGAACGCCATTGCGAACGGTCCAACCCAGCCATGTAAACTAAGCGAGGCCGTAGGCCGAGCTGCGTATCGCGAGGCCGAAGGCCGAGCTCCGCGTAGGGCGAAGCCCGGAGCGTCCGCCTCGCAGAGCTGGGTTTTGGCAAGCACACGCGTAGCGTGTGCGCCAAAAGCTAGTATATACAGCGTGTAAAAAAAGCCTTAACGAAGCCTTGAACCACGCATTCCACTCTTATAACTGAGTATTATACTCAAATATTATTGCAGGGAAACGACTTTTAATTTTATGCATAAAAAAACGGCAGTTTTCTAGACCACGCAATGTACGTCGCGCAAGCGCGGGTGCGTGCGCGGGAGGATGGGCATCCCCGCTCTCTCGCTAGGTACCTACGCGACGCGAGCGCGTGTGTGCGATGGAAACATGACTGATATTATACTAATTATTTCACACGTAAAAACACTTTTTTGCATGTACGAAGTCAATGTAAGTACTTACCTAGTGCTCATCGTTGTCATCCAGTGTAGGTCTCGCCAAGCGGATAAGATGTGGCTCGAACTGGCGACCCGCTACGGGTCAAACAACAAACACGCGCCCTGTACAGCGTGTTGCGAAGCGCCCGGTCCAGGAGTCCTTCTTGAACTGCTTTTCTTTTGAGTTCGTCAAAAACGTGGATGATCTTTTGACGCATTTCATCAGCTGACTCACAGGGGCGGTCGAAAACTCACGGCCCTATAAAACGGGCGCTATAGGCTGGTTCTAACAACCACTGCATTGCCCGAGTGATCACTCGAGGATCACGAGGCTGATGTGCATTAGGATATTCTATCCCATACAGCCGCAGTGCCACGGAAGCATTTCCATGGGCCATGCCATAACAGTACACCATGTTGACGTACTCGCGAGCGCTTTTTGCATAAAAAGGCATCTTAGAGACTTATCACAGCACAACACAACTAATATCACTCAACTCGACACGAAAACACTTAAGAAAACTACATAACAATACAAAATCACAAAATTATCCGTAATCAATACGCATCCGAAGTCGTATGAAACCGAACTGAAATACGTCAATAATAAGAAAAAACCGTCGCTCCTTTAAAGTAAACAAACACGGCTGACCAATCAGCGCACGCGATCCGGTTATTGCCGCCTCGCCTAGTGTTGTCGTATTATTGACGATTAAGCTACATCTGTTTTGTTTGCAATTATTTACAAAATCAGATTTGCTAACACGTATAGCAACTGGTTTAATTGTTTGATACTACTTACACCAATTGTAAAAAAAAACGTAGTGCAGTTTTAGTTGTTACTAATTTAATAAGTTTTTTCAAAATAATAATTCTGCTAAACAAAAATCAAATCAAACGAGCTATTAAGCCTGCAATAATAATAACGCGTTGTTGAAATGTTTCTAAGGCCAGGCGTAAATTTTTGTAATTCCCGCTGACATTCATTTAACAATTTTATTATAAATTTACTTGAGTCTAGGCGTTTTGGGTTACAGGTTGCCTTAGTTTTCACCTGATGATTAGTGTTGTTGTTTGCCTAGCAGACTTCAATACTTCTCAATTCACACTTGGGTTAGTGGAGCCCAGTACGTAAAATAAAATTGTAATAATTTTATGCTTGTATCCCACGGACTAGTAAAAACGACGGACTCCACGCTGTCATACTATAGCGTGAAGCCACGTTTATACATGTGTGAGTGAGATACTTATGGATACCAGATATCGGATACCTGTCAGTTGGAGCACTTATTGTATCAATGTGTGACGTAAGTTACGAGTCAAGGTGGAGCACCTGAGGAGCTTCAATGACTAGTTAGTGGCGCGGAGTCCTTCTTTTTTTACTAGTCCGAGTTGTATCCAAAATGAATTTACGTTTATTTATCGTCAATAAGTTCGTTCTTAAAGCAGAAAGAGGAAATTGCCAGAGTATTCTTTCAGGCGCTGGGGAATGCTCTAATTGTATGAAAAAAAAAGTTCAATTTATTTGAAATCCTGACTAAAAATTAGACTGGGTTCGAGTAAATTGGAAAGAATAACTGTATTTACTACCAACTTTGTATTTTTTACTACGTAATTTCATCTTTTGAATAATAAATAAGCGAATTTGAAAAAATCCAAATTAAATTCCTTATGTGTGCGCGCTACGCGCGTAAGATCCATCATTCTACAAACACATGTACAATTATCTTTTCTGACATCGTATAAATAATAAATGCGGTATTATGTCAGGACCTGGGAGTCCTTAACATGACCTAAGTTCCCCAACTGAGGTTATGGGTACATAATGCATTCCCAGGGTCGAAAGAAAAAGGTGATTGGTGTATTTAGTTACTATTTACATGTTAATTACAGGTATCTAAGCAATGTACCTAGATAACTAATAAAGTTGATGAAAACTAGGCTTTGAGCGATCAGCTGGGATGGCCCGACCGCGCCCGCGAGTCGTTGCCCTCGGATACGCGAGTGGTACACAGAACAGCTGAGGCGCGCGCGCGTGTGCGTACGCTGTGTAGTATCCGCGCAGCCGCTACAGGGGATAGTGACTGTGTGTGCGCGTGCGATGTACATTGCAGGCCGTGATTTGTAAGGCCTTATTTGCTAGAAAATATTCAAAATTAAGATATGGTTTCTTTGGAAGAAATGTTAGTAATAACGTTTTAATTTTTTTTATGTAAAAAACGTAGAATTTTTTTTTTATCTTTGAAGGTCAATATCTCAGAAACTATACATTTCCGAGGTATTTTTCTAGAACTAATGATGTTCGTAATGACCAGGAGAATATGTAGTTCACGGCTTCGTTAAGGTATTTTTTACACGCGATATATATATAGATAGATAGATTTATTATTATTTTATTTTTATTTTATTATTATTGTTTTATTTTATTTTATTATTATCTATCTATCTATCTATCTATCTATTATCTATTATATATAAAGCTAAATTACCACTCACTCACTCACTCACTGATTGGGGTGTTTTTGCGGTGTGAAGGGGGTGGTTTAGGACTTTTCGACGTATGGGGGGTGGGTTTAGATTTTTAATCAACGCAGCTTTTTCTTGTTTTTTTTTTTTAATTCAAGATGGCCGCCGAGTATGGCTTAGCGGGGGGAAAAAAATGTAGGGGATGGGGGGGCGGTCTCGACTGTTTAAGATGAGTGTTTGGAAGTTGGGAATGGAAAAAAAATAAAATGTCAAAAAAACAAGATGGCGGCGGTACAATCGGGGTTCGAAAAAAAAAATTAGAGTCATTTTTGCGCAGTCGTACTGAAGAGACGCGCATAGACAGTGGAAAACTTTCTTTTGAAAACTCTTGCAAGTATAGTCGACTCGACGACCCCATCCATAGATTATAGAAATTCAAGATGGCGGCGGCGCTGGCGGCCATTTTGTCCCGAGAAAAAAATTGGCAGTTTTTGAAGGCGTTTTTCGGGTGGATGGCAACACTTTAGAGAATCACTTGTAAGAAGGTTATGGTGGGGAATTCATTCGAGTGTTACCATGTGTGGAAATTTCTACCAAATTCATGGTAGTTTTGGAGCCATGGGAGAAAATAGAAGGAAAAAAAATTTTTGTATTTTCGAAAAATCAAGTATGCAGTTTTGTGGCAACCCCGACCCGCTTGGGCCTTTTTGTAGTTTTTTTGGAAAATTCTGGCAACACTGGGAATTATCGGTAAAAAACGTTTTTTCGACATTGCCAGCTTTTAGGAGCCCTGTGGGTCAGAGGAAGCGTCGGAGGAAAAAACGAAAAATGAGGGTTGATGGGTTATACGATCCAGAATATGGGAAAAATATGGGCATCACAAAATTCAAGATGGCGGACGCGCTGGCGGTAATTTAGTAAAACTCGAAATTTTCCAAAAAATTGTTTTTAATTTTTCGCATGGATGGCAACATTTTAGAGAATCGCGTTGTATGTGGCAGGGGTAGAGAATTTATTCAAGTGTTGCCGTGCGTTTGAATTTCTACCAAATTCGTGGTAGTTTTCGAGCCATGGTAGAAAATGCTAGGGAAGAAATTTTGACGTTTTGCGAAAATTCGAGTATGCAGATTTATGGCAACTCTGACCCGCAATGGCCTCATGGTAGTTTTGTTGAAAAATTCTGGCAACACTGGCGACAGCGGACCAAAACATTTTTTCGACATGGTCATTTTCCAAACTCTCTCTGGGTCCGAGGACGCACGGGAGAAAAAAACGAAAAATGTGGGTTGGTGGGGTATACGACCCAGAATATGGGAAAAATATGGGCATCCGGAAATTCAAGATGGCGGACGCGCTAGCGGCCATTTTGTGAAAATTTCACTTTTTCGAAATTTTATTTTCAATTTTTCGGGCAGATGGCGACACTTTAGCGTTTTCCAATGTACTAGGCGGATATGTGTCTCGTCAAGATGTGTTGCCAGGTGAAAAAAATTTTTGGTAGTTTTTGGTAGTTTTCGAGATATGGCCCAAAAAGGTCGAAAGTAGAAATAACGACTTTTTGGTAAATTCATTGCCAGGTACCTAGAGGGCGGGTCCATTAAAATGACATTTGACTATTTTAATCTCATTCGCATGGCAACACTCGGAGCGGCGGGGAGGTGAATCCCGAAGGCATGGTCTACTTCCAGAGGCTCTGGAGGACTCGTTATAGGTCGTAGGGAAAAAGTAAATATGCAGTTTGATGTGGTATATAACGTAGAATGCCTAAAAAATACTGGCTTCAAAAAAATCAAAATGGCGGACCAAGTGGCGGCCATTTTGTAAAAATATGAATTTTTCAGAATTTTCAAAGTGGTTTTTGGAGCAGTTGCAGTTAGCAAAGCTAAATTTTGATAATGACCTTTGTTGTAGAGCCTTATAAGACCTATAGACTGGTTAAGAAATTTTCCTAAATTTCAGGGTAGTTTTTGAGATTTACTCCGAAATGTAAAAACTCAAAATAACGACTTTTGGCAAAAAATAAGTATGAGGATCTGTCAAAAGTGGTCATATGTTTCCATTTTGATCTAATTTTGGAAAATAAATCAACAGTTAAAAGAAAAAAATTAAAAACTCCATGTCATGTTGGTACTCGATTTTCCCATACATTTTGTACTGGAGCCGACCGCAAAGATAAGTTTGTACGAATTTGTATAGGGAAACGGTTGCATAGTATTGCGGTACTGTCTTTATCATACAAATGACTATGTAACTTTGCGTGGGCATCGGTGGAGCACATTTATTATGCCTTAATTTTTGCAAAGTCCTAGGCGGAGCGCCGCGTAGGGCGAAGCCCGGAGCGGCCAATCAAGTGATGTAATTTTCCTAATGTATAGGCGGAGCGCCGCGTAGGGCGAAGCCCAGAGCGGCCATAGAGTTAATGTATTTTTGCGAAGCCACAGGCGGAGCGCCGCGTAGGGCGAAGCCCGGAGCGGCCAAAGAAGTAATGTTATATTGCGAATGCGTAGGCGGAGCGCCGCGTCGGGCGAAGCCCGGAGCGGCCAAACAAGTGATGTTATATTACGAATGTAAAGGCGGAGCGCCGCGTAGGGCGAAGCCCGGAGCGGCCAAACAAGTAATGTTATATTGTGAATGCGTAAGCGGAGCGCCGCGTAGGGCGCAGCCCGGAGCGGCCAATCAAGTGATGTAATTTTGCGAATGTAAAGGCGGAGCGCCGCGTAGGGCGAAGCCCGGAGCGGCCAATTAAGTTGTGCTATTATGCAAATCCTTAGGCGGAGCGCCGCGTAGGGCGCAGCCCGGATCGGCCTAATAAGTGATGTTATATTGCTAAGCCATAAGCGGAGCGCCGCGTAGGGCGCAGCCCGGAGCGGCCATATAAATTATGTAATTTTGCAAGACCGCAATTCAAACCACGTATGCGAGGCCGGAGGCCTGGTTCTTTAGGACCCATTTGATGGAACATAGGGCATCAAAAAAAGAATAAGAACACCATTGCGAACGATCCAACCCAGCCATGTAATCTAAGCGAGGCCGCAGGCCGAGCTGCGTATAGCAAGGCCGAAGGCCGAGCTCCGCGTAGGGCGAAGCCCGGAGCGTCCCCCTCCGCCTCGCAGAGCTGGGTTTTGGCAAGCACACGCGCAGCGTGTGCGCCAAAAGCTAGTCTATCTATCTATCTTCTATCTTCTATCTATCTATCTATCTATCTATCTATCTATCTATCTATATATATATATCTATTATATATAAAGCTAAATTACCACTGACTCACTCACTGACTGATCGGGGGTGTTTTTGGGGGGCAAGGGGAAGTTCTACCTCTTTTTGATGTATGAGGGGTGGGTTTAGATTTTTAATCAACGCAGCTTTTTGTTGTTTTTTTTTCGAAATTCAAGATGGCCGCCGAGTATGGCTTAGCGGGAAAAAAAAAATGTATGGAAACGTGGGGCGGTTTAGACTGTCAGAGATTGATGTTTGAGAGTTAAAAATGGAAAAAAAATAAAATGTCAAAAAAACAAGATGGCGGCGGTGTAATTGCGGTTTGAAAATCCGATTTAGAGTCATTTTTGCGCAGTCGTACTGAAGGGACGCGCATAGACAGTGGAAAACTTTCTTTTGGAAATTCTTGCAAGTATAGTCGACTCGACGACCCTATCCATAGATTATAGAAATTCAAGATGGCGGCGGCGCTGGCGGCCATTTTGTCCCGAGAAAAAAATTGGCAGTTTTTGAAGGCGTTTTTCGGGTGGATGGCAACACTTTAGAGAATCGCTTGTAAGAAGGCTATGGTGGGGAATTTATTCAAGTGTTACCATGTGTAGAAATTTCTACCAAATTCATGGTAGTTTTCGGGCCATGGGAGAAAATAGTAGCAAAAAATTTTTTTTGATTTTTGAAAAATCGAGTATGCAGTTTTGTGGCAACCCCGACCCGCTTGGGCCTTTTTGTGGTTTTTTTGGAAAATTCTGGCAACACTGGGAATTATCGGTAAAAAACGTTTTTTCGACATTGTCGTCTTCTAGGAGCCCTGTGGGTCAGAGGAAGCGTCGGAGGAAAAAACGAAAAATGTGGGTTGATGGGGTATACGATCCAGAATATGGGAAAAATATGGGCATTGCAAAATTCAAGATGGCGGACGCGCTGGCGGTAATTTAGTAAAACTCAAAATTTTCGAAAAATTTGTTTTTAATTTTTCGCATGGTTGGCAACATTTTTGAGAATCGCGTTGTATGGGGTAGGGGTAGAGAATTTATTCAAGTGTTGCCGTGCGTTTGAATTTCTACCAAATTCATGGTAGTTTTCGAGCCATGGTAGAAAATGGTAGGGATGAAATTTTGACGTTTTGCGAAAATTCGAGTATGCAGATTTATGGCAACTCCGACCCGCAATGGCCTCATGGTAGTTTTGTTGAAAAATTCTGGCAACACTGGCGATAGCGGACCAAAACATTTTTTCGACATGGTCATTTTCCAAACTCTCTGAGGGTCCGAGGACGCACGGGACAAAAAAACAAAAAATGTGGGTTGTGGGGTATACGACCCAGAATATGGGAAAAATATGGGCATCCAGAAATTCAAGATGGCGGACGCGCTAGCGGCCATTTTGTGAAAATTTTACTTTTTCGAAATTTTATTTTCAATTTTTAGGGCAGATGGCGACACTTTAGCGTTTTCCAATGTACTAGGCGGATATGTGTCTCGTCAAGATGTGTTGCCAGATGAAAAAAAAATTTAGTAGTTTTTGGTAGTTTTCGAGATATAGCCCAAAAAGGTCGAAAGTAGAAATAACGACTTTTCGATGAATTCATTGCCAGGTACCTAGAGGGCGGGTCCATTAAAATGACATTTGACTATTTTAATCTCATTCGCATGGCAACACTCGGAGCGGCGGGGAGGTGAATCCCGAAGGCATGGTCTACTTCCAGAGGCTCTGGAGGACTCATTATACGTTGGAGGGAAAAAGTAAAAATGCAGTTCGATGTGGTATATAACGTAGAATGCCTAAAAAATACTGGCTTCAAAAAAATAAAAATGGCGGACCAAGTGGCGGCCATTTTGTAAAAATGTGAATTTTTCAGAATTTTCAAAGTGGTTTTTGGGGCAGTTGCAGTTAGCAAAGCTAAATTTTGATAATTACCTTTGTTGTAGAGCCCTATAAGACCTATCGACTGGTTATAATTTTTTCCCAATTTTATGGGTAATTTTCGAGTTTTACCCCAAAATGTAAAAACTCGAAATAACGACTTTTGCTAGAAAATAAGTATGAGGATCTGTCAAAATTGGCCATTTATTTCCATTTCAATCCAATTTAAAAAAATAAATCAACAGTCAAAAGAAAAAAATTGAAAACTCCATGTCATGTTGGTATTCGATTTTCCCATACATTTTGTACTGGAGCCGACCGCAAAGATAAGTTTGTACGAATTTGTATAGGGAAACGGTTGCATAGTATTGCGGTACTGCCTTTATCATACAAAATGACTATGTAACTTTGCGTGGGCATAGGCGGAGCACATTTATTATGCCTTAATTTTCGCAAAGTTCTAGGCGGAGCGCCGCGTAGAGCGCAGCCTGGAGCGGCCAATTAAGTGATGTAATTTTGCTAATGTATAGGCGGAGCGCCGCGTACGGCGAAGCCCGGAGCGGCCAAAGAGTTAATGTATTTTTGAGAAGCTACAGGCGGAGCGCCGCGTAGGGCGAAGCCCGGAGCGGCCAAACAAGTAATGTTATATTACGAATGCGTAGGCGGAGCGCCGCGTAGGGCGCAGCCCGGAGCGGCCAATCAAGTGATGTAATTTTGCGAATGTAAAGGCGGAGCGCCGCGTAGGGCGAAGCCCGGAGCGGCCAAACAGTTACTGTATTTTTGCGAAGCCACAGGCGGAGCGCCGCGTAGGGCGAAGCCCGGAGCGGCCAAACAAGTAATGTTATATTGCGAATGCGTAGGCGGAGCGCTGCATAGGGCACAGCCCGGAGCGGCCAATCAAGTGATTTAATTTTGCGAATTTAAAGGCGGAGCGCTGCGTAGGGCGAAGCCCGGAGCGCTGCGTAGGGCGAAGCCCGGAGCGGCCTAAAGTATATTGTAATTTTGCAAAGCCACAGGCGGAGCGCCGCGTAGGGCGAAGCCCGGAGCGGCCAATTAAGTTATGTTATTATGCAAATCCTAGGCGGAGCGCCGCGTAGGGCGAAGCCCGGAGCGGCCCAATAAGTGATATTATATTGCGAAGCCACAGGCGGAGCTCCGCGTAGGGCGCAGCCCGGAGCGGCCAAATAAATCATGTAATTTTGCAAGACTGCAGGTCAAACTAAGTACCGAGGCCGGAGGCCTGGTTCTTTAGGACCCATTTGATGGAACGTAGGGCATCAAAAAAAGAATAAGAAAACGCCATTGCGAACGGTCCAACCCAGCCATGTAATCTAAGCGAGGCCGCAGGCCGAGCTGCGTATCGCGAGGCCGAAGGCCGAGCTCCGCGTAGGGCGAAGCCCGGAGCGTCCGCCTCGCAGAGCTGGGTTTTGGCAAGCACACGCGTAGCGTGTGCGCCAAAAGCTAGTCTATTATATATAAAGCTAAATTACCACTGACTCACTGACTCACTGATTGGGGCATTTTTTGGGGTGGAAGGGGTCGGTTTAGGACTTTTTGACGTATGGGGGGTTGGTTAAGATTTTTAATCGACGCAGCTTTTTTTGTTTTTTTTTCGAAATTCAAGATGGCCGCCGAGTATGACTTAGCGGGAAAAAAAAAATGTATGGTAACGTGGGGCGGTTTAGACTGTCATAGATTGATGTTTGAGAGTTAGGAATGAAAAAAAAATAAAATGTCAAAAAAACAAGATGGCGGCGGTGTAATTGCGGTTTGAAAATCCGATTTAGAGTAATTTTTGCGCAGTCGTACCGAAGAGACGCGCATAGACAGTGGAAAATTTTCTTTTGGAAATTCTTGCAAGTATAGTCGACTCGACGACCTTATCCATAGATCATAGAAATTCAAGATGGCGGCGGCGCTGGCGGCCATTTTGTCCCGAGAAAAAAATTTGCAATTTTCGAAGGCGTTTTTCGGGTGGATGGCAACACTTTAGAGAATCGCTTGTAAGAGGGCTATGGTGGGGAATTTATTTGAGTGTTACCATGCGTGACAATTTTTACCAAATTCATGGTAGTTTTCGGGCCACGGGAGAAAATGGTAGAAAAAAAAATATTGATTTTCGAAAAATCGAGTATGCAGTTTTGTGGCAACCCCGACCCGCTTGGGCTTTTTTGTGGTTTTTTTGGAAAATTCTGGCTACACTGGGAATTATCGGTAAAAAACGTTTTTTCGACATTGTCATCTTCTAGGAGCCCTGTGGGTCCAAAGAAGTATCGGAGGAAAAAATTAAAAATGAGGGTTGATGGGGTATACGATCCAGAATATGGGAAAAATATGGGCATTGCCAAATTCAAGATGGCGGACGCGCTGGCGGTAATTTAGTAAAACTCAAAATTTTCCAAAAAATTGTTTTTAATTTTTCGCATGGATGGCAACATTTTAGAGAATCGCGTTGTATGGGGTAGGGGTAGAGAATTTATTCAAGTGTTGCCGTGCGTTTGAATTTCTACCAAATTCATGGTAGTTTTTGAGCCATGGTAGAAAATGGTAGGGATGAAATTTTGACGTTTTGCGAAAAATCGAGTATGCAGATTTATGGCAACTCCGACCCGCAATGGCCTCATGGTAGTTTTGTTGAAAAATTCTGGCAACACTGGCGACAGCGGACCAAAACATTTTTTCGACATGGTCATTTTCCAAACTCTCTCTGGGTCCGAGGACGCATGGGAGAAAAAAACGAAAAATGTGGGTTGGTGGGGTATACGACCCAAAATATGGGAAAAATATGGGCATTCGGAAATTCAAGATGGCGGACGCGCTAGCGGCCATTTTGTGAAAATTTCACTTTTTCGAAATTTTATTTTCAATTTTTCGGGCAGATGGCGACACTTTAGCGTTTTCCAATGTACTAGGCGGATATGTGTCTCGTCAAGATGTGTTGCCAGGTGAAAAAAATTTTTGGTAGTTTTTGGTAGTTTTCGAGATGTGGCCCAAAAAGGTCGAAAGTAGAAATAACGACTTTTTGGTAAATTCATTGCCAGGTACCTAGAGGGCGGGTCCGTTAAAATGACATTTGACTATTTTTATCTCATTCGCATGGCAACACTCGGAGCGGCAGGGAGGTGAATTCCGAAGGTATGGTCTACTTCCAGAGGCTCTGGAGGACTCATTATACGTTGGAGGGAAAAAGTAAAAATGCAGTTCGATGTGGTATATAACGTAGAATGCCTAAAAAATACTGGCTTCAAAAAAATAAAAATGGCGGACCAAGTGGCGGCCATTTTGTAAAAATGTGAATTTTTCAGAATTTTCAAAGTGGTTTTTGGGGCAGTTGCAGTTAGCAAAGCTAAATTTTGATAATGACCTTTGTTGTAGAGCCCTATAAGACCTATCGACTGGTTATAATTTTTTCCCAATTTTATGGGTAATTTTCGAGTTTTACCCC
The DNA here is from genome assembly GCA_951394215.1 of Glyphodes perspectalis. Lineage (NCBI taxonomy): Eukaryota > Metazoa > Arthropoda > Insecta > Lepidoptera > Crambidae > Glyphodes > Glyphodes perspectalis. The sequence continues at coordinate 11,536,418 of OX596224.1, forward strand.
AAAATGTAAAAACTCGAAATAACGACTTTTGCTAGAAAATAAGTATGAGGATCTGTCAAAATTGGCCATTTATTTCCATTTCGATCCAATTTTGGACAATAAATCAACAGTCAAAAGAAAAAAATTGAAAACTCCATGTCATGTTGGTACTCTATTTTCCCATACATTTTGTACTGGAGCCGACCGCAAAGATAAGTTTGTACGAATTTGTATAGGGAAACGGTTGCATAGTATTGCGGTACTGTCTTTATCATACAAATGACTATGTAACTTTGCGTGGGCATAGGTGGAGCACATTTATTATGCCTTAATTTTCGCAAAGTTCTAGGCGGAGCGCCGCGTAGGGCGAAGCCTGGAGCGGCCAATCAAGTGATGTAATTTAGCTAATGTATAGGCGGAGCGCCGCGTAGGGCGAAGCCCGGAGCGGCCATAGAGTTAATGTATTTTTGCGAAGCCACAGGCGGAGCGCCGCGTAGGGCGAAGCCCGGAGCGGCCAAACAAGTAATGTTATATTGCGAATGCGTAAGCGGAGCGCCGCGTAGGGCGCAGCCCGGAGGGGCCAATCAAGTGATGTAATTTTGCGAATGCGTAAGCGAAGCGCCGCGTAGGGCGCAGCCCAAAGCGGCCAATCAAGTGATGTAATTTTGCGAATGTAACGGCGGAGCGCCGCGTAGGGCGAAGCCCGGAGCGGCCAATTAAGTTATGTTATTATGTAAATCCTTAGGCGGAGCGCCGCGTAGGGCGAAGCCCGGAGCGGCCAATTAAGTTGTGCTATTATGCAAATCCTTAGGCGGAGCGCCGCGTAGGGCGTAGCCCGGAGCGGCCCAATAAGTGATATTATATTGCTAAGCCACAGGCGGAGCGCCGCGTAGGGCGCAGCCCGGAGCGGCCAAATAAATCATGTAATTTTGCAAGACTGCCAGGTCAAACTACGTACGCGAGGCCGGAGGCCTGGTTCTTTAGGACCCATTTGATGGAACATAGGGCATCAAAAAAAGAATAAGAACGCCATTGCGAACGGTCCAACCCAGCCATGTAATCTAAGCGAGGCCGCAGGCCGAGCTGCGTATCGCGAGGCCGAAGGCCGAGCTCCGCGTAGGGCGAAGCCCGGAGCGTCCCCCTCCGCCTCGCAGAGCTGGGTTTTGGCAAGCACACGCGTAGCGTGTGCGCCAAAAGCTAGTCTATCTATTATATATAAAGCTAAATTACCACTCACTCACTCACTCACTGATCAGGGGTGTTTTTGAAGGGGAAGGAGGGGGTTTAGGACTTTTCGATGTATGGGGGGTGGGTTTAGATTTTTAATCAACGCAGCTTTTTTTGTTTTTTTTTTCGAAATTCAAGATGGCCGCCGAGTATGGCTTAGCGGGAAAAAAAAAATGTATGGAAACGTGGGGCGGTTTAGACTGTCAGAGATTGATGTTTGCGAGTTAGGAATGAAAAAAAAATAAAATGTCAAAAAAACAAGATGGCGGCGGTGTGATTGCGGTTTGAAAATCTGATTTAGAGTCATTTTTGCGCAGTCGTACTAAAGAGACGTAGACATAGACAGTAGATATTTTTCTTTTGACATTTGTTGCGGATATAGTCTACCCGACGACCCTATCCATAGATTATAGAAATTCAAGATGGCGGCGGCGCTGGCGACCAATTTATCCCGAGAAAAAATTGGCAGTTTTTGAGTGCGTTTTTCGGGAGGATGGCAACACTTTAGAGAATCGTTTGTAAGAACGCTATGGTGAAGAATTTATTCGAGTGTTACCATATGTAACGATTTCTACCAAATTCATGGTAGTTTTCGGGCCATGGGAGACAATGGTAGGAAAAAAAAAATTTGGATTTTCGAAAAATCAAGTATGCAGTTTTGTGGCAACCCCGACCCGCTTGGGTCTTTTGGTAGTTTTTTTGGAAAATTCTGGCAACACTGGGAATTATCGGTAAAAAACGTTTTTTCGACATTATCATCTTCTAGGAGCCCTGTGGGTCAGAGGAAGCGTCGGAGGAAAAAACGAAAAATGAGGGTTGATGGGTATACGATCCAGAATAAGGAAAAAATATAGGCATTACAAAATTAAAAATGGCGGAAGCGCTGGCGGCCATTTTGTAAAACGTAAAATTTTCGAATAAATTGTTTTTGATTTTTCGGGTAGATGGCAACATTTTAGAGAATTACGTTGTATATGGCAGGGGTAGAGAATTTATTATAGAGGTCCGAGGACGCACGGAAGAAAAAAACTAAAAATGTGGGTTGGTGGGGTATACGACCCAAAATATGGGAAAAATATGGGCATTCGGAATATCAAGATGGCGAATCCGCTAGCGGCCATTTTGTGAAATTTTAAAGTTTTGAAATTTTATTTTTAATTTTTCGGGCAGATGGCGATACTTTAGCGTTTTCCAATGTACTAGGCAGATGTGTGTCTGGTTCAGAGGTGAAAAAAAAATTTAGTAGTTTTTGGTAGTTTTTGAGATATGGCCGAAAAAGGTCGAAAGTAGAAATAACGACTTTTTGGTAAATTCATTGCCAAGTTCCTAGACGGCGGATCTATTTAAATGAAATTTGACTATTTTGATCTCATTCTCATGGCAATACTCGGAGCGGCGGGGAGGTGAATTCCGAAGGCATGGTCTCCTTCCAGAGGCTCTGGAGGACTCATTATACGTCAGAGAGAAATAGTAAAAATGCAGTTCGATGTGGTATATAACGTTAAATGCTTAAAAAATACTGGCTTTAAAAAATCAAAATGACGGACCAAGTGGCGGCCATTTTGTAAAAATGAAAATTTTTCAGAAATTTCAAAGTGGTTTTTGGGGCAATTGCAGTTAACAAAGCTAAACTTTGATGATTACCTTTGTTGTAGAATCCTATAAGATCTATAGACTGGTTAAGAAATTTTCCCAAATTTCGGGGTAATTTTCGAGTTTTACCCCGAAATGTAAAACCTCCAAATAACGACTTTTGGTGGAAAATAAGTATGAGGGATCTGTCCAAAATGGTCATATGTTTCCATTTCAAACCAATTTTGAAAAATAAATCAATAGTCGATAGAAAAAATTGGAAATCTCCATTTCATGTTTTCCCATACATTTTGTACTGGAGCCGACCGCAAAGAATAGTTATTTGCGGTACTATCTTTATGATACAAAAATTACTTTGTAACTTTGCGTGGGCATAGGCGGAGCGCCGCGTAGGGCGAAGCCCGGAGCGGCCAAACAATTAATGATGTCATTTTGCGAAGGTGAAGGCGGAGCGCCGCGTAGGGCAAAGCCCAGAGCGGCCAAACAAGTGATGATATATAACGAATTCATAGGCGGAGCGCCGAGTAGGGTGAAGCCCCGAGCGGCCAAACAATTATTATATTTTTGCGAAGCCATATGCGGAGCGCCGCGTAGGGCGAAGCCGGGAGCGGCCAAATAAATGATGTAATGTTGCGAAGCCATAGGCGGAGCGCCGCGTCGGGCGAAGCCCGGAGCGGCCAAACAGTTAATGTATTTTTCCGATGTTATAGGCGGAGCGCCGCGTAGGGCGAAGCCCGGAGCGGCCAATCAAGTGATGTTGTTTTTCAAATATATAGGCGGAGCGCCGCGTAGGGCGAAGCCCGGAGCGGCCAAACAAATAATGTAATTTTGCAACGTCATAGGCGGAGCGCCGCGTAAATAAATCAACAGTCAAAAGAAAAAAAATTAAAACTCCATGTCATGTTGGTATTCGATTTTCCCATACATTTTGTACTGGGGCCGACCGCAACAATAAGTTTGTACGATTTTGTATGAAGAAACGGTTGCATAGTCATGCGGTACTATGGTTATCATACAAAATGACTATGTATCTTTGCGTGGGCCTACGCGGAGCACATATTATGACTTAATTTTTGCGATGTCCTAGGCGGAGCGCCGCGTAGGGCGCAGCCCGGAGCGGCCGATCAAGTTATGTAATTTTGCAAATGTATAGGCAGAGCGCGGCGTAGGGCGAAGCCCGGAGCGGCCAAACAAGTGATATTATATTGTGAAGCCATAGGCGGAGCGCCGCGTAGGGTGCAGCCCGGAGCGGCCAAACGTAATATTGCAAAGCTATATGAGGAGCACCGCGTAGGGCTAAGCCCGGAGCGGCCAAATAAGTTATGTTATTTTGCAAATCCTTAGGCGGAGCAATCCTTTGGCCGAGGCCAATAAAATGATGTTGCTTTGCAAATATACTTATCTTTGCGGTCGGCTCCAGTACAAAATGTATGGGAAAACATAACGTGGCGTTTTTAATTTTTTTCTTTCGACTGTTGATTTATTTTTCAAAATTGGATCGAAATGGAAATAAATAGCCAATGTTGACAGATCCTCATACTTATTTTCTACCAAAAATCGTTATTTTGAGTTTTTACATTTCGGGGTAAAACTCGAAAATTACCCCGAAAATTGGGAAAAAATTATGACCAGTCGATAGGTCTTATAGGGCTTTACAACAAAGTTTCAGTCAAAACAACAACAATTATCAAAATTTAGCTTTGCTAACTGCAACTGCCTCAAAAACCACTTTAAAAATTCTGAAAAATTCACATTTTTACAAAATGGCCGCCACTTGGTCCGCCATTTCGATTTTTTTGAAGCCAGTATTTTTTAAGCATTCAATGTTATATACCACATCGAACTGCATTTTTACTTTTTCCTTCCAACGTATAATGAGTCTTCCAGAGCCTCTGGAAGTATACCATGCCTCGGAAGGCATGGTATGGTATGGCGGGGAGGTGAATTCCGAAATTCACCTCCCCGCCGCTCCGAGTGTTGCCATGCGAATGAGATAAAAATAGTCAAATGTCATTTTAATGGACCCGCCCTCTAGGAACCTGGCAATGAATTCACCAAAAAGTCGTTATTTCTACTTTCGACCTTTTTGGGCCATATCTCGAAAACTACCAAATGTTTTTTTCACATGGCAACATATCTTGACCAGACACACATTGACCTAGTACATTGGGAAAAGCTAAAGTGTCGCCATCTGCTCGAAAAATTTAAAATAAAATTTCGAAAAAGTAAAATTATCACAAAATGGCCGCTAGCGCGTCCGCCATATTGAATTTCTAAATGCCCATATTTTTCCCATATTCTGGGTCGTATACCCCACCAACCCACATTTTTCGTTTTTTCTACCCGAGCGTCCTCGGACCCACAGAGAGTTTAGAAAATGACCATGTCGAAAAAATGATTTTCTTCGCTGTCGCCAGTGTTGTCAAAGTTTTTCAACAAAACTACCATGAGGCCATTGTAGGTCGAGGTTGCCATAAATATGCTTACTCGATTTATCGTAAGACGTCAAAATTTCTACCCTACCATTTTCTACTATGGCTCGAAAACTACCATGAATTTGGTAGAAATTCAAACTCATGGCGACACATGAATAGATTCTCTACCCCTGCTACATACAACGCGATTCTCTAAAATGTTGCCATCCATGCGAAAAACGAAAAACAAATTTTTCGAAAATTTTAAGTTTTACTAAATTACCGCCAGCGCGTCCGCCATCTTGAATTTTGCAATGCTCATATTATTCCTATATTTTGAAATAGAAATAGAAATATTTTTATTCATGTAGGCTCCACAAAAGCACTTATGAATAGTCATAATAATACAAAATAAACATTCTACCGCCAGGTTCGGAACGTTGATTCTACCGAGAAGAACCAGCAAGAAACTCGGTAGTTACTCTTTTAAATCGCCATGTATACAATAACAATGCTACTTTATATCTACTTCTACAAATTTATATAATTAATGTACTACATTACAATAGGAGAGTAGACCATGCAAGAATTGAATCGGTCATTTCAAAAACCTCATAAGTCACAGAATTAGAATTTTTCAGGAGGCAATAAAAACTGTTTCATGCTCCAACAAGTGAATTTTAAATGACTTTTTTATGCTTAATTTATTATTCGGGTCGTATGTAATTGAAATAGCGAATAACATTTGTAGTTTATTAGTGAAAACAATGAAAAAAACCTGAAAAACTGTTCTTGACTTATGTTGTTTTAGCAGGAAATGGGGTTAGTGGTAGTATTATTTAACCAAAAAAAACGTTATAATTATATTTTTATTGGTTATTATTGAAAATTACACTTAGATAATAACTTATAAGCATTTTAGATGTATTCATTTGTCATGTAATATATTTGAGGTACATAATCATATTTTCCATTATTTTCATCTGGATTTTCTTCAACATTTGCTTTTGGCCAGGTTAAAATGTTGTTAAAAAATGGCATATCTCTTCCAAAATGCTTTTCTGAACCTTGCCTTAAATCGTCAAATTTTTTACTATTGATTGGCACTTTCAAATCATAAGCCTTGGCTGATAGGAGTGAAACAGTAGTTGTCAGTTTTTTATTACTAGAAGAGAATGAGTAATCAATCCATCAATATATAATTCGGTTATGATTGTACCTTTTTTATCTGAATCGTACTGAAACGTTCACGTTCTCTTCTTTTTCGACTCACCGTGATTCTCTGTTTCACTTGAGGAACACTTTTTAAAACAAAAATTACTATTCGCACAACAACACAGCACAAAATAGTTGAAAAAATTTTAAGTTAACGGATTTTCAATAATGCCATTAGTGACATTTGTTATCAAATTGAATACTAAATATTCAAATATTGAACCAATAAGAACAAAGCAAATTTAAAACGTCAGACTCGGTCTCATATCTACTACCTCTATCTAGTTAGTCCGTGCAAAAACCTCATAAGTCACTGACTAATGTTGTTTAAGCAATGAACGTCTTTTACACAGTCCTATTTGAAGAGGAAGGAATGCACTGATTTGCGTGGTTTTTACCCAGAATACGCATCTCCCTATAAGGAACCATTTTCTGCAAAAAAAGCATGTTAAGAAAAAACGTGACTTATGAGGTTTTTGAAATGACCGATTCAATTAGAGCGCAGACTGCAGATTCCTGTCATTGAAAAAGTCTTCAATTCTATAATAGCCCTTTTTCATGAGAAATGTTTTCATATGTGATTTGAATTTATGAACGGGCATTTGAATTACCTTATCTGGTAACTTATTAAATAACTTAATGCTAAGCCCCACAAAAGAATTACTGCTTTTATGAAGTCTAAGATGTGGAACGACAAGCTTGTGTTTATTCCTGGTATTCAAACTATGATGGTCAGATTTTTTGGAAAAGAGATTAAAGTTCTTGCATACATACATAATACAATCAAACATGTATTGCGATGCTACGGTTTATATATTGGCTTCTATAAATACCTCCCTAAGCGAATCCCGTGGTTTAAGGCCATATATGGCGCGGATAGCCCGCTTCTGCAATACAAAGATATTTTGTATGTCAGCAGCAGACCCCCACATCAGAAGGCCGTACGACATTACGCTGTGAAAGTAGCCAAAATAAACCAATCTTGCCGTTCCAACATCAGTCAATTTTCGTATTTTTGTTACGGCATATGCTGCGGAACTAAGTCTTCCCGCTAGAGCAGCAATATGAGGGCCCCATTGCAGTTTAGAATCAATGGTAATTCCCAGAAATACTGTTGATTGAACTATTTCAATAGGTTCATCACCCATGTTTAAATTAATATTTGATTGCTTAACATTAGGCATTGTGAACTTAACACATTTAGTTTTACCAGCATTTAAAAGTAGGTTATTAATCGTGAACCAATGTAGTACGTGAGAGAGAGCATTATTTACGTCTTCAACATTAGGGTGTTTTCTGTCAACTTTGAAAATCAGAGAGGTGTCATCAGCAAACAACACTATCTCACACAGATCTTTCGTATATTATGTATATTTTGGATCGTATAACCCATCAACCCTCATTTTTCGTTTTTTCCTCCGACGCTTCCTCTGACCCACAGGGCTCCTAGAAGATGACAATGTCGAAAAAACGTTTTTTATCGATAATTCCCAGTGTTGCCAGAATTTTCCAAAAAAAACTACCAAAAAAACTAGTAGAGGGCGCCACTTGCCATATAAACATTGAGCTCCGTTATTTTTAATGTGAAAAATTATACAAAGTGAATCTTTTTCGTGTTAACATAGTGAATTGTGTTAATCATTGACACTGATTAATAATGGGAGAAATTGTTATCTTCATAAATCTTCAACAGACAATATCAACAAGATTTTAGTTTAATGTCAGACCGTTCCAAATCGATAACTTGGTAAATAAATGTGTTAAGTACAGTAAATTATGTGCATAAACTCTCAACTAAAATAGTGAATATATAAATCAAACTTAATATTATAACACTGTGCAATAAATCTTAAATTATCAATAGAAACAGTCGTTTTATAATTTTAAAATGAATAGCTACTAGTGACACTTGCGGTGCGGATTCTAAGACCATATGAAACCCTTATGAACTGATGTGAAAAGTGTAGCGGTTTCGTTACAAATAAGCACTAAACTTTTCAAAAAATAATTCCATATAAAAAGCAGTTCATTAAGCATTGTGCTAGTGGTGACATCTAGTAAAAAAATGCGAAACGACGACGATATATTGCTCGAGCTAGAAGTTACCGATACTAGGGACATCTAGCGGGAAATAGCAGCACTTGAACAACTATTGATTGCACCTTAAAGAACCCTTAGCTTGATCTGCAAGAATTTCTGCTACAAACCGCAAGATGGCGATTAGGTGTACTAAATGTTATAAGGAAATTTTAAAGAATGACTACATCACTTGTGCAGACTGTCGGAATCACTACCACTTAGATTGTACAAGCATTGGAGAAAAAAGATTTTATTTATTGATAATTCATGGCAGAAAAAGATTGAAATGTGATGGCTGTAGATATTATAAGCAAACAACGAACCCTATACAAGCAAATGTTTCTACTGAAAATTCTTTTAGTTCTTTGGAAGTGGAAGAAAACGAGACAGAGCAAGAGGATTCCAGTAACTTTGTTACTTTCAGAAAACAAGGAAAGCAGTCTTCTCTACCAGATCTGTCTGCTTCCTTTTTGTCTATAAATGACACTTCTCCCCACCCGGAACATAAAAACAACAGCCTCAGCGTTTCTGAAAACTTATTGGTCAAGGAATTAGAAATAGAAATTGAAAGATTACAAACATAAATTGATATTGCAAATAATGAAATAGAAAACCTAAATACTATTAATACAGACCTTTACAAAAAAAAACCAAGACCAAGAAAAAATAATAAAATTATACAAAAGAATAAGTATTGATGATATAAATTGCAGTAAATCTCTAAATGGCTCATGTATGTCTACCCCATTATGTATTCCGAAAAGTAATATTCTTGGTAACAAACCCCCTGCAAAATGTAGACTGGACAACGAGCCTTGTACTGTTCCTTCAGAGGATAAGTTTTCTGAAGAGGTTCAGATTTCAACAGTATGTCATACTATGAACACAAAGAATGCTTGCCCTAAGATATGTTTAATAAGTAGTATAGACCAAAACAAAAAATCTTCAATGGTTAGACGTCATTTCACAAAACAAAATACGTGTATTCACTATCGAACTCCCGGAGGCGGCATAGATCAGCTTTCAAGTGGACTTGAGGAAAAACTGAAACATTTTAATAGCGATGATTTTTGTATATTGATAATAGGAGAGAATGATTTTTACATGATCTAGATGAGCTGATGCTGGCCATTTATAAATATAATCAAACTTCTTTAAGTAAAACTGCTTTTAACCCCGGTGGTTCGGATATGCGAAAAATTACTCCCTTTCGTACCTGTGCAGATTACTGATATACGCTCAACCGTAAATGCTGAGCAAACGGGTTTAATTATTTTTTACCAAAACATACAGGACATTAGATCTAAACTTAATCAAGTTGAGATTCTGGTATCTGTAGAAAAAATTGATATCATGTGCTTCAGCGAGACCTTTCTCAAAGGTCAAGATCTACAACACATACCGATACCGGGGTACAAAATTGCTTCTTCATTCTGCAGAAGCCAATCCAGAGGAGGTGTATGTATCTATGTTAAGAATAGCATGGACTTTGATGTTCTACAATGTATTAACGCATTATGTATGGACAAAAACTTTGAATGTTGCGGAATACTGTTACCTGAATTAAATTATATTGTTGTATGTTTGTACAGGACGCCTGACTCGAACTTTGATTTATTTTTGAAGGCACTCGACTGGCTATTATATAAAATTACAATTCGTTCGCGAAATGTATCAAAAAAGATTATTATAGCGGGTGATTTTAATGTAAATCTTCTTGAGGATAGTCTTAGGTACATATTTCAAAAATACCCTTAAAAAAATATAACATAAACTTTACGATCCATGAACCAACTAGAATTACACTTAAGTCAAGGACATGCATAGATAACATTTTAACAAACTTTGCAAAGTACAAATCCCAGGTTTTACATCTAGGCCTATCTGATCATTCGGCTCAAAAAATAAATGTACCTTGTAGTGAGGGTTATATACTCAAACATTGGTACGTTTATAGAAAGAACATTGACAAGTATATAGAAGTCTTCTTACATTACCTTCCTCAACTGAGTTTCTCTGAGATTTATTGATGTAAAGACGTGGACGTAGCATTTGGTTCTTTTCTTAACCTATTTAAATTATTATATGACTTATGTATACCTACGGAGAGATTACAAGTTCCCTGTAATAGAAAATCTTATTGGCAAACTAAAGCATACAACGTTCATGTAAATTCAAAAGACATTTATACAGCGTGTAAAAAAAGCCTTAACGAAGCCTTGAACCACGCATTCCATTCTTATAACTGAGTATTATACTCAAATATTATTGCAGGGAAACGACTTTTAATTTTATGCATAAAAAAACGGCAGTTTTCTAGACCACGCAATGTACGTCGCGCAAGCGCGGGCGCGTGCGCGGGAGGATGGGCATCCCCGCTCTCTCGCTAGGTACCTACGCGACGTGAGCGCGTGTGTGCGATGGAAACATGACTGATATTATACTGATTATTTCACACGTAAAAACGCTTTTTTGCATGTACGAAGTCAATGTAAGTACTTACCTAGTGCTCATCGTTGTCATCCAGTGTAGGTCTCTCCAAGCGGATAAGATGTGGCTCGAACTGGCGACCCGCTACGGGTAAACAAACACGCGCCCTGTACAGCGTGTTGCGAAGCGCCCGGTCCAGGAGTCCTTCTTGAACTGCTTTTCCGTTGAGTTCGTCAAAAACGTGGATGATCTTTTGACGCATTTCATCAGCTGACTCACAGGGGCGGTCGAAAACTCACGGCCCTATAAAACGGGCGCGATAGGCTGGTTCTAACAACCAGTTCATTGCCCGAGTGATCACTCGAGGATCACGAGGCTGTTGTGCATTAGGATATTCTATCCCATACAGCCGCAGTGCCACGGAAGCATTTCCATGGGCCATGCCGTAACAGTACACCACGTTGACGTACTCGCGGGCGCTTTTTGCATAAAAAGGCATCTTGGACACTAATCACAGCACAACACAACTAATATCACTCAACTCGACACGAAAACACTTAAGAAAACTACATAACAATACAAAATCACAAAATTATCCGAAATCAATACGCATCCGAAGTCGTATGAAACCGAACTGAAATACGTCAATAATAAGAAAAAACCGTCGCTCCTTTAAAGTAAACAAACGCGGCTGACCAATCAGCGCACGCGATCCCGTTATTGCCGCCTCGCCTAGTGTTGTCGTATTATTGTCGATTAAGCTACATCTGTTTTGTTTGCAATTATTTACAAAATCAGATTTGCCTACAAGTTAGCAACTGGTTTAATTGTTTGATACTACTTACACCAATTGTAAAAAAAAACGTAGTGCAGTTTTAGTTGTTACTAATTTAATAAGTTTCTTCAAAATAATAATTCTGCTAAACAAGAATCAAATCAAATGAGCTATTAAGCCTGCAATAATAATAACGCGTTGTTGAAATGTTTCTAAGGCCAGGCGTAAATTTTTGTAATTCCCGCTGACATTCATTTAACAATTTTATTATAAATTTACTTGAGTCTAGGCGTTTTGGGTTACAGGTTGCCTTAGTTTTCACCTGATGATTAGTGTTGTTGTTTGCCTAGCAGACTTCAATACTTCTCAATTCACACTTGGGTTAGAGGAGCCCAGTACGTAAAATAAAATTGTAATAATTTTATGCTTGTATCCCACGGACTAGTAAAAACGACGGACTCCACGCTGTCATATTATATCGTGAAGCCACGTTTATACATGTGTGAGTGAGATATTTATGGATACCAGATATCGGATATCTGTCAGTTGGAGCACTTATTGTATCAATGTGTGACGTAAGTTACGAGTCAAGGTGGAGCACCTGAGGAGCTTCAATGACTAGTTAGTGGCGCGGAGTCCTTCTTTTTTTACTAGTCCGAGTTGTATCCAAAATGAATTTACGTTTATTTATCGTCAATAAGTTCGTTCTTAAAGCAGTAAGAGGAAATTGCCAGAGTATTCTTTCAGGCGCTGGGGAATGCTCTTATTGTATGAAAAAAAAAGTTCAATTTATTTGAAATCCTGACTAAAAATTAGACTGGGTTCGAGTAAATTGGAAAGAATAACTCTATTTACTACCAACCTTGTATTAATTACTACGTAATTTCATCTTTTGAATAATAAATAAGCGAATTTGAAAAAAATCCAAATTAAATTCCTAATAAATTTTATTGCTATTAGTTTTCCTATAGGAGTGTCGCGCTACGCGCGTAAGATCCATCATTCTACAAACACATGTACAATTATCTTTGATGACATCGTATAAATAATAAATGCGGTATTATGTCAGAACCTGGGAGTCCTTAACATGACCTAAGTTCCCCAACTGAGGTTATGGGTACATAATGCATTCCCAGGGTCGAAAGAAAAAGGTGATTGGTGTATTTAGTTACTATTTACATGTTAATTACAGGTATCTAAGCAATGTACCTAGATAACTAATAAAGTTGATGAAAACTAGGCTTTGAGCGATCAGCTGGGATGGCCCGACCGCGCCCGCGAGTCGTTGCCCTCGGATACGCGAGTGGTACACAGAACAGCTGAGGCGCGCGCGCGTGTGCGTACGCTGTGCAGTATCCGCGCAGCCGCTACAGGGGATAGTGACTGTGTGTGCGCGTGCGATGTACATTGCAAGCCGTGATTTGTAAGGCCTTATTTGCTAGAAAATATTCAAAATTAAGATATGGTTTCTTTGGAAGAAATGTTAGTAATAACGTTTTAATTTTTTTTATGTAAAAAACGTAGATTTTTTTTTTATCTTTGAAGGTCAATATCTCAGAAACTATACATTTCCGAGGTATTTTTCTAGAACTAATGATGTTCGTAATGACCAGGAGAATATGTAGTTCACGGCTTCGTTAAGGTATTTTTTACACGCGTTATAAAAAATAATACACACTAATAGAACTGACCTATTACCGTACTATAAAACATATTGTAAAATATTAAAATATGAGACGCGCCTAGCAAAGAAAAAATCAAACATAACATTTATTAACAATAGTAAAAATAAAAGTAAATCAACGTGGAACTTAATTAAAAGGCAAACAACTTCACAAAATAATTTTAAGAGTACTATAGGAAGTATTATCGTCGATAATACGGAAATTGCCGATCCCTGCACCATAGCCGTAACTTTTAATGATTATTTCAATACCTCAAGCAATACTGCTCAAAAAGCAACTAACCAAAACCATGGAGCTGGTAACTTGCATAGTTTTTATTTATCGCCAATAGATTCACACGAACTAAATAAAATAGTAGATGGATTAAAAAACAAAAAGAGTTGTGGTCATGATAACATTCCAATACAATAATCCTCTTGTTCACATTATAAATCTAATGATTGAAACTGGAAAATTAAACTAAAATAATGCAATTTAGAAACTATAAAACTACACCACTTAAATCAAATATAATAGAAAAGAGCACTAAAATAGATGAGGTTGAAAACATAAATTATTTAGGAGTCGAAATGGATTGCCACTTAAACTGGAAAGTGCATATTTTAAAAGTAAACAAGAAAATATGTAGCTATTGTTACGCGTTATCTACTTTTTTTTTTTTTTTTTTACTTGGGGAACTCCCACGAGCCGTCACCCTCCGGACGGGGATCCAGAGGGCGGTGTGTCGGACTCGAACCGACTAAACCCCAAGGTGGCCTCCATCGGCGCAGTTCCGGAGGAGCCGGTATCCCCACTGTCGGGACTATACGACAGCTCCTCCGGTAGTGCGCGTGCCGCGCTGCGCGGCTCACCTCGCGCGGCGGTGGTCGATGCTGTGCAGCCCACGCCATCAGTCGTCGGATGCACAGCACCGAGCACGCGCGCGCGTCGAGACATGCCAGGCCACCCAGCATGTCTCAACTACTCCGCCCAGGATTCAGACGCCGATCGTCCCCGTGACCGGCGTCGTGGGCCCACTCTCGCGCTGTGCCCTCTGCTAAGCCAGAGGGCACGCGGAGAGCGTCTCGTCAGAGGGGGCCGCCTTCCGCCCGGCGACCCAAATTGAGGGCAGAGCCCTGTCGTCACGGAGGGAGAGCATCGAGACGCTCAATCCCTCCGCGACCCGCCACGACGCGACCCAGCGCGCCCCTGTCGGGTTGCCGAGGATAGGGAGGCGAGCAACGACAACACTCAGCTCCTCCTCTTCCTCGGCAACCCTGGTCCGGCTGCGAAGGTTACAGCCGGACCGCCGCAACTGCCCGGATGCAAGTCGTGCAGTCGCGGCTCACCTCGGGGTCCCTCTTCGCTTCAGCCCTGCCATGGTAGGGCCTACTAAGCCCCCCCGGTACGACAAACCGAGGACCCCGGCGGGGGGGACGCGTTATCTATACTGGCGGAAACTACCACAATTGAAGTAACCAGGGCAGCTTACTTTGGCCAGGTATATCCGTTGCTGACCTATGGTATAATATTTTGGGGAAATTCGACAAATGTCGAGTCAACTTTTATCTTACAATAACGATTCCTACGCATTATTTACAACATGTATACAGACGAGACACTGAGAAATACTTTTAAAGATAAGGGTTACTTGACATTAACAAATATCTACATATTTGAAATAATGATCTTCATTAAGCAAAATGCCGATTGCTTTCAAAGTAAATCTTCTGCTTGCGTAAATTTACGTAGTAAATATTTAAATAACATATGTGTTCCTAGGTCTCACAATTATATGTATTGTAAGAGTGTATCGTATTCAGGTACCAAAATATTTAACATTAACTTTGACGATGTAAATGATGCTCTTTCAATGGTCTTATACTGGTTCACAACCAATAACTTACAATTAAATGCGAAAAAAACAAAATGTATAAATTTTGTTCTCCCAAATGTTAGAAAATCGAATTTAAATTTGAAATTGAATGGCGAAACTTTAGAACTGGTTGACTCGACTGTTTTTCTGGGGATTCACTTAGATTCAAAACTTCAATGGAATAGTCAGATAACATCACTAGCAGGGAAGCTCAGTTCTGCTATTTTTGCCATAAAAAGAATCAGACAGTTTACAGATATTTCAACTGCTCGTTTAGTTTATTTTAGTTACTTTCATAGTGTTATGTCTTATGGTATTCTATTATGGGGTAAGGCAGCTGAAATTCAAACCATTTTTATTCTTCAGAAACGAGCCATTAGATCTATATACAATCTTAATGCTAGAGATTCTCTTAGGGATCTATTTAAGGAAATAGGAATTTTAACAGTTGCCTCACAATACGTGTACAGCTGCATTCTATACGTACATCAAAACATTCATCTGTTCACTAAAAAATGTGCTATTCATCATAAGAACACAAGAAACAGAAACAAAATCGCAGTACCGCGATTTAGACTGCAAAGATTGTCACGCTGCTTTATTGGGCAAAGTGTACATTACTATAACAAAATTCCCGCAGACATTTTAAATCTACCCCTTGCGCAGTTCAAACAACGAATAAAGAATACCTTGTTAAGAAAGGGCTTTTACACGACTGACGATTATCTTAATGATAAAACAGTCTGGAATTAATTTTATTGTTATAAACTGTACACCATCTCGTACATTTAATGAATTCTGAAAAGAATTTTTTGTTGTTTTGTTTAGTTTTTAACTTTCTTATAATAATGATAGGGAAGCTTGAGTAGTCATGCTCACTCAATTGCTTCGGGGGTGGTGGCGTTATGTGACGGGTCGTTACATTCCCTCAAATATGGTCGAGTGAAACGATGGCTGACACATACGTCATACTTGTGAACAGGTGCCACCTTCAGAGGCTGGTCTGCTCTGGTTTACCTTTTACTTCTGATAATACTCGGCTGAATCTTTGACGAACATTAACTGTATGACTTGGTATTCATATTAACTTAATCTGTAAATTTTAATTTTTATATTCAATCTGGCATTGAAAAGAGTAACTACCGAGTTTAGCTTTTGGCGCACACGCTACGCGTGTGCTTGCCAAAACCCAGCTCTGCGAGGCGGAGGGGGACGCTCCGGGCTTCGCCCTACGCGGAGCTCGGCCTTCGGCCTCGCGATACGCAGCACGGCCTGCGGCCTCGCTTAGATTACATGGCTGGGTTGGACCGTTCGCAATGGCGTTCTTATTCTTTTTTTGATGCCCCATGTTCCATCAAATGGGTCCTAAAGAACCAGGCCTTCGGCCCGGAAGGCGCTCGGACTCCGGCCTCGCGTACGTAGTTTGACCTGCGGTCTTGCGAAATTACATGATTTATTTGGCCGCTCCGGGCTGCGCCCTACGCGGCGCTCCGCTTATGGCTTCGCAATATAATAATATCACTTATTTGGCCGCTCCGGGCTTCGCCCTACGCGGCGCTCCGCCTGTGGCTTCGCAAAAACACATTAACTGTTTGGCCGCTCCGGGCTGCGCCCTACGCGGCACTCCGCCTATGCATTCGCAATATAACATTACTTATTTGGCCGCTCCGGGCTTCGCCCTACGCGGCGCTCCGTCTGTGGCTTCGCAAAAATACATAAACTATTTGGCCGCTCCGGGCTTCGCCCTACGCGGCGCTCCGCCTTTACATTCGCAATATAACATCACTTGTTTGGCCGCTCCGGGCTGCACCCTACGCGGCGCTCCGCCTACGCATTCGCAATATAACATTACTTGTTTGGCCGCTCCGAGCTTCGCCCTACGCGGTGCTCCGCCTACGCATTCGCAATATAACATTACTTGTTTTCTTGGCGCTCCGCTTATGGCTTAGCAATATAATATCACTTATTTGGCCGCTCCGGGCTACGACCTACGCGGCGCTCCGCCTAAGGATTTGCATAATAGCACAACTTAATTGGCTGCTCCGGGCTTCGCCCTACGCGGCGCTCCGCCTGTGGCTTCGCAAAAATACATTAACTCTATGGCTGCTCCGGGCTTCGCCCTACGCGGCGCTCCGCCTATACATTAGCAAAATTACATCACTTGATTGGCCGCTCCAGGCTTCGCCCTACGCGGCGCTCCGCCTAGAACTTTGCGAAAATTAAGGCATAATAAATGTGTGGCTTCGCAAAATAACATAAACTGTTTGGCCGCTCCGGGCTTCGCCCTACGCGGCGCTTCGCCTTTACATTCGCAATATAACATCACTTGTTTGGCCGCTCCGGGCTGCGCCCTACGCGGCGCTCCGCCTACGCATTCGCAATATAACATTACTTCTTTGGCCGCTCCGGGCTTCGCCCTACGCGGCGCTCCACCTGTGGCTTCGCAAAAATACATTAACTCTATGGCCGCTCCGGGCTGCGCCCTACGCGGCGCTCCGCTTATACATTCGCAAAATTACATCACTTGATCGGCCGCTCCGGGCTGCGCCCTACGCGGCGCTCTGCCTAGGACTTTGCGAAAATTAAGGCATAATAAATGTATACCGCCTATGCCCACGCAAAGAAACATAGTCATTTTGTGTGATAAAGACAGTACCGCAATACTATGCAACCGATTCCCTATACAAATGCGTACAAACTTATCTTTGCGGTCGGCTCCAGTACAAAATGTATGGGAAAATTGAATACCAACATGACGTGGAGTTTTTAATTTTTTTCTTTGGACTGTTGATTTATTTTTTTATATATGGCCAATGTTGACAGATCCTCATACTTATTTTCTACCAAAAGTCGTTATTTCGAGTTTTTACATTTCGGGGTAAAACTCGAAAATTACCCCGAAAATTAGGAAAAAAAATCTTAACCAGTCGATAGGTCTTACAGGGCTCTACAACAAAGGTCATTATCAAAATTTAGCTTTGCTAACTGCAACTGCCCCCAAAACCACTTTGAAAATTCTGGAAAATTCACATTTTTACAAAATGGCCGCCACTAGGTCCGCCATTTTGATTTTTTTTAAGCCAGTATTTTTTAAGCATTCTACGTTATATACCACATCGAACTGCATTTTTACTTTTTCCCTCCGACGTATAACGAGTCCTCCAGAGCCTCTGGATGTAGACCATGCCTTCGGAATTCACCTCCCCGCCGCTCCGAGTGTTGCCATGCGAATAAGATAAAAATAGTCAAATGTCATTTAAATGGAACCGCCCTCTAGGAACCTGGCAATGAATTTACCAAAAAGTCGTTATTTCTACTTTCGACCTTTTTGGGCCATATCTCGAAAACTACCAAAAACTACCATATTTTTTTTTCACCTGGCAACACAACTTGACGAGACACATATCCGCCTAGTACATTGGAAAACGCTAAAGTGTCGCCATCTGCCCGAAAAATTGAAAATAAAATTTCGAAAAAGTGCCAGTTCGTCCGCCAGCTTAAATTTCCGAATGCCCATATTTTTCCCATATTCTGGGTCGTATACCCCATCAACCCACATTTTTCGTTTTTTTCTCCCGTGCGTCGTCGAACCCAGAGAGAGTTTGGAAAATGACCATGTCGAAAAAATGTTTTGGTCTGCTGTCGCCAGTGTTGCCAGAATTTTTCAACAAAACTACCATGAGGCCATTGTGGGTCGGAGTTGCCATAAATCTGCATACTCAATTTTTCGCAAAACGTAAAAATTTCTTCCCTACTAATTTCTACCATGGCTCGAAAACTACCATGAATTTGGCAGAAATTCAAACGCACGGCAACACTTTAATAAATTCTCTACCCCTACTCCATACAACGAGATTCCCTAAAATGTTGCCATCTACCCGAAAAATTAAAAACAATTTTTTAAAAAATTTTACGTTTTACGAAATGGCCGCCTGCACGTCCGCCATCTTGAATTTTGCAATGCCCATATTTTTCCTATATTCTGGATCGTATATGAAATGAAATGAAATGAAATGAAATGATCTTTATTTACGTAGGCTCAAATAAGCACTTATAAATCGTCAGTACATACAAATGAAAATAAAAATTTACCACCGGATTCGGAAAGTAGCTTCTACCGAGAAGAACCGGCAAGAAACTCGATAGTTACTCTTTTCATCGCCAAATTTACAATAAGTATCGATAACAATTATCATATCCTTAAGCTACTATGCTATACAAATCTAAAAAAGTAAATATGTATAATAGCAATTATAAATATTTGTCACTTAAAAAATCTTCTATATTATAATAAGCCTTTCTCATAAGATGATTTTTAATGTGTAATTTAAATCTATGCATAGGCAGTTCAATTATATTGCCTGGTAGTTTGTTAAATAATTTTATACTTAACCCCCTAAATGAACTACTAGTCTTGTGAAGTCTTAGATACGGAACGGCAAGCTTGTGTTTATTTCGGGTGTTAAAATGGTGACAATCAGATTTTTGAATAAAGTTATGAAAGTTCTTACGTACATACATAATACAGTCAAAGATGTATTGTGATGGCACGGTTAATATGTCAATTTCCTTGAACATATCTCTTAGCGAATCTCGAGGTTTCAGGCCATATATAGCCCGGATGGCCCTCTTCTGCAATACAAAAATAGTTTGTATGTCAGCAGCGGACCCCCATAATAAAAGGCCGTACGACATTACGCTATGAAAGTAACTGAAATAAACCAATCTCGCCGTCTCAATATCAGTCAAGAGTCGTATTTTCCTAACTGCGTATGCTGCTGAGCTGAGTCTTCCAGCCAAAGCCGTAATATGAGGGCTCCATTGCAGCTTGGAATCGATAGTGATTCTTTAGCAGCAGGGCTTTACTAGCTAGCTTTGGAAGCAGAGCGTAGTTAAGTGAAACTCCAGATCAGAAGGTTTGTAATGGAATGAATATATTGTTGGAAAAGGCCACATATTTATACAAAATTAGCTACAAAGGAACACGTCATTAACCAATAGGAAAATACAGTTTTTATCCAATCACAGAACATACAAATATAAACAATAATATCTAGGATGGAAATTTCCATAGACGAAGGGATTTTATCCAATCACATATCAGATAACTATAAACAACATTATTTACAGTGGAAATTTCCATGAACTAAGGATTTTCAGCCAATGACAATTAACATCGATCTCTCACTCGAGAGATCGATATCTCTCGCTCGTACGCTGATCTGTGGCGCTCGCGGCTCGTCGCGCGCGTATCGTATATAGATCTGTGCAGCGGCGATGCTCTGCCATTTCCCCGGCGGGCGAGTGGCGTGCGGACGTGTGCCACGTCCATGCAGATCTTGGTCGACGTATTGCGTGTCGGCTGGGACACGTGCTGCGACTGCATGCTTGAGCCTCCTGCTTTGCGTGTGCTTGCGTGCGATGGTGATGTGCTGTGGGATGTGATGCAAAAAGCTATTTTCATAGCTAACTCCTGTTTCTTAATGCACCAGTGTCAGCTCTTGTCAGGGCTATTTGTTTCATGTTTCTTAATGCCGTCTGAGTTTACAATAGTTCTTTTCAGAGCTGGTACGATGATGTTGCTAGGTATATTAGTAAGAGGTAATGGTTTTAAGGTAATGAGCTGGTAAGTGTATGTGTTGTAAAGGTAATGATTTTGAGGTTATGTACGGTAATAGGTAAGTGTGTCTAAATGGTAATGGGTAATTGTTTTTAAGCTAAGGTAACAGGTAAGTATGTAGGTATCTGTGTAGCCACAGGACTCCCCTTCAAGTGAAACGTACGGGCAATTTGACTGAACGGCCGGCACGTGTTTTCTTATCAATCTGCGGCGGCTGTGATGTTACGTTGTCCGGAACGACGGGGGTTGTTTGTTGTGGCGAGGTAACTTGAGGTAACGTATCTTGTGATGATGGTAAGTTCTCAGTATCTTGAAGTAGGTAGGCAGGCTTCAGTCGATCGATTGAGATGTTCGTTTCGCGATCATTTAGTCGTATCGTGTAGACTTTGTCTGTTCTCTTGATAACGCGATAAGGGCCTTGGTACGGTGGTTGTAATGGCTTCTTTACCGCGTCAACTCGTACGAACACGTGACTGCAGTGTAATAGGTCTTTATGTACGAAAATACGCTGCTTATTGTGATGAGTTGTACATGATTGCGGCCTGTTGTTTTCTATTGTAGCTCGTAGTTTTTCGACGTAGGTATGATCCATAGTTGTAGGTGTTTGACTCGGAGTGAAAAAGTCGCATGGTAGTCTTAAGTTGTAGCCGTAGGTTAGTTCGGCGGGGCTAACTCCAGCATCTGTGCGTAGGGTTGCTCGTAGTCCAAGGAGTACGGTAGGTAGCTCGTCGATCCATGAACTGGAGTTGGATAATCTAGTTCGCAGTGCTGTCTTTAATACTCGGTGCCAGCGTTCCAGGATTCCGTTGCTAACAGGGTGATATGGGGTACAGCGATTTCTAGTTATTCCCATTATCTTCATAAGGTTCGTAAATAGGTGACTTTCGAACTGACGTCCTTGATCGCTCGTGAGTGTGGCTGGGCATCCGAATCTTGCTATCCAGTGCTTATAGACTGTTTCGGCGACGATTTCGGCTGTTATCTCGTTTGTAGGTATTGCTTCTGGCCATTTTGTTTCTCGGTCTATCATTGTAATGAGATAACGATAACCTTGCAGCGTTGTAGGTAGGGGTCCAACGATGTCGACGTGTAGGTGGTGAAAACGTTCCGTAGGCGGGAATTTCGACGTAGCGCTGTTTGTATGACGTTGGATCTTGTTCTTTTGACAGTCGATGCAGCTTCTTGTCCATTTTGAAATGTCACTATTCATTGACGGCCAAAAGTACTTTTGTGATGTAATCTTGCGAGTCGTGCGCGTACCGGGATGACTGATGTTGTGAACGCTTCTAAATACTTCTTGTCGATGTTTTTCGGGTATGTAAGGTCGTATGTGCGATGAAGATGTTTCGCAGTAGAGTTCGATGTTCGTGTTAGGGATGACGACTTTCTTTAGAGTGATGTTATCTTGCTGCTGTAATTGTGGTATGGTGGAATCTTCTTGCTGGGATGTCGCGATGTCTTCGTAATTGATTGTGGATGGCGATGATATGGTTTCGATGCGGCTGAGTGCGTCGGCGACGATATTTTGTTTACCGCTGACGTGACGTATGTCGGTCGTAAATTCGCTGATAAACAAAAGTTGTCTCGTGCGTCGTGGCGTTTCAGTTGTCGATGTAATCTTGGTCATCGCGAATATAAGTGGTTTGTGATCGGTGAAGATGATTAGTGGTCGACCTTCGAACATCTTGCGGAAGTGTTTCACAGCCATGTAGATTGCTTGCAGCTCTCTGTCGTATGTAGAGTATCTTGTTTGCGCTTCGGAGAATTTCTTAGAAAAATAGCCAAGAGGTTGCCATTTTTCGTCGACGTATTGTTGTAGGACGGCGCCAGCTGACTTGTCGGACGCGTCGCAGAATAACGCGTAGGTAGCTTGATGCGATGGGTGTGCGAGTAAAACAGCGTTGCTTAGGCTCGTTTTACACGCCTCGAATGCTTGCGTTGATTCTTCTGTCCATTGTATGACGGTCTTGTCTCGTTTTTTCGTATTGTGGAGATGTGAGTTGAGTGGTGCTTGTATGGACGCGGCGTTTGGTATATGGTCGCGGTAGAAATTCATCATGCCGAGGAAACGACGTAGCTCTTCGATAGTCTTAGGCTTCGTGTAGTTGGCAATCAGCTCGACCTTTTCAGCTGGAGGTTTGATGCCTTCTCTTGATACGTTGTAGCCTAAGAACTTAACTTCTGGTTGACCGAAGTGGCATTTTGCTGGGTTAATTGTTAAACCATGTTCTTCTAATCTTCTCAGTACTGTTCTTAGGTGTTCTCGGTGATGAATTTCGTTCTCAGAGGCGACAAGAACATCGTCTACGAATGGAAATACGTAGGGCAGTCCACTTAGCACTTGGTGGATGTATCGCTGGAAGGTTTGGCCAGCATTCTTGAGACCAGGACACATACGCGGAAATTCGAATAGTCCCATTGGTGTTATGATAGCAGTCTTCTCTATATCTTCCTCGCGGACTCTTAATTGTTGGTACGCTCTATTCAGGTCGATGGTGGAGAATATGGTCTTCCCTTCAAGGTGGTGTGTGAAGTCCTTGACTCGTGGAATAGGGTAGCGGTCGGGTTTTGTGATCGCATTGAGTCGGCGATAATCCCCACAAACTCGTAGTTCTCCGGTTTTCTTTGGTACTATGTGTAGCGGCGAAGACCACGGGCTCTTGCTAGGTCGGCACAGTCCTTGGTCGATCATATTTTGGAACTCTTGCCTGACTTTTTCATAGCGATGTGGTGCGACCGGACGTGCACGGCAGTGTATGGGTTGGCCTTCTGTTTCGATGTAATGTTCGACGCTGATCTTGTTGTCGTTTATGTTCATCGCTGTTAGTCGCGTAGTACCGGGGAATTCGGCAAGAATGTCGTGGTAAGCAGAGTTTGTGTTGACACTGCTAACTGTAGGTGTAGATGTCGCTGTGATCGGTGTTCTGATTTGTAATTTTGTTTTGTCGTCGATAAGCTTCTTATTCTTGAGATCTACGATGAGTTGATGATGTTTGAGAAAGTCAGCTCCCAGGATTGGCTTGGACACATCGGCGACTATAAACTTCCATCTGAATGGTCGACGAAGGTTTAAGTCGAGTTCGAGTGTTTTCTCTCCATATGTTGATATTTCGGTATTATTTGCGGCGAATAGCTTGAATGACAACGGCGTAATTAATTTAGTACTTCTTTTGGGCAAAACTGAGATATTTGCTCCGGTGTCGACGAGAAAGGATATTCCTGTTTTCTTGTCGGTGACGAAAAGACGGTATGAATATTCTTGAACGACGGAGTTCGCCTCTGCTATCGTTCTGTCTGATTTTCCTGCGTTTTGTTTAACCTTCACTACGAACGAACACGGCGACGTGCACTTGAATGCTCGGGCGCCGAAACGTTGGTGGTAGTAGCAGTACGGTGACGGCGAAACTTCTCTTGGTCGTGATGCGTTGCGGGAACGAGAATTGTCGCGGCCTCGTGATGGATAGCGATTTCTGCTGTAGTCGTTGTACTGTGGTTGCTGCGATCGTAGCTCGTCGACTTCGCTAGTTAGTCGTTTTAGTGCACTGATGATATATTGTGTGTCGGGCGATTGAGATGTATAGGTAGACGACTGTGGCGGTGGGATGCTGACGGCTGCTACTTCGCGTTGCTGCTCCATCATCTTGTCGGCGAGTAAGGCGAATTCTTCGAGTGGGGTCTTGGTGCCGATTGTTTCACTCACAGTGAGGACTGAACGAACGTGGGATGGGAGGTGGTTGGTCCACATGATTCGCAGCGTCGCGTCTGGGATTCGATCACGGGCGAGTTCGCGCATCTGACGTAATAGTTGGGATGGCTTCTGGTCGCCTAACTCTATTTCTGAGAATAACCTCTGCAACTGGCGGCTATCTGATTCTTCGTACACGGCGATGAGACGCTTCTTAATGGCTTGATACGGCTTTTCAGGCGGGTTGTACAGTAGGTCGGAGATTTGTTCTATATCTTGCAGTTCCAGACGAGCAGTAACCATTTGCGCCATTTGCGATTCACCCTGGTTCAGTTCGTGAGTGGCAGCTTCGAAACTGAAGAACCATAACCGAGGTCGGTCGCGCCAGAACGGTGGAATACGCAGAGCCAGGGAGATATTGGCGATCTCGGGTTGAAAGCAGGCATCTTGCATCGTAGAGATTTTTTTTCTTGTTGCTTCAATATAATATTTTTCTTCCGACAGGCAGGGATTCTTCTAGTTTGCGTGTAGAGTCGGTGGTCACCACTTTAGCAGCAGGGCTTTACTAGCTAGCTTTGGAAGCAGAGCGTAGTTAAGTGAAACTCCAGATCAGAAGGTTTGTAATGGAATGAATATATTGTTGGAAAAGGCCACATATTTATACAAAATTAGCTACAAAGGAACACGTCATTAACCAATAGGAAAATACAGTTTTTATCCAATCACAGAACATACAAATATAAACAATAATATCTAGGATGGAAATTTCCATAGACGAAGGGATTTTATCCAATCACATATCAGATAACTATAAACAACATTATTTACAGTGGAAATTTCCATGAACTAAGGATTTTCAGCCAATGACAATTAACATCGATCTCTCACTCGAGAGATCGATATCTCTCGCTCGTACGCTGATCTGTGGCGCTCGCGGCTCGTCGCGCGCGTATCGTATATAGATCTGTGCAGCGGCGATGCTCTGCCATTTCCCCGGCGGGCGAGTGGCGTGCGGACGTGTGCCACGTCCATGCAGATCTTGGTCGACGTATTGCGTGTCGGCTGGGACACGTGCTGCGACTGCATGCTTGAGCCTCCTGCTTTGCGTGTGCTTGCGTGCGATGGTGATGTGCTGTGGGATGTGATGCAAAAAGCTATTTTCATAGCTAACTCCTGTTTCTTAATGCACCAGTGTCAGCTCTTGTCAGGGCTATTTGTTTCATGTTTCTTAATGCCGTCTGAGTTTACAATAGTTCTTTTCAGAGCTGGTACGATGATGTTGCTAGGTATATTAGTAAGAGGTAATGGTTTTAAGGTAATGAGCTGGTAAGTGTATGTGTTGTAAAGGTAATGATTTTGAGGTTATGTACGGTAATAGGTAAGTGTGTCTAAATGGTAATGGGTAATTGTTTTTAAGCTAAGGTAACAGGTAAGTATGTAGGTATCTGTGTAGCCACAATTCCAAGAAAAACTGTAGAATGAATGATTTCAATAGGTTCATCATTCATGCATATCTTAGTGTTTACTTGTCTTACATTGGGCATTGAAAATTTAATACATTTCGTTTTCTTTGAATTTAATAAAAGATTGTTTGTAGTAAACCAATGTAGTACTTGTGAGAGAGTATTATTTACGTCGTCAAAATTTGTTTTTTTTCGGTCAACTCTAAAAATCAAAGATGTGTCATCGGCAAACAATACTATCTCACATAAATCTTTTGTATAATATGGAAGGTCGTTTATATAGATTAGGAAAAGCAAAGGTCCTAATATCGAGCCTTGGGGCACTCCCATAGATAAAGAAGCGCCAGAAGAATCAGTTCCGTTGATGTTGATTTTCTGTATTCTGTCAGTTAGGTACGACTGAATCAAGTCAAGCGAGTTATTCATAACACCATAGTGCCGTAACTTCATCAGCAACGTTTGGTGGTCGACGCAATCGAAAGCTTTTGACAGATCGCAGAAAACTCCTATAGCGTCCTGCTTGTTTTCCCATGCGTCAAAAATATGACTGACGAGGGCTACTCCTGCATCAGTGGTAGATTTTCCTTTAGAAAAACCGTATTGTTTATCATGTAATAGCTTATTATTTTCAAAATGAGCTATTAACTGGGTGAATATAATTTTTTCGAATATCTTACTAAAAGCAGGTAGTATAGATATAGGTCTGAAGTTGGTTGGGTCACTTTTATCACCTGATTTATACAATGGAATGACTTTGCTTAGTTTCATTAAATTGGGAAATTGGCCTACATCAATACATTTATTAAACATGAAAGCTAAATATGGTGCAACGTGGTGAATTATATTTTTTAGAATATCAACTGAGATGCCCCAGAGATCTTCAGTTTTCTTAATGTTTAAAAGTTTAAAATGTTTCAAAACTACCCCAGAATCAATATGTGTAAAACTAAAAATAGTTTTACATTCATTTACTTTTGACTTCAGAAGGGAGTTAGCAAGACGCGGGCAGGAGTTTAGACTGCTTGTCGTTGTGAGTGGGATGTTGGAGAAGAAAGATTCAAATACATTGGCCACATCAGCATCAGAATGAAAACACGTACCATCAATATTAAGAGAGATCTTGTTGTCTTGTGTTTTATTTTTACAAGTCTCTTTATTTATGATTTTCCATGTTGCCTTACTTTTATTGGCAGCTGATATAATTTTTCCTTTTAAATAACTAGATTTAGCAATTGCACAAACCTTCTTAAATAACTTAGAGTAATTCCTAACATACTCTATCAATGAAGGATCATTAGAGTTTGCCTTCATATCATAAAGTTCATATAATCTTCTTCTACTTTTATAAATACCAACAGTTGCCCATTCACAGAATTTTGTCTTTGAATTATAGACCATTTTGGTTTTTTTCGGAAAAGCGTCATTAAATTCTTTTTCAACAACATTAAAAAACTTTTCATACATGTTATCTACTTTTGTATAGTTAAAGTTATGTGCAAATATTTTATTACGAATATTTTCGGAGAATTTTTCAATCCGAGATGCAGTGATTGGTCTATATACAATGCTTGACGAAGACAGCACATCTCGGTGCTCGAAAGCCGCTATTTGGCCAGTATGGTCTGAATTTACAATGTTTATAATAGATTTTTTTTGTACAATGCAATTACAGAAAATATTATCTATACATGTAGATGATGTGTGAGTCACTCGTGTTGGTTCGTTAAAAAGGTTGTTTAAATTGAAAGATTTAAAAAGATTCAGAAACCTAACAGAGTCTTGTGTATTATTTAAAATATTGACATTAAAGTCCCCACACACAATAATTTTTTTGCTACATGTACTAACTTTCCTCAATACTTCTTCCATTACAGATTCAAAGATAAAAAGACCAGCAGAAGGGGGTCTATACACACATATAATAACATGATGCTCTATTTCTACACATGAAATTTCTATAATGCGTTCCATTGAGAGCGAAACAATATCCTTACGTTCCTTAAATTTTATTGAGTTTCGCAGTAAAATAAGCGACCCGCCTCTAATTGCGGAGCTTCGAGTAAATGCGCTACTAACATTATAGTTATTTATACTGACAATTAATTCATACTGGTTGAACCAATGCTCAGTGATACATAATATGTGGACATTCATATCTTCTAGAGATAATTCAATTTCTAGTTCTTTGCCGGAAAAGCCCTGTATGTTTTGGTGTACAATATTTAAGTAATTGGGTTGGGATACCCCATCAACCCTCATTTTTTGTTTTTTCCTCCGATGCTTTCTCTGACCCACAGGCCTCCTAGAAGATGACAATGTCGAAAAAACGTTTTTTACCGATAATTCCTAGTGTTGCCAGAATTTTCCAAAAAAACTACCAAGAGACCCAAGCGGGTCGGGGTTGCCACTAAACTGCAAACTTGATTTTTCGAAAATCAAAAGTTTTTTTTTCCTACCCTTTTCTCCCATGGCCCGAAAATTACCATGAATTTGGTAGAAATTTTCACACATGGTAACACTTGATTAAATTCCCTACCATAGCTCTCTTACAAGCAATTCTCTAAAGTGTTGCCATCCACCCGAAAAACGCCTTCGAAAATTGCCAATTTTTTTCTCGGGACAAAATGGCCGCCAGCGCCGCCGCCATCTTGAATTTCTGTAATCTATGGACGGGGTCGTCGAATCGACTATACTCGCAACAAATGTCAAAAGCAAGTTTTCCACTGTCTATGCGCGTCTCTTTAGTACGACTGCGCAAATGTAACTCTAAATTGGATTTTCAAACCCCGACTGCACCGCCGCCATCTTGTTTTTTTTACATTTTATTTTTTTTCCATTTCACACCTACTAAACACCCATCTTAGACAGTTGAGACCGCCCCCCCATCCCCTACATTTTTTTCCCCCCGCGCCGATGGATGGATGGATGGATGGATGGATGGATGGATGGATGGATGGATGGATGGATGGATGGATGGATGGATGGATGGATGGATGGATGGATGGATGGATGGATGGATGGATGGATGGATGGACGGACGGACCCACGCGGAGCTCGGCCTTTGGCCTCGCGATACGCAGCTCGGCCTGCGGCCTCGCTTAGATAACATGGCTGAGTTGGACCGTTCGCAATGGCGTTCTTATTCTTTTTTTGATGCCCTATGTTCCATCAAATGGGTCCTAAAGAACCAGGCCTTCGGCCCAGAGGGCGCTCGGCCTCCGGCCTCGCGTACCTAGTTTGACCTGCGGTCTTGCAAAATGACATGATTTATTAGGCCGCTCCGGGCTTCGCCCTACGCGGCGCTCCGCCTGTGGCTTTGCAGAATCACATCATTTGTTTGGCCGCTCCGGGCTGCGCCTTACGCGGCGCTCCGCCTATGGATTTGCGGGATTGCATCATTTGTTTGGCCGCTTCGGGCTGCGCCCTACGCGGCGCTGCGCCTACGACTTTGCAAAATTTCATCACTTAATTGGCCGCTCCGGGCTTCGCCCTACGCGGCGCTCCGCCTAAGCAGTTGCAGAATAACATAACTGAATTGGCCGCTCCGGGCTTCGCCCTACGCGGCGCTCTGCCTATGTCTTTGCAAAATAACATTATATGTTTGCCGCTCCGGGCTGTGCCCCTATAACATCGAAAAAATACACTAACTGTTTGGCCGCTCCGGGCTTCGCCCGACGCGGCGCTCCGCCTATGGCTTCACAACATTACATCATTTGTTTGGCCGCTCCGCATATGGCTCCGCAAAAATATATTAATTGTTTGGCCGCTCGGGGCTTCACCCTACTCGGCGCTCCGTCTATGCATTCGTAATATAACATCACTTGTTTGGCCGCTCCGGGCTTCGCCCTACGCGGCGCTCCGCCTTCAACTTCGCAAAATGACATCATTAATTGATGCCGCCTATGCCCCCGCAGTTACAAAGTCATTTTGTATTATAAATATAGTACCGCAATACTATGCAACCGTTTCCCCATACAAAATCGTAGAAGCTTATCTTAGCGGCCGGCTCCAGTACAACATGTATGGGAAAACATGACGTGGAGTTTTTAATTTTTTTCTTTCCGACTGTACGATTACATCGTTCATTGCACCCAAAGATTGCACCGTCAACACTTTATTGAGGCGCTTTATATTGTATTGCTAATTAATACATTTTTAGTTCACGTTCGTATATCATATTGTGTACACATTCAAGAATAAATAGAATATCAAGATTCAAAAGTGTTTTCCTGTTTCCACTGTCGAGATAAATGTGTGAGTTAACAAGAGCTCATACATTTAATGGTCCTTCGAGCTATTACTTGGTGTTTTTCGTGTGATCTCGTGTGGTTGCGAATCGGCTCCCCGGCCTCCCACCAGCGGGTCTCACCGGTCGAGTTGAGAAGGCGCATAAGACCTAACGGGGTCTGCGGAAACGCTGAGGAATTGAACAAGCTATACTATTAAGCTAGGTTATCAAGTGCAATACTGCAAACAAGAGCAGTCCACCAAGCCACTCTACAGCTATCAAGAGCACCTTTCTTCAAGTTCATCCAGCTATCAAGAGCACATAATTTCAAGTTTATTCTACTGCTATCAAGTGGTCGTAAGATTTCTCTGCTATCAAGAGCAACTTACAAGTTATCAAGCTAACAAGAACGTTGAACTCACTTTTAGCAAGACAAGAAAACAGGTACATATTTATCAAGCATTATCAAGTACTATCAAGTTATTATCAAGTTTTACAAGCCTTTATTGAACTTCACTTGTGACCAAGCACCATGGAAGAATTCAACATCTTACTTCAAAATCAACAACAAGTTGTCACGGGAATAGAGACCTTACTAGCTAATTTCAAAAAAGATGGGAAAGAACGCAAGACGCCCGACTATATCAAGAGGAAATTAGAAACATTAGATCTTTATTGGAAAGAATTTGAAGTGACTCACGACAAGTTATGTCAATACGAAATGCAAGGCAGTGAGTATTTTGTTGGGAACCATTATGAAACGGCGAAACAGTTATACTATGAAGTTAGAGAAAAAATCCAACAAGCAACAACAAAGCTCGTATTGAAGCCGGCTACTCCACTTCCTCACTCTTCATCTATCACCACGTCAAATCTCAAAGCTCCGTCACCAGCTAGAATGGAAACAATACCAAAACCTGAGTATAAAGACCAGGGAAACAACAGCCGACTTGACGAGATGATGCGCAAACAAAACAGCAATTTCAAAGCTTTGGGTCGCACGTTAGCAAACATCAATTTGACTAACATCTCGGATAAATGGGAGTACGAGGATATTTTGAGGAATTTGGAATCACGCTGGTCGGCTATTGATATTCTACATTGGGAGCTAGATAGCATCCTTAACGAAGAGAATGAAGATTATGAGTCAAGGTTTACGAGATACGAAATCAGATATCAAAATGCGAAGAAAGAAATTAACAGCATGTTATGGAGCGCGGCTCACCGAGAGAAGATGACACCTCACCTAGACATTCCCGAGTTTCATGGTAGTTACCAGCAATGGACATCATTCAAAGACCTGTTCAACGAGGCAATCCACAGCAACCCATGTTTGTCTAACGCACAGAAGATGCAATTCTTAAAAAGTAAAATTCGAGGGGAACCACAGCGACTCATTCAACATCTACCAATTAGTTCAGATAATTATGTCACATGCTGGGATATTCTAAATCACCGCTATAACAACAAGAAATTAATATTCTCGACTCATATGAACACTATAATGAATTTACCTACCTTACAACAAGCTACTTCAAATCAGGTCAAGCGTATACATGACGTCACGACGGAATGTCTTAACGGAATTAAAAACTTAGGTGTAGATATTAACACCTGGGACCCTATGCTCGTACACATACTGTCACAAAAATTAGACCCTGAAACTCACAATGAATATATGGCTTCGTTGAAGCAGCCCAGGGAGATTCCGTCACTCAAGGATTTTTTGGAATTTCTGGAAACCAAGTTTACAACTATGGAATCATCACGACGCAAACAAGAAAGCGCTCAACCCAAAAACACCTACATGCCTACAACCTCGGCGAATCAAAAAATGCCACAATCTTTCAAGTCATATAATAAACCTATATCAAGCAGATTTCAACAAGGAAATCGTATTAGCTGTCCAGTTTGCTTCGGCGATCATGGTATTTACTTCTGTACGAAATTCAGAGATATGGAGCCGTCTTCTCAACGAAGAACTATTGCAAGACTGAATTTCTGCTCGAATTGCCTTTACAGCCACGATGGCAAGTCGTGTCAGTCGAGTCGCAGATGCAAGGAATGCAACGGGTACCATAACACCCTATTACATGCGGCATACACAAGCAGACATGCCGTGAACACGAGACCAAACAACGTCACTAACATCGCGCAGCAATGTACAGCACCAGCTGAAATATTATTAGCAACGGCCTTGGTCAATGCGCAGGCAGCTGATGGATCACAGCACACTTTGCGTGCCCTAATAGACCAAGGATCGCAAGTTTCCCTAATAACCGAGAGAGCAGCACAACTATTAAAAGTACAAAGACAAAAATGCAAGGGCGTCATAACAGGGATAGGATCAAATAATACAACCTGTAAAGGAATGATCAACATTAACTGCAGCGCGTTAAGTGGAAGTTATTCATTCAACACACAAGCATTTATAATGAATAATTTAACAAGAAACCTACCTAACTCGTCACTGGCTAAACCAACATGGGAATTCTTAGACGAGATAGAGTTAGCAGATCCTCATTTTTATAAAAGTAAACCTATTGATCTTCTGCTGGGAGCCGAAGTTTACGCTAATATCCTTCTAGAACAAGTAAGAAGAGGCGACTGTACAACCGTCGCACAGGAGACGAGACTTGGATGGATATTATGTGGGAAAGTACAAAGTCTTCAGTGCAACGTTACCCTAATTAACCTGGACGCCATACAAAAATTCTGGGAAATAGAGGATATTCCCGATAGTTCCACGTACACAAATGAAGAGGAAGAGTGCATCAAGTTTTACAAGTCCACTACAACAAGATTGCAGGACGGGAAATATCAAGTTAGACTTCCCCTTAAATCGGCCATTAACAGAGAATTAGGCCAGTCTAAAAGCAAAGCAATTGCACAATTTCAACACTTAGAACGGAAATTCGCTAAGCACAAATTGATGGCAAAGCAGTATAGAGCATTCATTCACGAATACCTAACACTGGGACACATGACACGAGCGCTTAGTAACAAGACCCGCGAGTGCTACCTACCGCACCATTGCGTCACGCGTGACGACTCCTCTACAACAGCGTTAAGGGTCGTATTCAACGCATCGGCCAAAACATGTAACGGCTCGTCACTGAACGACTTTATGTACAAAGGTCCTAATTTACAAAAAGATCTCATGGCCCTTATCGTTCAATGGAGACAGTATCGCGTCGCATTCATAGCTGACATAGAAAAAATGTTTCGTCAGCTATGGGTCCACCCAGATGATCAAGCCCTACAGAAAATCGTGTGGAGAGACACACCACAGCAACTACTAGGCGAGTACCAACTCACTACCGTCACCTACGGCACCAAGGCCGCCCCTTTTCTCGCCATGATGACGCTCAGACAGTTAGCATGCGACGAAAGAAATAATTACCCGGAGGCCGCTCAAATAGTAGAGAACTGTTTTTATATGGATGATCTTCTTTTTGGAACAGATACAGTAACATCAGCAAAACAAATACAACATGAACTAATAAAGTTATTACAATCAGCTGGACTCAATTTGAGAAAATGGAGATCAAACAACTCAGAGTTAACACAAGACACCAGCAAGTGTGACAAACAAGATGCTGATTATTGCTTCAAACAACCTGAAACGACTAAGACACTTGGCCTTAACTGGGATCCTGTTGAAGACGTATTCAGCTTTAACACGAAAATTGGATTCGATGATGCTGACTCTACTCATACGACAAAAAGGATGCTGCTTTCCGAGATATCAAAGTTATTTGATCCACTGGGCTGGCTCACGCCTATTTCAACTCTATTAAAATTAATATTTCAAAATGTCTGGAATGAACATCTACAATGGGATGAAAAGATTCCCGAAAATATAAATACAACCTGGATTAAAATAAAGCAAGATTTAAAACATCTAAATTTGTTCAAAATACCACGATGGTTTGGAACTGGGTCGGAAACAGAGGTCGAATTACACGGTTTTTGCGACGCATCGCAGAAGGCTTACGCCTGTGTAATTTATTGCAAAACAACAACAAACGGAAATAATAATATCATACTGATTGCTGGAAAATCAAGATTAGTACCGCTAAATAAGAAAACTTCATTGCCAAAATTGGAGTTAAGTGGTGCTCTATTACTTATCAAGCTAATGGAAAAAGTAAAGCAGTGTTTGTCTGATCACAAAATCAGCATGTATGGCTGGGTTGACTCGACAGCCGTTTTGGGGTGGATACAAGGCGATCCCGAACGTTGGAAAGTTTTTGTTGCCAACAGGGTGCGACAAATCACTCAAATAATGCCGTCGTCATGCTGGCGGTATGTGAAATCGGCAGACAATCCCGCCGACTGCGCGAGTCGAGGACTCATGCTATCTCAATTAAAAGAACAATCTTTATGGTGGCGCGGACCATCATGGCTGTCTGCGTTCAAAGCTGCAGAAAACATCCCATACTTGTACAGAACAGAAGAAGACATCAAGGTCCAACAAGCTCACCTTGTACAGCGATCATCTCAGATGGACTCGGTGATTGATGAGCTATTAAACAAGTATAGCTCATTTTTAAAAGTGGTTCATGTTTTAGCATGGATACGCCGATTTATAACAAGAAAGCAAGAACACAATAAACTATCACATCTTACTGTCCAAGAAATCAGACAAGCTACCACAGCCATCATAAAACATGTACAAGGAAACGAATTTGGACAAGAGATAGTAGACCTGAAAGGCAAAGGACAGATTTCCACAAAGAGCAAGATCCTCAACTTAAACCCGTTCCTGGACAAGTGTGGTATTCTACGCGTCGGAGGCAGACTACAACACGCTAATATTGACCCTGAAATGAAAAATCCTATTATTCTGCCCCATAACCACCGATTAACGCAATTAATAATATTATACGCTCACAAATCAACATATCACGGCGGCGCTCGTGTTACATTATCATTTATCAGGAAAAAGTATTGGGTCATGGGCGGTAACAATGCAACAAAGAAAGTTCTACGCCGTTGTGTTGTGTGCAAGAAACAAAGCCCTACCAAGCACCATCAACTAATGGGAGATCTACCACCAGCAAGGATTACTCCATCACGACCCTTCATGCACACTGGTGTGGACTTTACTGGCCACGTATTCATAAAGGCCAACAAGGGCCGCGGTATCAAGACCACTAAGGCGTACGTGGCTGTGTTCGTCTGCATGGTTACAAAGGCCGTTCACTTGGAGCTGGTCTCTGATATGACCACTTCCTCATTCATAGCGGCAATACGCAGGATGGCCGCCCGCCGAGGAACGCCGGGTCACATGTATAGTGACAACGGTCGTAATTTCATTGGCGCCAATCGAGTGCTACAAGAACAATTTCAAGAGATTAATCAGATCATGGGAGATGAATTTAAGAGCGAAATAGCTGACATGCAAATTACCTGGCATTTCAACGCCCCTGCATGGCCCTCTGCAGGTGGGTTATGGGAAGCAGCTGTAAAGAGCTTCAAGTTTCATCTGAAGAGAGTCATCGGTGAACAGAAATTGACCTTCGAAGAGTTCACCACGCTGCTTACCCAAATTGAAGGCTGCCTAAACTCAAGGCCGCTGTGCCCACTCACGGAAGACCCAGAAGACTTAAATTACCTTACACCAGCTCACTTCTTAACCGGAGGGCCTACCCTAAACATAATTGAAACAGAAAAAGACCAAAGAACGCGATGGAACCTAACTCAGAAAATCATGCAAGATTTATGGAAAAGATGGCGCTCTGAATATTTAGTGCAACTCTCTGCAAGAAGCAAGTGGCGACAACTTCAGCGCAACATTAACTTGAATGACGTCGTACTGATTCATGACGATAATCTACCGCCCGGCAAGTGGGCTATGGGTAGGGTTATAGAATTGCATCAAGGCAAGGACGGTCATGTGCGCGTTATAACGTTAAAAACCAAGAATGGTACTATCAAGAGGCCTATTATCAAAGTATCCCGATTATTAGAGAATGAAGATGGCAATGTGTCAGAAGAAGAGGACACACCACGAAAAGTAATTCGTCAAACATGTGACACAGAACCGAAAAGACATAAGACAATTAATAGTCCCACACGCCAGCTGAGCTTTACATCAGTAGTGGCAGCCCTAATGTTATTTTTGTCAATCTTGTCAACCTCTCAAGCCAATATTAATATCACCCAATTCAGAAATAATCAACATTTATACTTCGACAAAATTTCCGACATGATGTTGATAAGAGATGAATGGAAGATCGTTGTTTATTACAACATGAAGCCCTATTGGCAAGGAATAAGGGTGTTTGAAAACTACATGCAATCACTCAAGGCGGCATGTAATAGGATACGTGAGCAAGCGCACTGTGAAACAGTGTTACTCCAGTTACGTCATGAGTTCTCGGAACTTGAGTACTACAATCATATGTTACTCAGTCAGCACAAAAGTTCGCAACCTGCTAGACAGCGTCGGCGCCGTGGCCTTATCAATGGCATTGGACACATAGCTAACAGCTTATTCGGCGTACTAGACGAGAGGTTCGCTGATCAATATCAAAAGGACATAACTCTAGTTCGTGAGAATCAAAAACACATCGCATCGTTATGGAAAAACCAAACCTCGATTATAGAAGCGGAATATAATGTTCTTAAACGATCAGAAGCCACTATGAATAAACAGCACAAGTTAATTAACCAGCACATGAATGCATTGGATCAAGCCGAGAATAAATTAAAAGACGAATTATCAACAAGCAATGTCGTAAACTCCTTTAACACAGGGGCTATTATTGCGAACAACATGCTCCATAGTCTAAAAACAACTCAAAACACGATATTAGACACCGTGACCGATATTTATCATGGCCGCTTCAATTTCCATTTGTTGCGACCTGAGCAACTTGTTAATGAGTTAAGTATAATATCAACGCAATTAACCAAAGATGTGGCCCTGCCCGTTGATAATATCCATACAGAATTACTAAAAATCTACGAGCTACTAAGAGTTAAAACAAGGATGCTGGATGACGTTTTGATATTCGAGATGAAACTACCACTTATCAGCCGAGACTCTTATGAGATTATGAAAATATTGTCAGTCCCTGAAACGTATCAAGGAAAAGCAGTTGCCGTAGTGCCCGTGTCTGATTACATTTCAATTAACATGAAGAAAGATACTTTTCTACTGTTATCAGAAAATGATCTGAGATCATGCTCAATACTATCCGATGTATACTTCTGCTATACCTTGAAACCTGAATACCAAGTAAAAGAGGATAAAAGCTTCTGCGAGAAGGAAAATTCAGAATGTAGAACGACAACAAGGTCATGCAAGAACGACTGGAAAGAAGTCAATAACCTAAATACCTACCTTTACTTATGTTGCGGTCAGTGTCAAGTAAAAACAATATGCGGCGATCAAGTTACCGCTCACCAGCTGACTCGAGCCGGCTTGTTTTATATGAGCTATGACTGTATTATCAAGACAGATGATTTCACTATACTTGCGCACAAGCCCCACCTGACTGAAATGAATATGAACCCAGACCTGTACATTCCACATATAGCATCGATAAACCACATCATAAATATCACCATACCTAAACTCACAATCACCAACGAAACTCAGCAGCAAGATATAGCCGAGATCGGGCAAAAGATAGACAAGTTAAAAGAAATTGAAGTCATCTCGGATAGAATATCCTACCACGACATTCATCACTACACCATGATTTACGGGGTCATGGGCTTGGTAGCTATCATCGGCATTATTATCGCCACACGGAAACTGCAATGTCGATGGCGCGTGCCCCCGAGCCCCCCGGCGACGCCCGCCACAGAGGAGGCAGCGAGCACTCCACCTGCGCCGGCGCCCCACACGCCGCGCCCGCCCGCGCACCACCCGCCGCGCAGCCTCTATAGAAGCACACATAGAAGCACCTCCCCCCATTATGGAAAAATTATTTTAAGTTAATTTTTATCCCTTTTTCCTGGGGAATATGTACGATTACATCGTTCATTGCACCCAAAGATTGCACCGTCAACACTTTATTGAGGCGCTTTATATTGTATTGCTAATTAATACATTTTTAGTTCACGTTCGTATATCATATTGTGTACACATTCAAGAATAAATAGAATATCAAGATTCAAAAGTGTTTTCCTGTTTCCACTGTCGAGATAAATGTGTGAGTTAACAAGAGCTCATACAATTGTAAATATTCAAAATTCGTTTTAAAGTTTAATCTTTTTGTTAAAATTTAATTTATTTGTTACTTTTTAGTAAAAATTTTAATGGATAGACCACCAAAATGAGCTGCTTTAATTAGACAAAAGACGAAAAAGTATAACGAGCCTATAATATTTAAAGAATTATTCTCAACTACTAATCTTCAAGGAGTTATACCTTCCATCATCAGCTAAGCAACATAAGATGATGAATACCAGACGCAAATACTGAATTAGTTTTAGAAAAATAAATAAAACACTTAACATGCTTTTAATATTTTAGGGTTGCCCTCAATTTAATGGAATCTCTTCACCAGACTTCAGTTCCAAGCCTTTAAAATGAGACTATCTCGAGAATAACACTCAATGTGACCCTATAATATTAAAAGAATTATCCACGAACTGTAAATCGTTAATGAGTTATACCTTTCATCATCAGCTCAGCAACATGAGATTATGAATACCAGATGTAAATACTTGAATTGTTTTATAAAATAACTAAAACAGATTGTACGTGCCTATGATATTTGAGAGTTTCCCTCGATTTGTTTGAGATTCCTTTATCAGATTCTGACTTAGTGACAATGGGACCATCTCGAGAGTAATAAGCCCTTTTGAATAAAAGAAGAATTTTGAAAATCGGTTTACAATTCTCAGAGATATCGAGTAACATACATACAAAAAAAACAGTCGTATTAAGAACCTCCTCCTTTTTGCAAAGTCGGTTAAAAATACTGGAATATTGGCATGTTTACTTTACCTGTTACATTCTGACAAAGACATGGTCAAAGGAAATTTAGGTTCGATCAAATGGAAAATTGGGGCAAGTAGTGACTAGTGCTATTACGATATACTAGGCAACGCACACAGTAAGTAGACTATAATTAAGTTCCAGATGGCATGGGATAGGAAAATTGTGCACAGCTTAACAGTCATTGATTTATATTTATTTTAAATTTTTAAGTTATTCCTACAAAATTGTTTAGTTAGGTACAAGATGTCATATCTGCTATTATGTTGTTCTTTGTTACAATTTTATTCATGCTTAACATCTAATTATCTACGAAGCAACAAAGGTTCGTGTAATTACAGGTAGGATCGTGACATTGCCTGACAAGTAAAAGTACCTTTATCATCTATCTATTAATATTTCCACTTAGAATTCTTGTTTGGATATTCATCGATAGTTGTTTAAAAAGTTCAATTTTCATCACGATATTATCTCTCGCCAACAAACAATATAAATACTTACATCCATTTCAAAAATCCAAAGGTGGTTGCCCGTGATTGATCCAACACCCCTCGCATCGAAGACGCGTGACGCGTGACACCTGACCACTCAGCTGTCATCGCTCTCAGCATTGTAAAGAGATACCTTAGTCCTTGAAGAATTTCAATATTTGACAATTGTTAGACAAAAATTTAGTCGAATTGAGAACCTCCTCCTTTTTTTTGAAGTCGGTTAAAATTAGATCCCGTCCTCAATAACCATGGGGCACGAAGAAGCATTGAAGGCTACGATGGCTCTTTTAGGAGGCAGGGCTCATTAAAAAACAGTGAGTTTCAGCTTACGCGGACATCACAAACTGGTAAGTGACGTCACATATTACGTGCAGTTCACCAATGTGCGAGCCGCAGGACCAAGATCTTGAAGATCTAGCTGGCTACAATGACATGTGCATGAGTGATAAAACACACACTATTCCTCAAGATGCGGCCTGGAAACTTAATCTATCAAAAACAAAATTTAACCATACGACAAAAATCTGGTTTGAACCGGTTCTGACATATCGGGATTGGTCCACGTTTACTTGGTAGATGCAATATGGGTGGGCGGGCGGGCAAATTTTTCGGTTTCGTGTCGTCCGATTTGGACGTTTTTGATGTCATTCGACGCGGCTCGACGAGAACATCCCGAAAGTGTAACATATTTGCATATCGGCCGAAGGTTTGGATTATTGTAAATTTTCGAATGAAACTTTTCATACAAATATGGGTATAATCGGTAAAATTCGGTCGAAAACGGCCGCAATCAAAACTTTCTGCCAAATAAAAACGAACTAGGGGACTCGGCGCCTCATTCCCACAAGCACCTAACCTAACCTACCTACCTTTTTTTTTTTCTTTTTAAAACCTAACCTAACCTAACCTAACTTTTCGAAACCTAACCTCACTTTTAAGAACCTAACCTAACCTAACCTCACTTTGCGAAACCTAACCTAATAGAACCTAACTTTTCGAAACCTAACCTTACCAGATACAAATTGTTAGGTTAGGTTAGGTTTAAAAAAAAAGTGAGGTCAGGTTAGTTTAGGTTTCAAAAAAGTGAGGTCAGGCTAGTTTAGGTTTCGAAAAGTGAGGTTAGGTTAGGTTAGGTTTCGAAAAGTGAGGTTAGGTTAGACATTGCCAAAGTGAGGTTAGGTTAGGTTAGTGTATCGCGATTACCCGATTAGCGCGGTACGGGAGGGTGGGCGGGCAAATTTTTCGGTTTCGTGTCGTCCGATTTGGACGTTTTTGATGTCATTCGACGCGGCTCGACGAGAACATCCCGAAAGTGTAACATATTTGCATATCGGCCGAAGGTTTGGATTATTGTAAATTTTCGAATGAAACTTTTCATACAAATATGGGTATAATCGGTAAAATTCGGTCGAAAACGGCCGCAATCAAAACTTTCTGCCAAATAAAAACGAACTAGGGGACTCGGCGCCTCATTCCCACAAGCACCTAACCTAACCTACCTACCTTTTTTTTTTTCTTTTTAAAACCTAACCTAACCTAACCTAACTTTTCGAAACCTAACCTCACTTTTAAGAACCTAACCTAACCTAACCTCACTTTGCGAAACCTAACCTAATAGAACCTAACTTTTCGAAACCTAACCTTACCAGATACAAATTGTTAGGTTAGGTTAGGTTTAAAAAAAAAGTGAGGTCAGGTTAGTTTAGGTTTCAAAAAAGTGAGGTCAGGCTAGTTTAGGTTTCGAAAAGTGAGGTTAGGTTAGGTTAGGTTTCGAAAAGTGAGGTTAGGTTAGACATTGCCAAAGTGAGGTTAGGTTAGGTTAGTGTATCGCGATTACCCGATTAGCGCGGTACGGGAGGGTGGGCGGGCAAATTTTTCGGTTTCGTGTCGTCCGATTTGGACGTTTTTGATGTCATTCGACGCGGCTCGACGAGAACATCCCGAAAGTGTAACATATTTGCATATCGGCCGAAGGTTTGGATTATTGTAAATTTTCGAATGAAACTTTTCATACAAATATGGGTATAATCGGTAAAATTCGGTCGAAAACGGCCGCAATCAAAACTTTCTGCCAAATAAAAACGAACTAGGGGACTCGGCGCCTCATTCCCACAAGCACCTAACCTAACCTACCTACCTTTTTTTTTTTCTTTTTAAAACCTAACCTAACCTAACCTAACTTTTCGAAACCTAACCTCACTTTTAAGAACCTAACCTAACCTAACCTCACTTTGCGAAACCTAACCTAATAGAACCTAACTTTTCGAAACCTAACCTTACCAGATACAAATTGTTAGGTTAGGTTAGGTTTAAAAAAAAAGTGAGGTCAGGTTAGTTTAGGTTTCAAAAAAGTGAGGTCAGGCTAGTTTAGGTTTCGAAAAGTGAGGTTAGGTTAGGTTAGGTTTCGAAAAGTGAGGTTAGGTTAGACATTGCCAAAGTGAGGTTAGGTTAGGTTAGTGTATCGCGATTACCCGATTAGCGCGGTACGGGAGGGTGGGCGGGCAAATTTTTCGGTTTCGTGTCGTCCGATTTGGACGTTTTTGATGTCATTCGACGCGGCTCGACGAGAACATCCCGAAAGTGTAACATATTTGCATATCGGCCGAAGGTTTGGATTATTGTAAATTTTCGAATGAAACTTTTCATACAAATATGGGTATAATCGGTAAAATTCGGTCGAAAACGGCCGCAATCAAAACTTTCTGCCAAATAAAAACGAACTAGGGGACTCGGCGCCTCATTCCCACAAGCACCTAACCTAACCTACCTACCTTTTTTTTTTTCTTTTTAAAACCTAACCTAACCTAACCTAACTTTTCGAAACCTAACCTCACTTTTAAGAACCTAACCTAACCTAACCTCACTTTGCGAAACCTAACCTAATAGAACCTAACTTTTCGAAACCTAACCTTACCAGATACAAATTGTTAGGTTAGGTTAGGTTTAAAAAAAAAGTGAGGTCAGGTTAGTTTAGGTT
Source organism: Glyphodes perspectalis (assembly GCA_951394215.1). NCBI lineage: Eukaryota > Metazoa > Arthropoda > Insecta > Lepidoptera > Crambidae > Glyphodes > Glyphodes perspectalis. The sequence continues at coordinate 11,579,096 of OX596224.1, forward strand.
TCAAAAAAGTGAGGTCAGGCTAGTTTAGGTTTCGAAAAGTGAGGTTAGGTTAGGTTAGGTTTCGAAAAGTGAGGTTAGGTTAGACATTGCCAAAGTGAGGTTAGGTTAGGTTAGTGTATCGCGATTACCCGATTAGCGCGGTACGGGAGGGTGGGCGGGCAAATTTTTCGGTTTCGTGTCGTCCGATTTGGACGTTTTTGATGTCATTCGACGCGGCTCGACGAGAACATCCCGAAAGTGTAACATATTTGCATATCGGCCGAAGGTTTGGATTATTGTAAATTTTCGAATGAAACTTTTCATACAAATATGGGTATAATCGGTAAAATTCGGTCGAAAACGGCCGCAATCAAAACTTTCTGCCAAATAAAAACGAACTAGGGGACTCGGCGCCTCATTCCCACAAGCACCTAACCTAACCTACCTACCTTTTTTTTTTTCTTTTTAAAACCTAACCTAACCTAACCTAACTTTTCGAAACCTAACCTCACTTTTAAGAACCTAACCTAACCTAACCTCACTTTGCGAAACCTAACCTAATAGAACCTAACTTTTCGAAACCTAACCTTACCAGATACAAATTGTTAGGTTAGGTTAGGTTTAAAAAAAAAGTGAGGTCAGGTTAGTTTAGGTTTCAAAAAAGTGAGGTCAGGCTAGTTTAGGTTTCGAAAAGTGAGGTTAGGTTAGGTTAGGTTTCGAAAAGTGAGGTTAGGTTAGACATTGCCAAAGTGAGGTTAGGTTAGGTTAGTGTATCGCGATTACCCGATTAGCGCGGTACGGGAGGGTGGGCGGGCAAATTTTTCGGTTTCGTGTCGTCCGATTTGGACGTTTTTGATGTCATTCGACGCGGCTCGACGAGAACATCCCGAAAGTGTAACATATTTGCATATCGGCCGAAGGTTTGGATTATTGTAAATTTTCGAATGAAACTTTTCATACAAATATGGGTATAATCGGTAAAATTCGGTCGAAAACGGCCGCAATCAAAACTTTCTGCCAAATAAAAACGAACTAGGGGACTCGGCGCCTCATTCCCACAAGCACCTAACCTAACCTACCTACCTTTTTTTTTTTCTTTTTAAAACCTAACCTAACCTAACCTAACTTTTCGAAACCTAACCTCACTTTTAAGAACCTAACCTAACCTAACCTCACTTTGCGAAACCTAACCTAATAGAACCTAACTTTTCGAAACCTAACCTTACCAGATACAAATTGTTAGGTTAGGTTAGGTTTAAAAAAAAAGTGAGGTCAGGTTAGTTTAGGTTTCAAAAAAGTGAGGTCAGGCTAGTTTAGGTTTCGAAAAGTGAGGTTAGGTTAGGTTAGGTTTCGAAAAGTGAGGTTAGGTTAGACATTGCCAAAGTGAGGTTAGGTTAGGTTAGTGTATCGCGATTACCCGATTAGCGCGGTACGGGAGGGTGGGCGGGCAAATTTTTCGGTTTCGTGTCGTCCGATTTGGACGTTTTTGATGTCATTCGACGCGGCTCGACGAGAACATCCCGAAAGTGTAACATATTTGCATATCGGCCGAAGGTTTGGATTATTGTAAATTTTCGAATGAAACTTTTCATACAAATATGGGTATAATCGGTAAAATTCGGTCGAAAACGGCCGCAATCAAAACTTTCTGCCAAATAAAAACGAACTAGGGGACTCGGCGCCTCATTCCCACAAGCACCTAACCTAACCTACCTACCTTTTTTTTTTTCTTTTTAAAACCTAACCTAACCTAACCTAACTTTTCGAAACCTAACCTCACTTTTAAGAACCTAACCTAACCTAACCTCACTTTGCGAAACCTAACCTAATAGAACCTAACTTTTCGAAACCTAACCTTACCAGATACAAATTGTTAGGTTAGGTTAGGTTTAAAAAAAAAGTGAGGTCAGGTTAGTTTAGGTTTCAAAAAAGTGAGGTCAGGCTAGTTTAGGTTTCGAAAAGTGAGGTTAGGTTAGGTTAGGTTTCGAAAAGTGAGGTTAGGTTAGACATTGCCAAAGTGAGGTTAGGTTAGGTTAGTGTATCGCGATTACCCGATTAGCGCGGTACGGGAGGGTGGGCGGGCAAATTTTTCGGTTTCGTGTCGTCCGATTTGGACGTTTTTGATGTCATTCGACGCGGCTCGACGAGAACATCCCGAAAGTGTAACATATTTGCATATCGGCCGAAGGTTTGGATTATTGTAAATTTTCGAATGAAACTTTTCATACAAATATGGGTATAATCGGTAAAATTCGGTCGAAAACGGCCGCAATCAAAACTTTCTGCCAAATAAAAACGAACTAGGGGACTCGGCGCCTCATTCCCACAAGCACCTAACCTAACCTACCTACCTTTTTTTTTTTCTTTTTAAAACCTAACCTAACCTAACCTAACTTTTCGAAACCTAACCTCACTTTTAAGAACCTAACCTAACCTAACCTCACTTTGCGAAACCTAACCTAATAGAACCTAACTTTTCGAAACCTAACCTTACCAGATACAAATTGTTAGGTTAGGTTAGGTTTAAAAAAAAAGTGAGGTCAGGTTAGTTTAGGTTTCAAAAAAGTGAGGTCAGGCTAGTTTAGGTTTCGAAAAGTGAGGTTAGGTTAGGTTAGGTTTCGAAAAGTGAGGTTAGGTTAGACATTGCCAAAGTGAGGTTAGGTTAGGTTAGTGTATCGCGATTACCCGATTAGCGCGGTACGGGAGGGTGGGCGGGCAAATTTTTCGGTTTCGTGTCGTCCGATTTGGACGTTTTTGATGTCATTCGACGCGGCTCGACGAGAACATCCCGAAAGTGTAACATATTTGCATATCGGCCGAAGGTTTGGATTATTGTAAATTTTCGAATGAAACTTTTCATACAAATATGGGTATAATCGGTAAAATTCGGTCGAAAACGGCCGCAATCAAAACTTTCTGCCAAATAAAAACGAACTAGGGGACTCGGCGCCTCATTCCCACAAGCACCTAACCTAACCTACCTACCTTTTTTTTTTTCTTTTTAAAACCTAACCTAACCTAACCTAACTTTTCGAAACCTAACCTCACTTTTAAGAACCTAACCTAACCTAACCTCACTTTGCGAAACCTAACCTAATAGAACCTAACTTTTCGAAACCTAACCTTACCAGATACAAATTGTTAGGTTAGGTTAGGTTTAAAAAAAAAGTGAGGTCAGGTTAGTTTAGGTTTCAAAAAAGTGAGGTCAGGCTAGTTTAGGTTTCGAAAAGTGAGGTTAGGTTAGGTTAGGTTTCGAAAAGTGAGGTTAGGTTAGACATTGCCAAAGTGAGGTTAGGTTAGGTTAGTGTATCGCGATTACCCGATTAGCGCGGTACGGGAGGGTGGGCGGGCAAATTTTTCGGTTTCGTGTCGTCCGATTTGGACGTTTTTGATGTCATTCGACGCGGCTCGACGAGAACATCCCGAAAGTGTAACATATTTGCATATCGGCCGAAGGTTTGGATTATTGTAAATTTTCGAATGAAACTTTTCATACAAATATGGGTATAATCGGTAAAATTCGGTCGAAAACGGCCGCAATCAAAACTTTCTGCCAAATAAAAACGAACTAGGGGACTCGGCGCCTCATTCCCACAAGCACCTAACCTAACCTACCTACCTTTTTTTTTTTCTTTTTAAAACCTAACCTAACCTAACCTAACTTTTCGAAACCTAACCTCACTTTTAAGAACCTAACCTAACCTAACCTCACTTTGCGAAACCTAACCTAATAGAACCTAACTTTTCGAAACCTAACCTTACCAGATACAAATTGTTAGGTTAGGTTAGGTTTAAAAAAAAAGTGAGGTCAGGTTAGTTTAGGTTTCAAAAAAGTGAGGTCAGGCTAGTTTAGGTTTCGAAAAGTGAGGTTAGGTTAGGTTAGGTTTCGAAAAGTGAGGTTAGGTTAGACATTGCCAAAGTGAGGTTAGGTTAGGTTAGTGTATCGCGATTACCCGATTAGCGCGGTACGGGAGGGTGGGCGGGCAAATTTTTCGGTTTCGTGTCGTCCGATTTGGACGTTTTTGATGTCATTCGACGCGGCTCGACGAGAACATCCCGAAAGTGTAACATATTTGCATATCGGCCGAAGGTTTGGATTATTGTAAATTTTCGAATGAAACTTTTCATACAAATATGGGTATAATCGGTAAAATTCGGTCGAAAACGGCCGCAATCAAAACTTTCTGCCAAATAAAAACGAACTAGGGGACTCGGCGCCTCATTCCCACAAGCACCTAACCTAACCTACCTACCTTTTTTTTTTTCTTTTTAAAACCTAACCTAACCTAACCTAACTTTTCGAAACCTAACCTCACTTTTAAGAACCTAACCTAACCTAACCTCACTTTGCGAAACCTAACCTAATAGAACCTAACTTTTCGAAACCTAACCTTACCAGATACAAATTGTTAGGTTAGGTTAGGTTTAAAAAAAAAGTGAGGTCAGGTTAGTTTAGGTTTCAAAAAAGTGAGGTCAGGCTAGTTTAGGTTTCGAAAAGTGAGGTTAGGTTAGGTTAGGTTTCGAAAAGTGAGGTTAGGTTAGACATTGCCAAAGTGAGGTTAGGTTAGGTTAGTGTATCGCGATTACCCGATTAGCGCGGTACGGGAGGGTGGGCGGGCAAATTTTTCGGTTTCGTGTCGTCCGATTTGGACGTTTTTGATGTCATTCGACGCGGCTCGACGAGAACATCCCGAAAGTGTAACATATTTGCATATCGGCCGAAGGTTTGGATTATTGTAAATTTTCGAATGAAACTTTTCATACAAATATGGGTATAATCGGTAAAATTCGGTCGAAAACGGCCGCAATCAAAACTTTCTGCCAAATAAAAACGAACTAGGGGACTCGGCGCCTCATTCCCACAAGCACCTAACCTAACCTACCTACCTTTTTTTTTTTCTTTTTAAAACCTAACCTAACCTAACCTAACTTTTCGAAACCTAACCTCACTTTTAAGAACCTAACCTAACCTAACCTCACTTTGCGAAACCTAACCTAATAGAACCTAACTTTTCGAAACCTAACCTTACCAGATACAAATTGTTAGGTTAGGTTAGGTTTAAAAAAAAAGTGAGGTCAGGTTAGTTTAGGTTTCAAAAAAGTGAGGTCAGGCTAGTTTAGGTTTCGAAAAGTGAGGTTAGGTTAGGTTAGGTTTCGAAAAGTGAGGTTAGGTTAGACATTGCCAAAGTGAGGTTAGGTTAGGTTAGTGTATCGCGATTACCCGATTAGCGCGGTACGGGAGGGTGGGCGGGCAAATTTTTCGGTTTCGTGTCGTCCGATTTGGACGTTTTTGATGTCATTCGACGCGGCTCGACGAGAACATCCCGAAAGTGTAACATATTTGCATATCGGCCGAAGGTTTGGATTATTGTAAATTTTCGAATGAAACTTTTCATACAAATATGGGTATAATCGGTAAAATTCGGTCGAAAACGGCCGCAATCAAAACTTTCTGCCAAATAAAAACGAACTAGGGGACTCGGCGCCTCATTCCCACAAGCACCTAACCTAACCTACCTACCTTTTTTTTTTTCTTTTTAAAACCTAACCTAACCTAACCTAACTTTTCGAAACCTAACCTCACTTTTAAGAACCTAACCTAACCTAACCTCACTTTGCGAAACCTAACCTAATAGAACCTAACTTTTCGAAACCTAACCTTACCAGATACAAATTGTTAGGTTAGGTTAGGTTTAAAAAAAAAGTGAGGTCAGGTTAGTTTAGGTTTCAAAAAAGTGAGGTCAGGCTAGTTTAGGTTTCGAAAAGTGAGGTTAGGTTAGGTTAGGTTTCGAAAAGTGAGGTTAGGTTAGACATTGCCAAAGTGAGGTTAGGTTAGGTTAGTGTATCGCGATTACCCGATTAGCGCGGTACGGGAGGGTGGGCGGGCAAATTTTTCGGTTTCGTGTCGTCCGATTTGGACGTTTTTGATGTCATTCGACGCGGCTCGACGAGAACATCCCGAAAGTGTAACATATTTGCATATCGGCCGAAGGTTTGGATTATTGTAAATTTTCGAATGAAACTTTTCATACAAATATGGGTATAATCGGTAAAATTCGGTCGAAAACGGCCGCAATCAAAACTTTCTGCCAAATAAAAACGAACTAGGGGACTCGGCGCCTCATTCCCACAAGCACCTAACCTAACCTACCTACCTTTTTTTTTTTCTTTTTAAAACCTAACCTAACCTAACCTAACTTTTCGAAACCTAACCTCACTTTTAAGAACCTAACCTAACCTAACCTCACTTTGCGAAACCTAACCTAATAGAACCTAACTTTTCGAAACCTAACCTTACCAGATACAAATTGTTAGGTTAGGTTAGGTTTAAAAAAAAAGTGAGGTCAGGTTAGTTTAGGTTTCAAAAAAGTGAGGTCAGGCTAGTTTAGGTTTCGAAAAGTGAGGTTAGGTTAGGTTAGGTTTCGAAAAGTGAGGTTAGGTTAGACATTGCCAAAGTGAGGTTAGGTTAGGTTAGTGTATCGCGATTACCCGATTAGCGCGGTACGGGAGGGTGGGCGGGCAAATTTTTCGGTTTCGTGTCGTCCGATTTGGACGTTTTTGATGTCATTCGACGCGGCTCGACGAGAACATCCCGAAAGTGTAACATATTTGCATATCGGCCGAAGGTTTGGATTATTGTAAATTTTCGAATGAAACTTTTCATACAAATATGGGTATAATCGGTAAAATTCGGTCGAAAACGGCCGCAATCAAAACTTTCTGCCAAATAAAAACGAACTAGGGGACTCGGCGCCTCATTCCCACAAGCACCTAACCTAACCTACCTACCTTTTTTTTTTTCTTTTTAAAACCTAACCTAACCTAACCTAACTTTTCGAAACCTAACCTCACTTTTAAGAACCTAACCTAACCTAACCTCACTTTGCGAAACCTAACCTAATAGAACCTAACTTTTCGAAACCTAACCTTACCAGATACAAATTGTTAGGTTAGGTTAGGTTTAAAAAAAAAGTGAGGTCAGGTTAGTTTAGGTTTCAAAAAAGTGAGGTCAGGCTAGTTTAGGTTTCGAAAAGTGAGGTTAGGTTAGGTTAGGTTTCGAAAAGTGAGGTTAGGTTAGACATTGCCAAAGTGAGGTTAGGTTAGGTTAGTGTATCGCGATTACCCGATTAGCGCGGTACGGGAGGGTGGGCGGGCAAATTTTTCGGTTTCGTGTCGTCCGATTTGGACGTTTTTGATGTCATTCGACGCGGCTCGACGAGAACATCCCGAAAGTGTAACATATTTGCATATCGGCCGAAGGTTTGGATTATTGTAAATTTTCGAATGAAACTTTTCATACAAATATGGGTATAATCGGTAAAATTCGGTCGAAAACGGCCGCAATCAAAACTTTCTGCCAAATAAAAACGAACTAGGGGACTCGGCGCCTCATTCCCACAAGCACCTAACCTAACCTACCTACCTTTTTTTTTTTCTTTTTAAAACCTAACCTAACCTAACCTAACTT